>JAYKKI010000123.1:3230000-3717500 GCA_039881145.1 Druceiella hillmani
GATTATCTTTCTAGAATATTAAATATGGAACAATCCAAGCTCCGTTCCACAAAACAATGGAAAATCGTCATGGCAATGATGCAATAACCGATCGAGGTTAATCCAACCTGAATGGTATGATTAAGTCTATTACTTGATAAAATTATAACTATAGAAAAATATAACTATATTACTAACATATCTTGGGAGTAAAACATAGTGGATATTTTAAAAGTTATGAAATCTTGAATCATCTCTCTACTTTTCCTGCAATATTTGGCCGGAATTCTAAAAACCCATATCTGCCTCATAATAATAGGTTGAGTAGTTTTGAAAATAAAGAGAGAGGGTATATATTTTTTACAATTTTTTCAATATGTCTGAATATATAAAATACTATGCACGGTGTCCGAGAATCGATGTCGGCCAAAGAAGGACTAAATGGTCGTTGAAATAAAATTTAACACGCACCCTTTTTCTAATTGAGTGCGAAATAAATATTGCACATAACTCTTTTTAACACACCCAATATTTGCTCGGCGTGCGGTGTTTATCCGGTGTGGCGATGTCTTCGCAGCTGTTCGCGGATTATTCCTCCGAGCTGCGCTGAACAATGAGCACAAATTTCGTGTGTACGAAAAATAACACCAGTATGAATATTATTTTAAATTTTACTTCAAAGACAAACTATTTTTCAGTTAACGAATTTGTCTGACACTTATTCTCGGACATCATGTATATGGAACTGGTCGAATATTAAATTTCTCCTCAACAACTTGCAACCAAATATTTTCGAGTGCACGTACACGTGAGTGATCTTATTACAGTTCCGTTTTTTCAATTGAGTCACGTAACCCTAAAAATGAGGAACCAAATCAAAACTTTTTGTAATAAAGATATTTTCTAATTTAGTTTATAATATGTAAATTACGACTAGGTTAAAAGAAATGACGTTAAAAGCATTTACATATCCTTAAGGTTCTGTACTGGAACCAAAAATCTCTATGATTTCGTCATCACCGCGCATCTATTCATGACAGTTTCACAGTTTTTAAAATTTAGGCTTATGTACATAAAATGCAAGTAAATATTTTAAATCTGAAGCAGTGTTCAGTGCAATATTAAGGAAAAATTATTACATCTCTCTGTATATGTAAATTAGGGCGAAAGTGTGGGAGTGGCTGATTATTTCCTGCGCACATCCCCATCGAGCGTCATTTGACAAGCAAATAGATAGCTTATTTAAAATTAAATTTTAAAGGAGTGTAAAAATTAATCTTCTGAAAAAAATTCTTTTTTGACATAAGGTCACACTTCGTACATCCGTTATTTACATCACTGGCGTTTGCTAATTTGGATAATTGCATTAATTGTAATTATCCAAATTAATTGTAATTAACAACTTTATGTGTAGTCCGTTACGCTTGGCTAATTTTTTATAGAACTGTGCATCTTTACGATGCAAAGCTTTTATGAAAAAATAGCCAAGCGAAAACAATAAGGAAACGGAGAGTAGACATCAACTAATATAATATTATCTATAATTATAGATATGGATTATGGAAGATATATATATATATATACATATATATATATATATATATATGTATATATATATATATATATATATATATATGTGTATATATATATATATATATATATATATATATATATATATGTATATATATATATATATATTTTTTTTTTGGCCTGGAAACTATGTAAACAAGTGGCGTATATTAAACGTCCGAAATATTTCTATGGCATCATATTAATGTATCGCTAACTTCCAAATATATACATATATTGACTAGAGATACTTATATTAATTTCATTGGATACAGGAGTAAATGGAATCTGCTTTATAAAATAATGTATTTATGTATATGGACTTTACGGAGAAATATCAAATATGAGATTGAAAAATAGAGAAATATGAAAATAAATACTTAATAAAATCTTAAACTTATTTCGTATAATAAATAAAACGGACAAAAATAATTAAAGACAATAAAACATAACCGACGCCGAAATGTAAAAGAGAATTTCTACATTGTATTAATAGTACGTTTATTAAAATTTTAAAAAGTATGTTAAAAAATTAATGAATACACTATTGAATATCAGATTTAGCATATCGTTGCTAAAATTAGTGCATTTATTCAAACTACGAAATAAATACATAAGAAACGATGGTACAAAAAAAACTGATGACCTCATGTGATTATTTTCAGTTGTATTTTTCCCTGAAATATAAATTTTCCATTGCTTCGTCATAATTTTTCAAAAGTATAGTAAAAAGAAGACTGAGACAAGTTTTAAGATGTTTATGTACTTTTCAGTATTCATGGTACACATTATTATGAAAATACATGCTTTCATTGGTCACTTGAGTAAGTTTATAAGGAACCGATTACGGAAGACTTAATAAAACGTTCCGCATGCTAAGTCCAGTGGCACGAAAAATGTACCGGACGTTTGCATATTAGAATCTTTACATGCAGTTGTACATTGATTAATAATATATTTGATTTCGCGTAAAATTGTATTTCTGATGTTCTCCTTTTGATCTCGATGCGTTGTTTTATAGAAGGGCAGGCATTAAAGTACGAAATTGAAATTTTATCTTCATTTAATTATTATTTGATTATATGTTGATTTATGCTTTAAAGAAAATGATCAGATATGCATATTTTTAAAATAAAACTTTTTTGATTAAAAAGGTCAATTTTTATATTACACTTTTTTAATTTAAGCTCCACGTGATAATTATATAAATTATTTTGAAAAAAATTAAGAAGAACCGTTGGTAAATTTTTCGTAGCATATTAAATCATTAGAATTAACAATCGAGTAAATATGAAATATTATTTAGTGTAATTGTATATTTACTAATTAAATCGTGAACAATAAAGAATTTAACAATATACTGAATTGTGTTAAAGATTTAATTATTAAGACTTAATTGACGAAAGATGAAATTAAATAAAATTTAAGTCTTATTCTTAAAAATCTGACAAGGTTGTTTATATCTTATTTAATATCATGTTCCGTTAACTGTTAATACTCTTTTTGAGTGGCAATGTACTAGCGCTGGGGCTATATCTCAACTCAGACAGGCGGCTGAAGTAATTAAAAAGGTTATTTGGGGTGTCTTAAAAATAAACGTTTAACTGTTAAATATTGATACGCTGCTAAATGTTGCAAACTCAGGGATAATAAACTAAAGTTTTTTATTACAATTAAATATCAAATATCGTTTTTCTATTGGAAAATCGATTCTATGATATATTCGAATTTATATGATACTTATAAAAAGTTATTAAAAATTCGATAAGGCTTAATAAGATCGGAAACAAAAACAAAAACTAATTTCTAAAAAATACTTAACATTATAAAAACATTTGCTTATCTGGTAATACTTTTGTATGTTGATAAAATATATACGTACGTGTAAAAAACAATAGAATAATTGAATCTGCGGTCTGAAAAATAATATCTCGTCGTCTGCCCTTAATAATTGGCTATTTTAAGTTAATTTTGATGTCTTAATTTGTTGTGTTATTTTACATAATAAACTAGTCAAGGAGATATAGTTATACAAAATAAATATTAAATATAAAACTAAACTATATTGAATATTATTGTGTGTTTATTACTTTAAAGTACACTTTTTAGAAATCTGTAATTACAAATAATATTGCACACGTTTGCGTAGTTATCCCTGTTTTGCTTTCTTAATAGGGATAAAAGCAGTATAATTATTATATTTACTATAAACCTAGTTGCGTTCTACTTTCAGGAAAAGAACGCAACTAGGTCTTTCTCTAGATTTAATTTCGTAATTTTCTAATATTTATTCGCTCTAAATCAACGATTTAAATAAATGCGTAAATTGATCAACATTATAGCCGCGCTTTTACAAATTATTAGATTAATTTGATCCGCAATGTCTCTATTTTCTATATTTGAAATTATTATAGCAACATGTAATTCCGCGTATATCGATATTTTAGGTTCATAATGCCAAGAATATCTACATATTGGTTTACATATCTCCAATTAACGCTGAAAATAGCGTCGTATTTTTTAAAACAAATTCTGTCGTGAAAAAAAACAATTTATATCCAAGCTCTGTCGACTCTGCTGATAATATTAATGTCTATTATTTTTAAATATTCAGATAGAATTAAAGGATTAAGCCACGATTAAACTACAATGAATCTTTATCTCCATACACTTTCTTTGTCCATATTTATTAGATTTGAAACATATGTATTGAGAAAATCTACTCTTTTTCATCACTGTGATATAATTTAAAATTACACATACTATTTTTATGACCGATCACGGTCACACTTCCTGTTGAAAATAAAACAAAGGTCTACTCCAAACAAGCTATTTGCAATTTAATATTCTAACGGGAAGAATAGGCTTGGCTACAGAATTGAGTGATATCATAAATAATTTAAGAGATAGCCAATATTAGACACAGATTTTTTTTTCTCTTTCTCTTTACAATCAGCCAATAATTTATCATTATAATTCTTTGATTTCATCAAAGGTTTTAGATATTTACAAGTCCTTCGATGTGATATCTCACGCAATAATCTAGTTCAAAGTGAATCTAATCTTATCATTTTTAATTGCAATACACTACCATCAGTATCCATAAATTCTTTAATCGAATAGTTTTTTATGATCTTCCAGTCTTTGTAGGTTTTACTGGACCTATCTCTTTGGTCTTACACGTTGAGAATTTCTAAATATTCATGCACTCCTGCATTTTTTGCGAACCGTAAGGCACTAGTTAAAATCTTTATGGCTTTATTTCGGAAGCGTCTTTCAATATTGGAGTGCTTTGCTGATCTTCAGAGTTCCATACAAAATGTCCATATTGCTTTTATTATGCATTTATATATAAGAACATTATTTTCTAAACTGACTGAGGGCCGCTTACTTATTAACCAGTATACATCTATTAATTGTTTAATTGACTGTTCTCTTTTAGTCGTAATATGGTCTCTCCAGGTTAGTTTCTTTTCTAGGTGAATTCTCAGGTATTTCACTGTTATGTGCTGATGGATGAGAGTTCCATGAAGTTTCACTGGTAGGCGGTCTCCTCTTTTTAGAGTGAGGTATTTAGCATGGTGAGATATTCCAGCACTTGCTGGCATTCTTAATGTTTTAAGCCTTATTCCAATTTTGTTTAAATGTTCATAAAATTTTAATGTTGGGATGTTCCTGACATAAATGAGTCATTTATTACTCTATAAAGTTGCACAAAAATTATGTACTGTAAGTTTGAAATATTCATCTATATTTACTATAATATTATAAGGAAAATATAACAAGAAAATGGGTAAATTAAACTGACAAAGAAAAACAATTGGTACAGAGACAGTTTTTGTGATACACGTATATTGAAAACATTTTTATTTTCAAAATAAATCCACGACGTCTTATAAACCTACTCCCGAATAATAAAATATATTTTTTCGTAACAATTTTTTCCCAGTAAACATCAAAAACAGACCGCGAAAAACAATTTTATATTATCTCCGCAATTTATATGGCAACGGTACGCATGTCGTATTCTATTGAGTGAATTGTTACCACTAATGTAATGCCCTTCAACTCAACTCGGCGATTGCTGGGAAATCTCGCCCAAGGCCAAGTGTAAAGCGATTTTTTGGTTCAGGTTTATCACGAGCTTTCATTTTTAATGTAACCTTTCAGTTGCAGCGTTTGTATGCGTGAAAATATTTACGTACATTTTCATTATATTGACTTCTTCGCGTAAATTAAATTTTTGTGCAATTACATTACAAAAGTAGTTTTTCAATACAAATTATTACTTCCTGTACAATTCCTAGTTTTAATTTTGTAGGTTTACGTTATGATGCATTGTAAAAACTGTAACTAGGTTAATAATTCTGGTCTAAAAATTAAGTTAAGTTTTTATCTTTCTCATTAGCTATCTAGTGTATTATTTTTAGCAACTTTTTACTGGCTGCGTTTTTATACTCATAGGCGTGCAATCTCTTTCAATACTCGTCTCAAGTCCCTCAATTAGCCAATTGTTCTACTGTTTAGTTTGATAGTTTAAATGCTTACGCTTATATTTTTACGCTGATTAGCTTTCATGCTCTTGTTTTTACATTTTGAATCACCAATCATTTTGATTTTAAATCAAAACGAGTGTGTAAAATAAATTTCAAGGACTAATGGATAATGGCAAATGGTTGAAGGCAAACAAGGGAAATTATAGCAAAAACTGAGATGAATATGGAAACAGCAATCAAGTAATTGAAAGGGTATAAACGGTTACGATATTTCAAGTACAGATGTAGAAAAAACTTACTATACTAATTGTGGAAGGGAATGACTTAAAGAATTCAACCGTAAGTAAAAAAGCATTAAATTATATATATATATATATATATATATACATATATATATATATATATATATATATATATATATATATATATTGTCAATCTTTATTACAATTATAATATATTTTTCTATAATAATTTCAAATATAGGCCTTGTAGATCGAATTATTTAAATAATTTTTAAAAGAGCAGTTATGACGTTGACCTATTTGCGCACTTATTTAAATCCTTGGTTTAGGAAGAATAAATACCTGAGTATAGAATACAATACTAAACGAAAACGAAATCTGGTGACGTTTTGCTAAAAGTAGAAACGAAACTAGGTTAAAATTAATCATAATAACTATTTTTCCTTATTTTATTCCGAACGGAAAATTATTTAAAAAAAAAATACTCAGGTTAATTTATGCTTCAAACTTAATGATTAGACAATAATATTTTTTAAATGAAAGTTTTTTTACTAAAAAGGACTATAATTTTTCATTTATTACACTTTCTTAATTTAAGCGAGCTTTTATACCTATATATTTTTAAAAATTATTTTCAAAATAAAATTAAGAAAAACCGTTGATAAAATTTTCGTATTATATTAAATCATTTAAATAAAAAATCGGCTTAATAGGAAACAATATTTACTATAATCGCATACTCACTTGATTTAAAGAGAATAAAAACCTTAAGTATTGAATACAATACTAAACGACAATGAAATTCAATGGGGGTACTTTTTGGTAAAGTAGAAACTGATAAATCTTGTGAATCTAATGAATCGAATAATTTGTAAAAGCGCGGCCACGCCGTTAAGTCAATTTAGGCACTTATTAAAATCCTTGATTTGGGGCGAATAAATACCAGAGTATTCAATACAATACTAAACGGCAAGAAATCCAATTCGATGATTTTTCCTAAAAGGGCTAGAAACTGAACTAGGTGCCATTTAACTATAATAACTTTGCTGTTCTTGTTTTATCCCGAAAGGAAAACAGGAAAACAACGCAAACGTATGCACTGTCAGGAAAAGTCAGGGTACAGGAAAAATAAATTATGAGTAAAAGCATCCATATACAACAAAATATCATTAGTGTTTTATTTAATTCAAATTGAGAAGATTTGTAAAGAGTACATTAAAACAATTTCGTTGCTGGTATATTTTCGCCACATTATAAGTACATTATGATATTCAATATAATTACTTTTTTTACTTATTATAATTATAATTATGCTTCTTAATAAATAAATACTGATATCTTTAATTGACATATAGTTTATTATTAGAAATCAATAAAAAATTCAAACATGTCAAAGTCACCTTGAGATAGTAATTATTATTAGTTACTCTAAACAGGTCAGCAAAATTTCTTTTTTTCATTAAGGGCCGATGACAAAATATTATTGTCCAGAATATGGTGCAGGCTGTAGTTAGTTGCGACGGTTCCATTTTTTTTTATAATTATGCATATATTTTATAAACATCTTAAAATATTATCACCAGATTAGCAAAATTGTACACAATATAAAGTACTTTTATTTAGAAATTAGTTTATCTTTTCATTCCCTATTTCATTAAGCTTTATATAATTTTTCGTAATTCCTCTGAGTGTCATATAAATTCGAATATACAATAGAATAGATTTTCGTAAGTAAAAACAAAATTTGATAGTTAATCAGAATTACTAACATTATTTTATTGACATTATATTTGCGATGAAGTAGCATATCATTATCTAACAGACAAAATATTTATTGGTTTATTTATTTTATTTATTTTTATTATTGTAAAGTATTAGTTTTACAATGATAATTAAAGGCTGCTAACAGGTCAACAGCGATTTATCTGGATGTTGCCTCCCAACTAGCCCTAAGGTTTTTTCTAGGTTGTCCGAACTGATGTAAATAAGTGGCATAATCTTTCTTTAAAGTGATTATATATATATATATATATATATATATATATATATATATATATATATATATATAACTTACGCGGAGGTGATGTTGTTGAGATTTCGTACTGCTATCCGGATGGGCAACATATTCTTTAGTGACGAAGCTCACTTTCACATTGGAGGATATGTGAATAAGCAGAACTTTCGTTACTGGGATGTCCACAATCAAAGACAAATGCATCAAGAGCCTTTACATAAGCCTAAAGTAACAGTCTGGTGTGCCATGTCTGCATCTGCAATCATAGGGCCTTATTTCTTTGAAAATCAACGTGGCCAAACTGTAACTGTGAATTCGAAGAGATATGCCCATATGTTAAATGACTTTTTCAGAGTAGAACTACAGAATAGTCCATCCTTCAACCAAAACACATGGTTCCAGCAGGACGGGGCTACAGCTCACACTGCTAATGTGTCCATGAATGCAGTGCGGCAGTTATTTCCAGAAAAAACATATCCCGAAACGGTACCGTACCGTAGTCACCTAGGTCACCCGATTTAAGCCCATGTGACTTTTTCTTATGGGGATACTTAAAATCCGTTGTTTACAAAACAAATCCGAGCACTGTCACACAACTTAAAGAAAATATTCGAGTCGAAGTCAGTAGAATATCCCAGTCGCTCTGCAAACGCGTTTTTGAAAACATGCGTGCTAGACTCGAAGACTGTGTCAGACTCGATGGCCGCCATTTGGAAAACGTGGTTTTAAAAAAATGAAATACGCATTTTTTGTTATAAAGTTAAAATAAACCTACTTTGTATTAGAGGTGTAGTACTTTTTTTCAATTTTTTAAACATTGAAGTCTGCCACTGGACAACCTGTATATATATACATATACATTTATTCATTTATTTATCACCTATGGCGAAAAACAGATTCAAGTCATAGTTAGATGAATTAAGTGATTTTTTCAAGTAATTTGTATCCGGTATAGGGTTATCTTGTCGAAATAATATTCTACGTACGTACGAGTATATCCTCAGTATTATATAAATATTTGTGTAATACATTAAACATGCCAAAATTTTATAACACATTAAATTAAATTATAAAATGTGTAAAGTTGGTTAAAAAAAAGTTAAAAACAAACAATATCATTATAGAAGTTATCATAGTTAATAGTAATAATTATTTTATTTGTAAATCATCAATCAATGCTTTCAAAGGACTAATGGTTGTGATAGTATCCGTTTAATTGACTACTTGTATTGAAGTGGTGAGCTAGCGAACATGTCTAGAAAATGAAACATTCTGTCACCATCATCACAAAACCTACGTAGTGGTACGCGATCACCAGCATTTGTGTGAGTGAGATAAATAGAAAATCGTGGAGCTACTGGTCGCGCACGATTCACTATATCGGCGCAATCGTAACGACTATGACAGATATTACAAAGTACAATTGCTCCGAGGTCGATACGCTTTTCGGTGCGATTACGGTATTTGAATGCATGCACTGTATGCATTCAAATGCATGATAGTCTATTTTGGGCGTATTGAAGCGATATTTTAGTGTACGTTTTTGCAGTCTTTCAATTATATCAGAGTATGTGAGATAGTACGGATTCCAGACTGCAACAGCATATTCAAGTTGAGATCACACAAGAGCTGTGTAAATTATTCGATACGTTTTCATTTGCTTAAAAGGTTTGGTAGTTCTTAAGACAAAGCCCAGCAAATCATATTCCGGTTTTGAAATAAAATTTGTCGAAAATAAGGAGATGACCTGGTTCAATATCGACTTTATCTTTGTAGACATTTATTAGAATGGATCTAATAAATAATTTTTGAATGTCAAGTACCTGAAAGTCCATCAGTAATGAGTCAGTGGGATTATTGTTTTGGCTTTTGCTTCCCAAATTTACGCTTTTATTTTTAAAGCATATCACACCATTGTTTTAATATGTCAGCCGCCTCTCTGAATTAATATATAACCTCAGCACTAGTACATTTACACTCAAAGAAAGTATTAATAGTCAAAGGGAGACGGTATTAAATAAGATATACATAAGCAACCTTGGTAGACTTCTTAGAATAAGGCTTAAATTGTATTTAATTTCATCTTTCGTATTTGAATCCTCCAAACATTTCATTTCACCTTTCGTATTTGAATCTTTCAAACTTTAAATGTATATTGTTGAAGTTTTATTGTTCACGATATAATTAGTAAGTATGCAATTATAGTAAATATTATTTCGTATTAAGATGTTTATTAATTTTAATAACATATTATAATACGAAAATTTTGTCAACGGTTCTTCTTATTTTCTTTTCAAAATAATTTGTAACATTATATGCATAAAAGGACTCGTATAAATTAAAAAAGTGTAATAAATGACAAATTATTGGCCTTTTTTTTAATAAAAAAAGTTTTATTTTGAAAATAATTTACTTCTAACTATTAAGCATTAGACATAAATCAAAAAGAGTATTTCAAAAATAGTAATTGTGGAGTTTCATACTGCCGTCGTATAAAATAACGCATGGAAATCAATAATATAACGTAGGTAGTATAAGAGTACGCGTACTTAAATGTATTATTAATCAATTTGCACGCACAATTCGCACGCAAAATGTTAATATTCAAACATCCCGTACATTTTCGTGCTACCAAACTTAGTATACAGAACATTTTATCCAGTTCTCCGTAATCGGTTTGTTATAACGCGAGCAACAACAGCAAACAAATATTTTCATATAATGGTTACGACAAACACAACACTTTAGAGACAAGAAAATAAGACGAAGAGTACATAAAAATCCTAAAATTAACTCGGTCTTAGTTTTAAATTCCTTTAAAAAATTATCTCGAGGTAACGCAACACAAATTCACCGGAAAAACACAACTAGAAGTATCCATGTAAGGTTATCAGTTTCTTATTTATACCATCATACCTTACGTAATTATTTCCTAATTTTAATATATGCTATAAGTAACGATATGCTAAATCTGATACTAGTTAGTAGATTCATTATTGTTTGCATATTTTTTAATGTTTTAATTAATATATTTTTAATACAATTATGAAATTCTATTTTACATTTTGGCATTAATTTTGTTTTATTTCCTTTATTTGTTTTTGTTCGTATTTTCTTGTTTATTCTACGAAATAAGTTTATAGTTTTTTAAGTTGTTAATTCTATTAATTATCTCGCAACTCATATTTGACATTTTTTCATAAACTCCATATACATAAATGTGTTACTTCATAAAATAAATCTGGTGAATTTCCATATATAAGTATCCCTAGACGACATATGAATAATTGAAATTAGCGATACCTTTAGGGTAATGCCATAGAAAAGTTTTAGTAATTTAACAAACACCACTTCTTTACATAGTTTCTACGCCATATATATATATATATATATATATATATATATATATATATATATATATATATATATGTATATATCACCAAACACTTGTGATGCCGTTAACTGCACCAATGTATAAATATTTCCAGAGGACATCATTTTGAAGTTTAATATTTCACAAATTTTTAAAATTTAATTTTTAGCGAGCTGTCATGGCTCGACCCTATATTCAATTTTTCTTAATATTTGGTACACACTCGTTGAATTCTAAAATATTTACTTAACAGTAAATATTTTAGAATTCTACTAGAATAAGTATATATACTGTTACAACAAATTTTAATTGTGGAGACTGTGAAACTGTGACGAACTAATGCACGGATATGACAAAATTATAAAAGTTTTCGGCTTTACTACAGAACCCTTAAAAGTACAGTAATGTTATTATCGCAATTACTTTGAATTCAATCATTATCTTTCTTAATTTAACCTAAATTGCCCCAAAAAGTGGCAAAGATATTTTCTAATTTAGGTGAAAATGGAATTTAAATGGAGAAAATGGAACTGTAATAAGATCGCTCATATTACTGCCATTTCTCTTGGAAACGAATGCATATAGAAATTTTAAATTTTACATAGTAATAAAGCATATCTCAATACCTGCATATATCTCAATAGCTAAAACTTTTAAATATTTTGGAGGCAGCATATGATTTTTAAAAATTTCTTATTAAGTATGGAATATCGTTTAAAAGGGCTAGTTATAAGTTTTACACCTATGAAAGTGTAATACATTTATATTTATATTCATAGTCAATTTTCTCAGAAACAGTGCGACGTAAAATTGTAATTTGATCGAGTAATACTGGTACATGAATCCACGCATTTTACACAAGCTAATTTTTTAAAATAATAATTATAAATTAGAGAGGAATTTAATAATATATTGAAATGTTTATTATTGTTTTGTTTATAATGTGAAATGTCATTTCAAAGGGTCAGATAGAGAAATAATTATTCATAGTCAGATAGAGAATAAATATCAAATTTCAAAAAAATTTTAAAAAATTTGCAGAAATACAGTATTCCCCACCTCATTTTCCAAACTACTGAGCGAAAAATCGTGAAAGAAACAACGTTAAAAAATCTAGCTAGAAAATTACAGAGAAACTGTAAAAATTATCCTAGATTTTACAAATTTAAATATGCACCATATTTTATGCCTGCACTTCACTGAGGTTATAAAAAGTTAATTTCGTAAATACTGGAACAGAAACACTATATATGCTTTCATATTTAAAAGTGCCTAGATTTGTAATAAAATCTCATAGTGTAAATTCTATTCCTGCTATTCGAACACATTTTCTTTTGGCACATAAACAACACAATTACGGGAAAATTTATATCAATCTGTATATTATTTACTGAAGTGAAAAATGAGTCATATGAAATCCGTACCTATTCCTCATCGTGAGTTTCCATTTTAGTTGTGATACCGTTTTAACCATTTGTGTTTTGTCTCTTTTTTGAGTTTAAGTAATCCTTTCCAAATAGCAGGTTTTACTCATATCAATGTCGATTATATTTTTTAATATATAACATCCATGGTTTTAAAATGATTATTTTCGTCATTTCTTCCCACTCCTATCTTTCTCTTCATACTAGTTGCTACGACATTACTTCAGATTATAAGCAGATGATAGCACCTTCCCTTAAAAGACTTGTATTCGACAAGCTTTGTTGTTCGTAGCTTTTATTATGTCGTAGAATAAAACTCAATCGAAAATAACATCGACTTCTTCTTGCATATTTTGCCATGTCGATTCTCTATTATATTTATGGATCGGAGCTTTGGTTGTTCCGTGTATTGGTTCCCAAAAATAGTCCTCGCTTGCAATAAAATGTTCGTTGGTTTCCGAACTAGTTAGTTTTCCAGCGCGATTTATAGCTTCCATATTGTTCGTGCTTCTGTTTATTATTGCTCTGCTAAATAAAAAACGTACATTAATCATACCTTTCATAAAATTGTTTTAATACTGAAACATGTTTGAGATAAATAATGGAATTAAAAACTGAGAAAAATACAGCAGGTTTTATAATTTAATATTTTTAAAATACATCGCATTAAAATAGAATTGCCTTATTATCTACGTTTTTTAAATCTTATCCGATAACAATTCACTGTAAGTACAATACTTATTAGGCTTTGGTGTGTCTGGTTCACATAAATATTTATACACACACGAAAAACTTAGTATTTTAGAGACCTGTTAAAATTCATTATATTAGGCTTATCGTTTTTAAAATACTATATTTACATTGCGAATTACCAAATTCACTTTTCACTGGGTATGTCGTAAGATCAAGCATGACTAAATTTGTTTAAAAAATCCTTGCCTTTATATATTTTACTCAATGATAGCATGTTTTGCTGCAAAATGATAATAAACCTAAAATAACCCAGGATTGCATGGAATGAAATTAAATAAGTGATGTACCTTTCCAACGCGCAATCCGTACGATAGATTCTTAATCTGCTTATATTTGAATAAGCAGAATTAATGACTTAAATTTTTTTTATTTATTCAATATCACAGAAAAAAGGCTTTTGCCTATAAAACTTTGAATTTATGGCGTCAATGGAGATTAATGAAAATTGAAATTTATCGTACAGAAATATAAAGTTATTGAAAAAAAATGTTGCTGCTTTTCGAGCAAAAAACTAAACATTTTCGCTATTTATAATCAGGAAACGGCAAAAATAATGTTCAATTTAAAATAATGATACAGAGGAAGAAAAAACTATATTAAAAATTAACACACATTATGTTTTTATATAAATAATTAATTGACAATTAATAAGCAGTAAAAAAGCAATAAAAACCTTAATATGTACGTCATAATTTCTTATTAACCATTACAAAACAATAATTGATATCGATAATTTTTCATTATAAGCAATGACCCCGATATATATATATATATATATATATATATATATATATATATATATATATATATATATATATATATATATATGTAGGTATTATATTTAAAGTTCGACAGGTTTAATTTCTTCTAACTACTGTGTAGTCCGACAAACGTTTTGCAGGGCGATCAGCGTGATCGATTTTCAAGAGCTATAGAATACCTCCACCGACCCCTTGTAGGCGTGAAATTTTTTGAAATGGAGTACCTTGTAATCTGACAAATTACATACACTGTAAAAATGTTAAGAACCAATCTATATGTACTACATAACAGTAAACGAAATATGACTCAGTTAATTAAACAACACGATATGTAGATAACATAGGATTTATTACAAAATTAATGTCATATAATAACTAAACATATTGATGTCAATCAATTACATACAACATATGTAAGTATTTAAAAAGTTCATACGTAATATGATTTAAAAAACCAAACATTTCATGTTTATTTCTTTTAATGTTTTTTCCATAGATCGGTCTTTTGATACGACTGTCAGCAGCGGTTTTCTCTTGTAGTCTTGCTTGATAAACTGAATGATATGCTGATTCATTAGTTGGATCAGCGCAGTGCAGTTAGTTGGAAGAAACATCATAGCGATACACTTATCCTCTGTTTTTAGTTATTCTTTGGACGGATGACCGTCATGAATAACAATTATTAAGAAACCGTAATTATTTTTTGAGGTAAATTATTAACTTTCAACCGTTTCCTAACTTCTGGCACGAAGCATTCATCCAACCATTTTTTGAAAAGGTCTTTTGTTATACACGCGCTTTTTTTCATAATAGTCTACAAGTAAATCAAATTTTTTGAGTTTGGATTCTTTGATTTTCTAATGACCATCATCTTTAGCCAGTGTGCCAAAGCATTAACACAAGGTAATATGGTTTCAAGTTCTTTGCTTTCCTTACGTCCAGGTACAGATTTCTCACTGTGTGAAATAAACATTTTAGTAGATATTACATGCTAAAAAAATCCTGACTAATTTGAATCGTATACTTGTGAGGGGCAAAGATCAAAATTTTTCAATTCTTTAAAAATCTTTCTCCCGTTACATCCATCAAACGTATTCCATGACGACTTTGAAGCGGTACAACTATCTCTTGCTAGCAACAAAGTCATCTTTTTTGTTATCTCCTTGTAAAAAGATTTTGCTTTTATGGCAAATATTGGCCAAGAAATAGGGGTATGCCTGTTTCTTTCCTGAAAAAGCACACGTACAAAGCATCTTCAATATTTGAACCTTCAGCTTTCTTAATTGTCTGCCTCTTAGCTAGTTACATACATATTTAATGGTTGACACGAACTTTTGAATTTTCTCGCGGTTATTTTTAATATCACAAGTTGTGGAACGTCCTACACCGTATCCACTTGCCAAGTTACTAAAATATTCATTAGGATTTAAGTAGTTCAGAATCCCTCTTTTTTCTTTAATTTGTAATGTTTTGTGTTTCCGCTTTTTCGAAGCCATTGAGATACGTATGTATGATTGCGTAAATATGCGTTGTAGGAAGCGACAGCAAATTATATGAACGCCGGCGATCACATTCGCAATCAAACTGAGACAACATGCGTTGAGCTAAAATCACGACACCGCGAACAAACCACAACAGGTTTAAGTATACAATGACGAAGATATGCCGCAATGTACTTCTTGTGTACTCTTATAGACATATTGGATTACAAGGAGTGCCGGAATAGACAGAGCCCGAATTATCGTAGGACTATTGTAATTTAATGTGCCAGTATCAATATGAATAGGCTTAACTATTACCAGTTATTGATGATAGAAGTACGAATAATAAATATAATATCTTCTTCTATAAATATCTTATCTTATATGTCTACTTGAAACATTTAAAAAAATTAATTTTATATTCAGTTTAATATCCCAATTTTATTCCACAAAAGTGTAAAATGTTTACTTAGGCATGCTCGATGATTCAATTTAGGTCACACATTTCTTAAAAATTTGCTTTATTATTTGTATTCACTTTCAATCGAAAATCGTAAAATTAATAAAATTATTTCTTTTGCGATAACTGCATTTAATTTTTAACTGCACTATGATAAAAGAACATTATTATTACCTTTACAACAAATTATAATTACCTTTTGAGCATGAAAAAACAACATTAAATAAGCTAATGGAGGGAACACCCTATGTTGATATAATTGTGTAGTTTGGCATAAAATATGATTTTTTTAAGTAGTCTTTTCTAAAAAATTGGTTTAGCTTTTATAGACATTTCCTCAAACATTTTAAGTGTTTTGTCAATTTTTTAATACTATACCTATATCGCCTATTAGCGGTTAATCTGATAGTTTTTGTTGGTATAACTGATTTAACAACAAAAATTACCCAATATGCATTGGAAAAAACGGTTTCAGTAACTTCACCGACTTACCAAACGGCGAAAAGCAAATAATTGTAAATCGTTCTGAAATAAACACAAGAAAATTTCTATCGGGGAAATCAGATTGTAAAACTTGAGAAAATTTCTTTACACAATAAAATGCAACAACATTTCTGTAAAAACAATAAAAAAATGAAACTCGAGACAATTTCTATAAGTATGAAGTTAGTACACAGTAAACAGTCAACATCAAACATCAGTCGACGTCAAAGAGCAAGCGGCAGCGACATGGCACGCCATCATCAAGTGTGGCGCGCTCAATCGACGGCGAAAGAAAGAACGAGCCAGACACGGTTTAGTGTTTGTAGTTTGATAGCGCGGGATGCGGGGGCTTTCGTGGTATACTCTGTCTCGCTCACCAGCTGTTCACTTTTGTGCAACGCTACCCTGGAAACACTGTCTTAAATTTTATTTAAAATTCAAGACAGTGTTCCGTGTACAGAGTTCCGTTTTGGTGCCTTGTTCCGCTTTGTTCTACATGTTATTTTAAGTCATGTACTTCGTCAAGTCACGTATTAGTCAAGCACTTCAGTGGTGACCATGTTTTAAGAACACCGTCCTGGAAACGACGCCACAAGTCCCCAGTATTTACCTAACCACGATAATAATATCATTCTGGGAGAACCAGCCATGCATGTGATTCAGTTGTTTTGAGGCCACGATCTGCGATTCAAACAAAACTTCACTGCAATTGGCTTAAAATGTCATTGCATAACTAGGAAGCAGGACGTCGAACAAATCAGCGATATCCTCGGAAAAGTTAAAAAAAACACAGAGGTGTATACACTCATCATGAAACGTCTCATCTCATTTCATTCGTAAACAATAATAAAGAGAGGAAAACCAGTTTGAAAAATTAATATTTGACACGTACTGGGCAACCAGCGGTCTAAGAAGAGCCAAAAGAAAACGATACGCTTTCTGTAGCTAAATTAACTACCAGTCTACGCTCGCAGCTCACCTCAAGTGAAAACATCTTGAAGAATACGTCCAGGGGCGGATCGTGACTTTGGGGGGTTGTGAGTTAATACTACTTGACGACAAACCTCATTACTTAAACTAAGTGCAGTTTGGTCAAAAAATTATTTTCCATAACGAATTATTTAAATAATATGACTTAGGTACACAAACAGGTATTGTAAGGCATTATCGAAAAATATTAAAAAGAAATAACATGTTTGTGATGTGTAGTTATATTATATAAATTATGAAGCAATTTTTCGGCATTTTGCGCAGCAGATCCTTTATTTCCTCATCACATTGTAAATCCTTGTTTAAATCACGATTTATGGATAGAACTGATAAAGTGTTTAGTCGATTGTTTGACATTGTTGTCCTATATTTTGTTTTCTATGTATGACATCTTGGAGACAGAGCACTTTGCTTCACAGCTAGGAATTGGCAGCGTTAAAAAATCTTAAGGATAGTATAGCAATTTGGGGAAACATCAATTAATTTCTTTCCATAAATTAGCATAAATATTTCTGTCGTAACTAAGATTTAAACTGAACGCACTCATTTACTAAATGTTCGTCTACACCATCTGGATCATGATCAATAATATTGTGTACACTTTCCAGGTCTATTTCTTGTAAATTAAAAGCCCAATTAAGTAGTTCTGCTTAACTGCCAAGGCTGGTAGATCAACCAAGCGACTCAACCTGGAAGCTCGACCGGGCAGTCCAACCAGGCAGCCAAGTCAAGTGAGCCAATCCAGCAGATCGGCCTGGCAGCTAGCCTATCAAATAAGCCTAATAACCTAACAGGTCAGCTTAACAGCCCAGGCTAACAACCAGTCTAGAAGCTCAGTTAAGTAGCCCAAATTAGCAGGTCAAACTAACAGCCTAACTTAGAAGATTAGCTTAGAAGTCCAGTCTAGTAATCTAGTTTAGAGGTTCGGCAAGTTACTTAGTCTGCTACACCAATATGTCAGTCCAGCCTGACAACCCGTCTCACACCCCAGCCTGGCAGCAAAGCTGTTCAAGGTAGTTCAGCCTACAAACAGAGCTTAAAAAAGAAACATGGTATTCCAGTCTTTTAATCTGTCTGCCAAACCAGCCTGACAGCCCTGTCTTGCAACTTAACCTAGTAGGATAGGCTAGAAGCCAAGCCTTGAAGCCTGCCCAAGCGGATCGGCTGATTATGTTAACCAAGCAGGCCAGGCTTGCCACCCAGCCGAAGAAACCAACTTTATATTTCAGCTTGACAGCCCAGACTAGCAGCCAAGTCTTACTGATCAGTCTAAGAGGTCAGCCTAACTGCTCAAGCTAGTAACTAGCCTAGTGATCCAGCCTAGCAGCCCAACCTGGCAAGAGAGTCAAACAAGTCAGTCTAGGAAGTCGGCCTAATAGCCCATCGTATCTACCCATCTATCGCCATAACTGCCCATTGTTTGATAGACAACTAGGATGAGTCTAGTAGGTCAGTCTATCAGAATACGCCTGGCAGCCCAGCTTACCAGCGATGATTAACAGCGCAGCCATACTGATAGGCCAATTAGGTAAACCTAGCGGCCTACCCTGGTAGTCCAGCTTTACATACAGGCTTGCCACCCCAGTCCAGTTTGCGAATTAGCCTGGGAGGTCAGCGTAACAAACAAACATTGCAGCGTAACCTAACAGTCCAGCATAGCGGCCAATCTAGAAGCCCGACTTGGTAGAAACCCTAGTCGGTCAGACTATCAGTCCAGCTTAGAATGATAGTCTAACAGGCAGGGCAGCAGGTCGATCAGATAGGCCAGTCTAACAAACAGCGCGGCAGTCCAATATGGCAAACCAACTTGGCAAACCAGCTAGGCAGCCCATCCTGTCAGCCAGATTTAGCAGCCCTGCCTAGCAGTTGATCTTTCATCCTCCTACCCATCATCGCAAGAAATTAATTTCATCACTAAGTTAGTATCAATATCTGACTAAACAAACAGGTTGGTTGCTCTGCTCGAAAGCAAAAATTTTCAAATTGTGGTCTTATAAATTTTAAATAAATTTTTTTGGAAAAACGAAAAAAGTTAAAGATATTTCAAACGAAAACCGTAACAGATAAAGAAGATGCAAAAAGTTTTAACCTTAAAGCAATTTTAGAGTTTACTTCATTTCTGTTCAGCATAAACAACTTACATATTTTGTTTCCAAATGGTTTAAAGAGATTTATTATCTCCTAGTGGTTAAAAATATAATAACTAAAAAACTATTATGTTTAATCTACAAAGGTCAGATAATGTTAGTAAATAATGATCAAGTTTCAAACTTATTTATGTCTCCGGAGAAAAATAATATATTTGTCCTTGTATACAAACACCAATATTTGTTTTCAGGATACAGCATACAAAACGAGATAATAGAAATATTTTCAGCCAGAATTTTTAAAATTTAATTTTGAAGGACGTCTGACTAGATTAAAATATAATGGACATATTTTTAATGAAAATAAAAAAACGCTTTTGTATTATTTATGCTTACTTCCATAAAAAACGTCATTTAGGGAAATAACAATAGATCTTCAATGGAAAACTCAGCGTAAATATTATAAGCTGTTAAAAAAATCAAGATTGTAATAAAATTAATATTGAATAACTAATAAAAAAGTCAGGGTGTAGATGTATAAATTACAAAAAAAAACCGTTGAGATATTTATATACCCCGTTGAGATATTTTGCATCATTTCTAATAAAAATTATATATTCGTTAGGCGATTTTAGTGTATAAGAAAAGGTATGATTTTAAAATACTGTATTTATAATATTTTAATTACAGCAAACTAAAGCATGTTTATGCGGAATTAAGTACGGAATATTATAGTATCAAGATGTCTCCCATCACGGCAAACGCACTCCTCAAAGCGTAAACATGATTTTGCAATGGCGTTGATCGCACAGGTCTCTTTCAAAGTCCACTTGAATGAGTTAAGTACACTTTGACACTTTGAACTTCACTACTTACAGTTTGATTAACTGAATACTGGGCCCATCATTAAAAGATCGGATTTCAGAATGATTACGAACCTTGCGTCGTGCCTCATTATAAAAAAAACCGTTGAAGAAATACGCTTTCACAGTGTAAGCGCGGTGTGCGTCAGACCAACGCGATATAATGACTGAAAAATCCGCACTTTGAGCTTTCGAAGACCACCCCTCCTATTCCGCTAACCCCGTTGCTTGCCGACATATTCGAGTTTAAAGATTGAATTCGACGCTGAGACATTCTTTAATAACAACAAGATTTCATCACAAACTCATTTTCATTTTTAAATAAAAATATTTACCTCAAAGCATAGTCCGTGAATTATTTTATATTCTGGTAATTTTCTTAGATTTTGAGATTTATCGGTGACAATTTGCATGGATTCGCTTTATTAATAGAGCCTCATTTGTTTTATTCATTACAAGTTGGAATAGAAAGGAAGAATATTTCTGGGAGTTTATTTTCGGTAAAAGATCTATTTATTTACATAGTTCAAATATACTTTAAAATTCAACTGTTAATAAATTTTCCATTATTTATAACTGTTTTTCCGCTATGACAAGGAACATTTAACCATCAAATACAAACAACGTACAAAAAATATTCAGTCGTTCACTACTAGGCAAAAGTATGAAACTGACAATAATGAATGACGCATACAGAAAGCTACAACTGAAACATTGCTATTCGTACTCTCCCTTTCGTTTTGCAATCCTATAGAACAACTGTTTATGAGGTAGTGGGTCTTCCCACCATCGCTTCCAAAAAAAAAGAATTTGTATTTAAAAATTCCTCAGCCATCAATTTCTTTTGTCGAATGTGTTTATTCTGATGGTGTTTGGATACCCCGGCTATTGAACAACATTATATTACCATTTTCTTTCCATGATATTATGTTTTAAATTTTCGAAAATAATATAAAATATAATATTTCTGTATTTAGTGGAACATCGTGAGAGTGCAGCTGAGTTAAACGAGGATATGAATGAACCGACTGAAAGCGTTGCCGCTAGTAATGAACCAGTCAATAACTTTTACATCAAAAGATAAAACTATTTCGTCTAAACCACCTCCAATTCAATATCAAACTCCTACTTAGAAAACTCTTTTGTACAAATATGGCCCACATAGAAGTACAGATATTTCATCAATGGGCGAAACATTCAAATATTTTCACTGCTGAAGTAGTCGATTTAATTTTTGCCTAGCAAGGCGACAAAAGGGAATACTGTCTATAATACAATGAACAAAATCCTGCGAAAACAATCGACGTGGAAAAAAATAAACTCTTCAAGGATTCTATGCGTTCTTGGGAGTACCCATGTACAAATAATTCCAATACTGACCATTCATCGGCTATGTGGAAATCAACTTCTCATCCGTTATATCGATCTGTGGCGGGCATCAATCGCTTTTGGAGTATAATAAGATTTATTTACATGTGTCGTATAATACTCGTGAAGTTTGTATCAAGGAAGATAAAGCATATGTGGACAATTATCAGCGCTTTACAAATCGACGGGATGTTTGACAGTCGATGAGTAACTTTATCAATAACAGCACGAACTAGATTCCCTCGGTATAATCCAACAAAGAGAGCAAGGTATGGAAAAATGTAAGGTAAAAAATATATGAGAGGTAAAAAATATATGTCCATTTAATGGTCAATTGTAACGATGGACCGCGAAATAATAGTAATATAAGATTTATTCGCAATAATATAAAGAATCAGGAAGAAATATTTTGATGGATAATTCGTTTACTGATCTACCTTTAGAGGGACATTTGTTGTCATAGAACCTGACAATATTGGGAAATTAAAATAAAATTAAATTTATATTCTAGCGTAGATGCAAGTATCAAAACTTTATGAAGAATTTTCCACATATTTGAATTTCATGAGAAATAGGCAATATGCTCTTATGTTCCAAAAAAAAGGTACTTTTATATACGATGCATTTAGACAACAGTTTGCGATGAAAGAAAAAAATGTGTTCGATATTATGATAAAACGAAGATTGGAGTCAATACAATGCAATCAGATGCCAGAAGGTTATGATAAAACCAAGATTGGAGAAGTGGAGGAGATAAAACGAAGATTGCATTGTATCAATCAGATGCCAGAAGGTTCCTCATAGCTCGCAGATGGGCTAACCGATGGCCTCTTGATTTTTTTAATATATCACGTCACCAGTCTTACAAGTTATATAATTTACTATAAAAGCAATAAAATAGTAAAAAAGACAAAATGGCATTTATTATTACAATAATTAAGTGAAGAATTATATCAAGGGTTGAAAATCAGTCTCAGTGTATTCAAATCATAAAAAATGTCGTCACGAAACTTGCGATGGAAAACCGATAAATTCCGCTTATAGAGTGATAACATTAACTGAGTACTTAGTAGATAGATTCCACCAGACGAAAATTTGTTGTAGAATCATACTATTTCTCTTAAGAGCGTGTCTATGAAAAACGGAAGCAGATGCGAAAAATGTGAAAAGACGCAAAAATTGTGTACTAAATCGGTTTGTGATAAACTTGCAATATCTGAAGGTGATGCATATTTTTGAGAAAAAATTCCATATTTTATGTATAATTTATAAAATAGGTATTTAACTTTTAGTCTTTAAAAGTGAATAACCTACTACTATTTGTAGGTAGAATGTCATTTGCTAGCCATAGAGATTAGTTTAATTTTATTACTGTATGCGAATTTAGTTTTTACATATGGGTCTGTCAAGTGATTATTGATCATTCTGATCAAGTGTGTATTGGACTTAAGCTCTTAAGGGTATTTATTTTTTGCATATTTAAATATCATAACATATGAATCGTTAAATCCATAATATATATATATATATATATATATATATATATATATATATATATATTCTTATTTGCACATGTAAATCAATTTTCTATTAATCTACACCCTATCTCTTTAATTAAGGCCAGTTTCGTTCCATTCTAAAGTCGAACTACTTGAAAGTGGAATTTGATTATGAATTTTAACTTTGAAATTAATATATACGTACGTATATAATTAAATAATGTTATAGAGATTTATGAACTCTAAGAACAATTGCCGGTATTAGCTTTCGTATGGGATGGGATGGGTTTTCTTTTTTTATCACTTAATGATTTTGATTTAAGTAATAATGAACCATATTCTATATTAATAGTGATATTTGCTTTAACTATGAACCAAAATATTGCGCATAAAGAATCTTGCAAAAAAGCGTTTTACGGGAGAAAATGTGTTAGAAGTATAAATAAAAAAGTGAAGCATGTAAGCACATATGTATTGCCCATTTGCATTTATTGTAGCACATATATATGAAAAAACATATTTTTGACATTTAAAAAGTAACAATCTAAACATAATCAGTACTAAAATCTTTATACGAATTATTTTAGATCATCGCATAATTTATTTCGATATAGGGATGTTTATGCATTGGAAATAATAATATATTCAAAGTTATTTAACTGTTTAAGTCCATATTCACTATAATTTGATAAAGATATTTAAAACTTTAATTTGTTTAAAGCTTGAAAACTTAATAATATCGGAACTGATTTTCATTCGTCAATATCATCATAATGTTTTATTACTTTTTATGTTTTATTAACAACTGTAATAAAGAATGTGTTCAATTTTGCATGACATATGGTATGCTTTTCACTGAAATAATATAACTAATTCAAAATAAAGTTATCCTAGACGTTTCATTATTATTTCTCTGACTCTTATATGCTTCATCAAATTATCAAATACTTGTATCCATTTCACAAAAGCGGTATATTAAATATAGACAACTTGTTTTTCTTGGAAAGTCTTGTTATTTTGTTTATATTCACTAATTGATTCATTGATTTATTTACACAGAACATGAACAATATTTTAGTAGATAATATTAGTTTCAAACAAATTTCAAATAATTTTGCTGATTAATTTCTTGTTGTTTTTACGCCGAAGTTTCAGTGTTCGATTGTTCTTAATCCCCTAGTTGCTACAATTTACTTCCTTTGCATTTTATATTTCACTTACTTTTTATTCATAATTAAATGAAACTACGTGATGTAGTTTATATCAACTTTATTTAAATTCTTAACCACGATCTAGGTTTCGTTGTATTACAATGACTTCAAGTGGGTACATTGAAGATTATAAATTCGATCGAAAGTATATATTCTTGTGATGATTTTATACTTTTTCCATTATTTTTACGTTTTATCACTATTGTAGTAAAATAATTATCTTGGTTTTATGCAATATATTCTCTTTATCATTGTATCAAATCATAGTGTGAAGAGTTTGTTAGATTTCCTTTAATTCAATATCTGATGCTTTAGTTTTATGTTATAATATATATAATTTTAAAAATTTACTAAATGTGATTGAATCTAGTTTGACTGATGCATGGTAAATTATCCCAATATTAGATAATCTTCATACTAAAGCATGTCCACTTAAACTTGACTTGAGAAATATCTTGACTGAGGCGACTGAGAATTTCTTCTTGAATAAAAAACCGTGTTCCGAGCTGCAGAATTGCAATTTGTGTTTGTAAAGTTGTACCACCGGCCACCGGCAGAAGTGCTCTATGTTCAAAATTTGCATTGAGTTCAGTTCATAAAGTTAGAGTCTGAATAGTAAATGTATATAAGGTGTCTCATTTAAAATACACATACACTATATACATATAAATGTATGTATATATATATATATATATATATACATATATATATATATATATATATATATATATATATATATATACATATATATATATATATATATATATATATATATATACATATATATATATATATATATATATATATATATATATACATACATATATATATATAAATATATATATATATATATAAATATTGTATACAAAATACCAATTTTAAGCTCGATCGGTATATTTGCTACGATTTTACTTATCTTTTTTAAATAACTGAGCGAGTCTCATTTAAAATAATTTTTATTACGAGTAGACATAGTTTTCTATGTATTTTAACTTATTACTTATTACTTTTTGCAATGAATAATTTAATACGATTACCCAAAACGATATTTTATTTTGTAGTGGGAATTAAACCACCACCATATTAAATCAGAAATATGTGACTAGGGGATGCTCAGCTTATATGTAAGTGCAATCCAATGCCCCTACATCGGTATCTGCTTCATGTGAATGATGAAAAGAAAGTTTAACATCTACGATATAACAAACTTGAAATATTTAAATTGTGTTTTTGTTTATGCACGTTACTTTATCAAAATTAAGTTAAAACATTTTTCTTCAAAAAACTGAATAAAACAACTTATTCGACTGTATTCGGCGAAACAAACGACTACTTTAAGTAGACAAAGAAATTTGGAATAGAAAGAGCTGACCTAAACAAATATAAAATTTCATATTCAGATAGGAAATAAATTGGGCATGAAATAAGGTTACATAACGCAACGAGGAAAATGTAAAAAGCCATAATGGCTGGTCGTGGTTGAAAACGTTAACTTCGCTTTTTACTACATTTGTTGCGGTGGTTAACATTCAACATCCATGTTAGGCTGTACAATGGTGTTATAATATTTGCATATAAACTGGTGTTTTTAACAAAGATACATAGAAAAAAGTTACATTAAAATAAATAAATTAAATTTGAAGAAAAATATTATACTTCCTTATTTCTTTTTATGATCTTAAGGAAAAAACTTTTATATGAATTTTAAAATGAATAAATCTGTTTCAATGATATATGTTAAGTACATATTTGAATCGAAATCCGACATTACATACCTTAGTCTGATAATGATAACGTTGTCAATATTATTGGAAGTAACAGTGTAGTAAGCCACGTTCATCGGGAACGAAGGTAATCTTATAAGAAATAAATGAACTCCTTTGTTCACGGCAAAAAAATCTTATATCAAAAGCGTACCTCGGAGGATATAGTTTGGAGATTCACTTTTGTTTTGTTTTGTAATATCAAAAATTATTTCTATTCATCTGGTCCGAATATTTAATCGTTTGTCCGTTTGTTTATTATACAGATTTACTTTCTAGACTTTTTGCAAGAAATAATTGAGTTTAATATATAGTTTGAATATTACGAAACACAAACTAATAAAATGAGAAAAGTAATAACTTTTAACCAATATATATTTAATAACCCGTAAAACTACCTGTTTTACACATCATTTGTAGTCATACATCTGTGTAATACTTAATATATTTAGTGAATGTCAAAACAATCAACTTTTGTCATTTACCAGTTTATTTGTAGCACTAGCGACGCGATTATATGTAAAAAAAAACAAAATCCTACCAATATCTAATTTATGTTAGTATTGGTATATTATAGTTTCTTTACCAATAGGAGGGAAGGTATAACAAGACTTATTTCCGTCAGTATGTGAAAGTGTGATTTTCATAGTAATATCAAAATCACTTCAGGCGCTTAATTATATATCTATATATATATATATATATATATATATATATATACATGTATATATGTATATATATATATATACACACACCTACATACATATATATATATATATATATATATATATATATAGGTCGAGGTACAAGAGAACAGCTGCTGATATTGCGACAAATTGTAGAGAAGGCTAGAGAGTTTAACATTGCCCTCAATATATGCTTCGTCGATTTCAGAAAAGCCTTCGATACCGTGAAGTGGTGGAAACTGTGGCTGGTCCTGACGGAAATGGGTGTACCGCATCATCTTGTACAACTCATTAGGCATCTATACGAAGATGGCACAGCCGCGGTCCGAGTAGACGGTATTGACTCCGAACGCTTCAAATCGCAAGCAGGTGTTAGACAGGGCTGTATATTATCTCCTCTTCTCTTTAACATATACACAGAATACCTAATGCGTAATGGGGGGGTCGGAAGATATCAAACTTGAGATACGCAGATGACACCACCCTCCTAGCGTCAACAAAAGATGAAATCGAGTCTCTCCGACAACGACTGGAGACCACAGCATTAGAGTTTGAGCTTACAATCAATCGCGATAAGACTAAAATGATGATGTAGGTCATGCTAACAATAACCAACCGAACATCCAAAATATAGCAGGATGCCAGGTAGTGAAGAGCTACGTATATCTGAGCTCCACTATCGCTAATGATGGAGGTTGCGAGGATGAGTCTCGAAGACGTTGCGCCGTGACGAGATCATCAGTGGAAAAACTCACAAAGATCTGGAAAGACCGCAGAATAACCAGAAACACAAAGGTTCGACTTATGAAATGCCTGGTCTTTCCGATTTTTCTATATGGAGCTGGGACGTGGACGCTGAGGATGCAAGACCACCACAAAATTGACCCGCTGGAAATGTGGTGCTGGAGGCGTTTGCTTAGAATCCCATGGACCGCGCACCGAACCAACGTTTCGATCCTCAAGGAACTTAACATCAAATAGAGATTATCGTCGACTGTGCAATTGCGAATCTTCAAATTCTTTGGACATGTCACCCGTAACGAGGACTCCATGGAACGACTGGTGGTGCAAGGCAAAGTCGAAGGCAAACGATCCAGCGGACGCTCTCCGACACGGTGGACAGACCTAATAAAATCTGCGACGCACTCCAGTGTAAATGACTGCTCTCACTCCGCAAAACACCGAACTACATGGCGTCACATTGCGAGGGCGGCAGTGGCGAAGGAACTGGCCGAATCATGATCACGACCACTCTGTCAAGAGTGCACGACTAAAAAGAATATATATATATATATATATATATATATATACCTATATTTACATATTACGCAGTAACACCTTATGGCGTGGTGTGTTCATGTATATTTACGAGTAACTTGTAGAAAATTGCAAATATGATTACTGAGAAAAATCAGGAATCTCTCAAAAGATTACAATGTGTGCCACTCTCAAAATATCACACAATTTGTCATATACCAGAATAATTCCGAAATGAAAAGATAAGAAATAAGGTGTTACTGTGTAACATGTAAACATTGGCATATTCAAATATATGATTGTGTTTATATATCAATTAGCCTTAGTCAGCCATGTATAAGACAGATAATATATTCTAGACGCTTGTCCACTGAAAAGGCTCCATAAAGACGTTTTAGTAATTGTAGAAACTCAACCCGACTTTATATATAGTGGAATTAAGCCAAGTTCTTTTATAAATTTTATTTTATAATACAGTAGGTATTATAAATATGCGTAATCTTTCCAAATTTCAACTTTACAGCACTAAGAATCCGTAAATAAAGCGTATGTCACCTATCGACTGACAAACAGACAAACGGAGACTCCAAAAATTATAAGGGTCTTTGGTTTGGCTACCTAAGCCCAAAATTAGTAAGCTTTCATTACATACTTATATTTTTGAATGCTGATCGGGTTTGAGGTGAAAATATAAAAGTGTTTTATTTTGCCTAATAACAATACCGTGTGTCATTGGTTACTGGATTCTATAAATTAATGTCAAAATAATTTTTTAAAAACCGAGTAAAAGGAGTTTACTGATGATATTGATTACTTAATATCGACGATATTTATTATTATCTACCGAGCTAGGATTTTGGAGGTGGGATCGAGTCAAAAGATAATGACCCAACTAAAGATGATAATCTCTCCCTGATTTTAAATTTTTTGTTACCACAAAATTTATTATAGAGTGGCCTGAAGTCTTCAGAACTCAATGCAGAATGAGCACAGGGAGGAAAAGATTGGCGTATAGTAATTCAACAGTAGGTTAGGGAAAGAAGTATTTAGCGTCTAATGAAGCGCAAAAAAGATAACAGGGATATTTTAATTCCCGTCACGTAAAATATTAATTTGGTTACGCAAAATTCTTGAAAACAATTGTTTTTGAAACAAACCTCATAATTACATGGGGGGGGGGGAAACAGCCCGTTTTTCCCAGTTACATTCTGAACCTAAAAAAGTTTGTAGGGATACTAATTTTATGTCAATACATGGCCACCCTAGTATCTGGTCCTTTTGTGCATCAAGTGTAGCATTCAATCTTAAGACAATGATTTGAAACAGGTTCGAACATTTTTGCAGCTTTTTACAATTTAATGACAACAGTAATTTTACACTTGTAAACCATTCTGACTATTATCACGTTCATTGAATTAGAAATTGAATTTAAGACCTGAATAAATTTTATGCACAATCAACTCTAGATGACAGATTGGCCACAGACTAAATTTAGGCACTAAAATAGGCTATTTTATTAAGCAGTATGTGGATACGGAAAAAGTCAATTGATAGAATTTTAAGCTCCACATTTGTGCCATATGCTATGCTTTGCTTACAATTTCAATATATACAGGGATTCCAGTCAGGTTCCAGGCTAACTACCTGACGAATCGGATCTAGAAACATAGTATTACATAATACCGGTAATTTCATTAAATTCTATACCTCAATTTCCTACTTCACCGGGCACAGTTCAATTAAATAAACTAAGAAAGAAAAAAATGTGAAGGGTCTGTACGAAGAGGATGTTATGTAGAAATCATTATAACATTTGATGGTGTGAACATATCATTGGCTTCTTAAAAATATACTAAGCCTGTATGGCTGTTGGATCCCAACTAGTTGGGACCACAGAAATATGTAATAAAGAACAGGAGCAAAATATCCATTAATTATTAAATAATTGTCACTAAATTTACTCCACTCCTAGAAGCATTACATTCATATAACTGAACATAATCTAAAAGATACCACATACAAATTGAATGTAAGAAATGGTATATCCTTTAAACCTATCGGTAAAATGTTTCTTAGTATCGAACAAAAATGAAAAAAATGGTACTAGCAAAAAAAAACTATTATCTTTAGCCGAATGCCGGTCAGCACTAGCAGCCATTTTGTATTCTTAGCAAAATGCAGAGAAAACAAAATGAGAAAATAATCTATTACTAACATAGAATATCAAATCTAAACTGAAAACGTAAGGAACTTTAACAATACATTCTACCAAAAGGCATACTCACAAAATTGGTTATTGGTCACAGAAAATACTTGCAAAATTTGTTATTCTCTTCAGCAGAAATTTAGATATTTATGATTTTCCGCAGAAAAGCAAGAAAAAAAATCGATACAAACTACCAGACTACAGGTGTTTCATGAGTATATTGCGAATATTGACTATTGGCGTTAGTTTTGTAGAAATTCATTATTCGCAATTAAATGAAACTAGGTGATATAGTATTATTTCTACTTTCTTTAAGTTCTTTACCACGTGGGTTATTAGCGACCTGCTAATAACCCACCTTGAGATGTTGTAATACAATGAAACCCAGATCGTGGTAAAGAACTTTAAGAAAGTAGAAATAATACTACATCACGTAGTTCCATTTAATTGTGAATATTTTACGCTTAAAACATAGATTAGAGCTGTGCTTAAACAAGACTAAAAATCTGCTTGATATATTTCATTATAATTAAAATTTAAAAAATGATGGAGCTTGCTGAATAGTGTTGTCATTACTTTAAGTAAAGGTTATAGTCTAGATTTTTGAGAATGTACTAAAAATACGCATATAAATACCTGGACAAATTATTTATTTTAATGTACATAGTGTCGTTTACATTATTCCTTTGAAGTTAAAGGTATAAAATAGTTGTCTACTTTTGATTGTTTTTTCACTTTAAATGACATTTTCAATACGTTTTCTTGAAGACGTTTCAACGCTAAAATGTCACGAGCAGAGACCATTTTCTTCTGCCCAAGTAATAGGTATAGCGAAGGAACGAACGGCTACGTCGTGTGGTATTGTCTGAACAGCTGGTGTCACTTCCCCTCCCCCGATCCCGTCTTCACAATCCTCTTCTATTGTGCTCACAGGGTCTACGATTTCGTTGTCTGACAAAAACTGGTTTTCTTTCCCTTCATCGCCAGTCAGTCGCGGACATCATCATTTTTTAAAACACTGTCAGCTGTATCTATGAGGTGTTCATTGAAAGCATCTCTCAGCTGATTTAAGTCACTATTATCAATGACTGTTTCATTTATTTTTTTCTGATATTACTCCAGAAAATCCATGTTAGGCCACAAGTTTGCCCACGAACAAATAATCGCTTTTTCATTAAGATTTTTCCAAGCATTGGCAAGTGAGAAAACCACATCTTCCAAGTTAACTTGGTTTAGCAATTTAATCACGCTGTCATCTTTAGACAAAACCGTGTACAGAAGGGCTTTTTTTGTACTGCATTTTAATGGCTTGTATCACATTTGGGTCCATAGGTTGCAGAATGGGTGTTACATTGGAGGAACATAACACGGATAAAACTGTCTTTTATATTCAGATCTTCTTCATGAGGGTGACCAGGGCAGTTGTCCAAAATAAGAACGCTTTTCGAGAAGCTTCTGTTTATTTAAGAATTTCTTCACTGATGGTACAAACAGTTGTTCAAACCATTCCACGAACACTGGCTTGGTCATCTGTCCTTTATTTTGAGCTTTATAATCAACGGGAAGTTGAACATTCTCAAAAGCCTTTTTTGCTTTACCAATCACTAACATATTCATCTTGTGCGTACCACTGGCGTTTGAACAGGGCATAAATGTGACTCTATCTTTTGCGAGTTTGCGTCCAGCCGCACTAGCTTCAGCTCGATGAACGTAGGTTTTATTAGGTAAATGCCGCCAAAATAACCCACTCTCATCCGCATTATACAATTGGTCTGGAGTTAAACCCGTTTATTCAATCGCTTTTTTGAACTCCTCTTTGAAAGGTTCAACTGCGTCAGTGCCACACGACAATTTTTCACCAGTCATATTTAATATCCGAATACCAAATCATCTTTTAAATTTGTTCCACCAACCTCCGCTGGCATGAAACTCATCGTTATTCATGATATTTTTGTAGAAAACTCTAGCCTTTCTTTTCAAAAGTTCTCCTGAAATAGGCGTATGTGTTTTGCATTCTTGTGGAAACCACAAACACAGGCTATATTCAACCTGAAGAAACTCATCTGTCTTCAATGTTTTCCGTGAACTTTTGACATTTTCATTTTTTCCACAGAAATACTTTATCTTCTCACTGTTCTTCCGTATGTCATGGATTGTGGCCTGACCAACTCCGAACTCTTTAGCGAGACTAACTAATGTTTCTCCTCATTCAAGACATTTCAAAATCTTGTTTTTATCCACAAGCGATAATGTTTTAGGTTTAAATTAAACTGGTAGACACATGTTTCACTCACAGCACTACTAACACACAAAACTACACTGACGAAGGACAGCACCTTAGCGAGCGTATCATGTAGCAAACTGGCACTATACTGACAGACGCGCACATACAAAGCACCAAAGTAACTCACAATAGCTGCGCAGAAATCGGTTTTCAACTCTACTACCACGCGCTTACTAGCTTCTTATGAAACGCCGGATTACTGGCAGGGCCGGACCAGTAAAGTGCCAGATTACCGAGAGACTAGGGTATATATATTTGTATATATATATATATATATATATATATATATATATATATATATGTTAAAATCAATGAGCACATTGACTAGTCAATCTAGTGAAAGTGCTTAAGACAAAAATCACAAAGACAGGTCAAGCGCTTTACTCCTTTTATTTATATATATTCACTTTTCCCTCGCCTCTCATGCTGTCCCTAGCATATTGTTTCATGCCAGTAAACATGCGAGAAAACGTAAAGCTACATAATTTAATAAAATACTGGGTCCAAGCGTAGGTTCTCGTAAGTCCTAACGAAGATCGATAATAAAACAGGGTTTTGATAACAAAAGAAAATCATGCTTCCATTATAGAAGATATTAAGCGAAATTAAGCGTTTTATAAAAAGGAATCGTCAATAGATTACCAGCTCAAGGCACCTACAAGGCTACGAAAAACTCATCGAATCAGTATCAGGTACTTAAAAAAATGTAAAGAAATTTATTAATGCGGTGAAATATATATTTAATTCTACTCATGTACAAACATTTCACTCATAATCAAATAACAACACACTAGAATTTTTGTGAACTATGTCAGCAGAAACAAAAAATTAAAAAGAAAGTTAATGTTGTAAAACCAGTTATTTCATTTTATTCTACCAACAGATGCCAAGTCGATCTCATTAATTATCAGTCTCAGCCAGACGAAAAATATAAGTTTCTTCTTGTTTACTGAGATTACTTGACGAAGTTTCTAGTGTTAAGGTCTCTCACTTCGAAATGGACAGATAAAGTAGTCAGTCAAGTCAATTAGTGTGTCAACTACTAGATATGTTTTGCTTATTTGACGCTCCATATTTTTTCATTAATATAATGGTCGCGAATTTTGAAATCATTTATTTGAAAGCTTACAAAAATGTGGTCAAAATTGAAAATGGTCGAGAGCAAACCTATACACAGAAAAAGCCAAGCCAGTATTGAACGGGTAAGTCATGTCATTAAAAATATACTCACTACTTGGACGATCGATAATAAAATTAATAAATGGAGCAAATGTGTTCGTTTCGCACAATTTATAAAGAATCATGTTTATCAGTGTGGATGCAAAAGAAATCCATATGAAGTGTTAGAGCTAATTAAGAAGGATGAGTTACGCCTCGCTTTAATATCACCAATATCACAATACCAAGAAGACATTTTAAAAGCGACGAACACCGGAAAGAGAATTGAAGTGTATTGTTTACTCCAATAAAATGTCATTGAATGTAATATGTATGTTCATGTGATTTGTGGTTAAACAAAATCTGAAGAAGGTTCAGATAAAAAGTTACTTTACAAAATCTATAAAGTAATAGCAAAAGGAAAAATCAAATGAAAAATCCAAGTAAGGTCTGGAAAAACAATCTGTGTCTGTACAATTCTAAGTGCCACCTATGTTTAGACTGCACCAATAAATATTTCAGTTATTTTTTATTGGTGTTACCAAGTGAACAATTCATAGGTATGTATTTAAATTTAAATAATTAAATGATTAAAAAATAATTTCATTAATAAAATAAAAAAAATATATCTTTCATAACAGTTTAGTTTTACAAGGAATATACAAAAAATGTTTTTTGTTGGCTCCGTTATTAGTTTAGTCATTGGTATTTCCTTGATTTTAAATAATTAAAATGTTTAAATTGTTTTCTTTCAATTGTGTTATAAACTATTGATTTTTTAGCGTATACATTTAAATTTATTGACAAAGGAATGTTTTATTCGAGCAAGTAATCTCTTATACGCACATTTACTGTCGCTTAGTAATCAGTCAGCAGATTGACTGATTTCCGCACATTATATATATATATATATATATATATATATATATATATATATATATATATTTATACATACATATGTTCTTTAATTATTTTAATTTTTTATTTATTACATTAGCTACAAGAGTAATCTCTTATAGTCTCTTATAATCTCTTATAATCTCAACCACAACACCAGTCCAGCCCCGTTCAACGAACAGCCGGGAATCGAATCCGGCTCGCCGTGATGCGCCGCGCCGGTTGTATGCCTTGTGAGCAACCTAACACATCACCATTATGGTAATAATGTCTACATTATCGTGGTAGTGGGAAATTTCGAACGATTTACGTAATCGAATGATTTTGTAGTGTGGGATTTTACTAAAAAATTAGTAATTCAATCTTCCGTGTAATCGAATGATTTGTAGCATTAATTATCAATTCCAAATTAAACACAAGTAATAATATAAAAAAAATGTTATTGTTAAGATAGCTGCCTGAATATTAATAACCGACCATTATCGAACTCAAAATATAGACGTTCATTAATACGGACGATTTTTCACACTTAAAAGAAAAAAAATTATAACTCAAAAAACTGACTGGCCTGACCAGGGAACAAAATAGAAAACATGATGAAACAAGTACCGTTGCATTAATCTTGACATTTCACTATACCCCCGAAGAAAATACGTAATATCAGGACTAAAGAGGTATTCGTAAGTTATATAATTTGATATTCATTCAAACTCTATTCCACAAGTTACATTCCAGTAGTTAAAACATCGGTTTTATATTTCCATATGTGAATAAAGTTTTTTAAATAGATACTTCATTTAGAGATTTGTGAATAAAAAATAAATACAAATTTTGTTCCTCCCCATGAACAAAAAGTATATCCTTTGTTGTTTTCTATCAAGTTGCAAAACGTTAGACTATGCTTCAAAATGAAACTCAGATCTATAATTTTTTGCTTGATTTGTTTTATAATTAAAATGCGGAGTCTATTTCTACAACCGTGGATTGCGCAGAAAATTATATGTGTATTATTTTATACATATAGAACATTCATCCGATGAGTTAATACAAATGCATTTTAAATAAAATCGTTAGATGTAACCTTTGTATTAAAAATATTATTTACTTTTCCAGAGCTGTTTAAATATCCATCATTATTAACCTTTCTAAGTTTATGGTAATGCGCCAAGTTCTTTCTTATTGCCACAGCATCTGCTAGACTTGACCATAACACGTTTACGCCCACATGCGTAAATCCATACTCACACTTAAATTCGTGCATATGCAGGTGCCCACGTGCACACGTATATGAGTAAATACACACATACTCACATGCCAAAATGCGTATAAATTCAGTGAAATAAAAATTTGTTAATTACCAAAAATGCAATAAAAAATATACTTATGATCATTCACGCCTATTACTTGAATTTGGCACTATAATAAAATATAATAACCTGTACATATCAAATTATTTAAAAACATTTTTATAAATAATATATTCAAAGAATTTTTTTTAATTTTTATTTGCTTTGCATAGGTTATCAATCTGAAAGAGAGACTTATGAAGATTTTAATGTTATTTATTGTAGAGTTTTATATAAAAAAGTTCTAAATGTTATATTAAATACGAAAATTTTCTCAGAAACGTAAAATTTTTGATAATGATAAATGTTATCTCGAGATTGTCTCTATAAGAACTTGAAAACAATCGAAAGAGCAAATTATGAATATTTTGAAACCTTTTTCTTTACATTGGAATGGATACTCAAGTAAAAATAAGTACCGAGATTTAAAGATCGAAGTTGATTTACAAAGACACAATGGAAATATTTCGGTTATCCAAAAGTCGAAAGAGCCTAGCTTTACAGTTATACTTCAATTTTTTTTCGAACACACATAAATTCTTTATTCACCTTTGTAACCTAAGTTACAGGTCTATAATGGTCTTCCCCTTTCAGATTTGATGACTGATTTTGGTAGATTTTGCGGCGCTGATTACTGAAAAATTTCCATCAATATTTTTAATTCTTTAGCATAATTTTTTTCCAAAAGTACTTAGGCTTACCTAGTATGGAATTAATATTTTATTTTAATTATTTCTTATCCAAGAAAAAACAATGAATGATTGCAGTAGACAACGATAAATAAGTTCTCATAAATAGTTAATTAAATATAACATAATTAACTATCTTTATCTTTGGAAAAAAGATGTATTTTTATGTCATTTTCCAAAGACCTCATTTAACCATAATAATAACTTAAATCGTTATAAGGGGGTTAATGAAAGTAGATTAATAGATTTTTGTTTAAGTAGCAACATCATTGTTTTTATAAAATCAGTACTTCCGTGTAATTTGTAACGCTCACTTTAAGGATGTCATCGCGAAATGATTTAAACTCATCGGACGATTTTTGTTATATTTGTGGGCAGTTTATGCTGATAAAACAGCAGTATAACATTACCAAATTCATAAGTAAAGTTTATAACATATATTTCAGCCTAGCACTTGCTAACCACTGTGGGCCAACATATAGTTTGTGCGACAAGCGTTCGTGAACTTCGAAAGTGGACAAAAGGGCAGAATAATACCTTTGATTTACAATCGTCAATATTATGGAGAGAATCTCAGAACTACACCGAAGACTGATATTTTTGCTGTTGCAAGACTACAGGTTACAATTCTAAAGTAAAAAAGGACTTGGTATATTCAACCGCGAAGTCAGTAACACATGCGGTGAATCGCGACCCAAATATTACGCCGCCATCACCTCCATATTTGGAATTAGTACAAGCTGAAGATATGAGCAGTGATGTCGGTATCTCAACCTTCAATTTGCACCAAGTTCAAGTGGAACACAGTTATGTTTTACAGTCAGAGCTGAAAAACTTAACGAGAGATCTAAGCCTGCCAAAAGATGCAGCTAAACTCCTCGGATCAAGACTATTGGAAAATAATATGCTTGCTCCTGGCACTTGATTTTCTTGGTATCGCGACAGAGAAAAATACTTTGTACCACATTTTGGTGAAGATCGTGATTTTATGTATTGCAAAGACATTCCTGGCGAAGTGAAAATATTTAACATCGAATATGACGTGAACGCATGGAGATTTGTCATAGACTCATTAAAGCGAAGTTTGAAAGCAGTCCTTCCGTATATTGCCAATAAGTACGCTTCGCTGCCAGTCGCCTATTCCGTGCATTTGAAAGCATGCTACGACAATTTTAAAAATGTGTTAGACAAAATAAAGTACGTACAACACATTTAGGTGGTCTGTGGAGATCTGAAAGTTATAAATATGCTGCCTGGCCAACAGGGTGGCTATACGAGACAAAAGACAACATTGGACGAAGAAAGAGTGACCACCGAGAACTGAGAAATGAAACCAAAAATGTTTTGAGAGAAAAGTTAGTCCCCCGAGAAAAAGTTTTGCTTCCCCCCTTATATATAAAACTGGGAATGATGAAACAATTTGCGAAGGTGCTAAATAAGGAAGAAGAAGGTGTTAAATATATACACCAAATTTTTTCCAAAATTTCTGAAGCTAAAGTGAAAGAAGGTATCTTCGTAGGACCGAACATAATAAAATTGATGAAAAACACAACTTTCGATGAAAAAATTGAGTAATGTAAAATTGAGTTAGAGGCCTAGAAATCTTTAAGAAAATATTAAAAAATTTCCTAGGAAACCATAAAAGTTCAAATTATGAGGAAACTGTGAAGAAAAGGATTGAACATTTCAGAAAACTGGAATATTCGATGAGCATTAAACTTCACTTCTTTATTTCGCACTTGGAATAATTTCCTGATAACTTGGGAGATTTAAGTGAAGAGTAAGACCGAAGATCTTATTAGGATTGGAAAAAGATGGGACGTTTTTATCAGGTAAGGTAGAATAAAAAGATGATGGACGATGGATGATCCAAGTCGTACATTTAAGCAAAAATCTCACAATCGGAGCTTCTGTGAAAAAAACAAGATACCACAAAAGTATTTAATATCTCTAATTTATTTATTAACGTCGTTAAAATATACTTATAATATTTTCAAGTCATGTAATTGTTTTTTTATTGTAATTTTATTTTTTTTACTTTTAGGCATTTTGTGTGGTTAAGGTAGAAAATTAACGAATTCATGAAATAAGACTATGATTTCCCTTTTTGTCACCAAAGAAATAAGTTATACAGTAGTTTGAATTGAAGGACTTCTTAAGCACTTTAACTGATTCATCTATATTTACCTGATCATTCTAGAAAAAGAAATGCATTTATTACATTTACATCTTCATTTTAGTCACGTATATTAAGACAACAAATATTATATTTTAAACAGTCGATTTAATTTCCAATTTTTGTGAAGCTGAATGCTAAGATGATAACTGATTTATAAAAAAATTGATTAAGAATAAGATTGTCTACGAATTAAGCGCATAATTTATTGAAGACATCAAATATTTCATAAATAAATTTACGCCTGTTTTTTTTTATTTATTTATCCCTTAAAGATCAAAACTGCTTGCAGGGTGTGCATACAATTAATATTATTTAAGAAACTCCATAGGGTAGGCATGAGCTATATCATTTTTAATCCTATATTTTAGAACTTTCAGCGTAACGACTAAAAATTAGTGTCTCTTCTTTCGGCAAAGCGTTGGATGACAAAAAGTTATTATGAGAAATGTCACAAGTTTTTGTGCAATTAGAACAAAATAGAAATTTGGCGCGGTGGTATTATTTGCTAAAATATAATAAACTTTTATAGTTTCAATTTTAGAATGGTTCCTCTTTTAATAAATTAAATTTTCATTTTCTTCAATGAATTTAAATACTTTCAAAGCAAAAATAAGATGATTGAAATAGGCATTGATATGATAAGGTCAATATTTATATTTCAAAATAAATAAGAATTTTCGAGGGCTCAAAAATATTCTTCGAACATTCATGTCCTTGTCAATAGTGTTGAGTAAATTAAAAAAAAATTGCTATGACTTTCTTCACTGAATTTAATTAAAGTTTCAGTCATTCTTTTAAGTTTAGCTAACACATTACATCAATAATTATATTCATTAACATCTATAATATGAAAAATGTGGAGATACGCCAATTGTAGACTTTTCAATTAGGTTTTAATTATGAGGAAGACAACTGGTGTGTGTATTCTAAAATAATTTTTGGAATTTAATTTCTCAGTCATATTATGGAAGTCAACGTTTTTATTCTTGAATTTCAATAAACTTTAATGTCTACTAAGATGATATTTTAATGCTGCACACTTTAAAATTGTTGATGTAATGAGAAAAAAGTCCACAAAACGAATGAGATTCCGTAGTCTCGGTATTTTTCAAGATCATATTTTTTAATAATAAATATTATGATTATGGAATTGTTTCGGAATTATTACTCAAATATATATTTTTATATTACAATGAATTAAATCAACGTAATGTCCGATATATTCACTTGCTTGATATTTTCAGTACATGTATGATATCTTAATTATTGTTTATTTCTTTGTGAATAATTATTTAAGGGACGTGAATTGATTACTCTTTTAGCTGTAATAAATCCGGTGCTTTATCTAAATTTACATACTGAAACTCAACAAAAAACCTGGATATCAAAATCGTAAAATTATAAAATATGACAGTTTATTTTGATCCATGAAAATAATTTTTTTTAGAAATTAAAAGCCACAATAAATTTAATGAACATGACATGATGAAGTCAGTAATATTATTAATTAATACTGATTATCATATACTAAATTACGCACTCGGTTTAGAAAATTTCTTAAGGTGAATTGGGAACATTTGAATAAAGGTGCCCATGTTAGGGCATTTCCATTATTATTATTACGATAAAGTACAAAATATTTTGATCTCAATGTGTAAGAACACTACGCCTTATAATATTCACAAAGATTATAGAGTTAAAGTATATTAGGACCAGAGTGTTCATACGCCTTTAAAAACATATTTGCGGAAAGTTGAAGACAAGCGAATAGGAGAATGACAAAAGGATTTAAGGATAAACGAGATATAAGAATCGTTCGTCGAAAACGTTCCACATTTTCAACGTGGGTGTAAAGGTATGTTAATGCAAAATTACAGGTACCGTGTACAATTCAATAATCTTTACTCAACTAACCTATTCAAGGAAAATAATATACTAAAAGTTTACTCGTAAAAATTTTTTATAATATCTTTTTTGAGTAGAATGCAAAGCGTCACGGTGGTCAATAGGTGCATGGTACGTGATTGCATGTTTCACAGAATAATACAAAAAGAAATGTTCATAATTTTAATGTTATTATCATATTTTAATGTTATTATCATAATTTTAATGTTACGAATTACGTATATGGTGGTATCATCCCTTCCAGTAATGTCTATGGTAACCTTTCGCTCGATATCATCCAAAGTCGCGGTGATTATTTATCTGGGATCCTCATCATGAAATATATATCATGAGACCAGTGGACTCAGATCTCAGTTTGACAATTTAAATTACATAGTAACAAGATTGCAAAAATATAAATTTCCAAATTTTAGATATCAAACTACTAACATCCACGAAGAATTAAAAATGTAAAATGACTTCAGATATTTCCTTGATATTGATTTTAAAGTTTTTAAAAGTTAGGTAAAATTGCGCAACTGCGTTGAAAGTGCTGACAACGTAGATACCAAAGAAGAATTAAAGGCCAGAGGGAAAATAATTTCATGAAAATATCCTATAAAGTACTTAGGTATAGAAGAAGCTCAAAATGCAAGGAAGAAATTCAAAGTGTCGAACAAATTAATATGTGATTTTAATAGCTCAAGGGTGACCTGCTAAGCAAGTTTGCTTTGTGGATATACAAAAACTATTGCTGAATGTCAAAATGTATATTAACATATCAAGAAGAAAAGATAGTGACACAAAAGCTTTTGTAATCAATTAATGTTTAAAAAAAGTTCTCAAAAACATTCTATTATTCTAATTTTTATAAAAGCGAAAACAGAAGGAAGACTCGTGTCAAGAAAGTGTTTTGAATCTTTCTTCAGTTTTCTCGATAAGTAACACTAAAACCTGGTTGGTACATAGACTCCGGTCCATTCATGCGTATTCGTAAATATCGAAAGCCCGAAACTCTTATATATAATATTGAGATCAAGTAACAAACAAATGCGTTTCAAAACAACTGAAGAAAAATGTTACTTGAGTTACTAAAAAGGTTAATCTGGCTTCATAACTTGGAACTATCAAAAAGTAACAAAGTCGATTGATTTCGAGTCGTAGAAAACGTCAAAAATAATTAGAATCCCCTTGTATGAAAAAGAAAGGAATCATGTTATAATAAGGTAAACAAAGATGTTCAGACACTAATTCTGTTAGTATACGAATTGAAAAGTGCTGAAGTTACATTTTATTTCACTAGATCAAATATATTTAACAAAGTATTAAGTAAAGTCAATGTGAGTATCGCCAATCCTAACTGTGAGAAATGACGACATATTTAAATTATTAGCAATTATGAGCAGAATTGAGATTATGTTTTTTTTAAGTCAGTTGAGTAGATTTTTAGTCAATAAAATACTAAGACATTTAAAAGAAATTAAGCAGTCCGGATTACCGTTCCTGCATAATGCAATTGACACTGACCTAATCGGATATAGTGATGCCAACTATGCAAACGACATTGAAACCAAACTCTCAGTAATTGGATACATATTCCTCAAGAACGGAGTCGTCTTCACATGGTCCAGCCAACGCAATCAAATTGTGGCACGGTCTACTGGAACCAAATACCAAACCGGAATTCGAGATAGATTATGCAGCGGTCCAGGCGACAACACGATTTGGAGTGGCTAAGTTATTAAAATTATAGTAAATATAATGACACGACTGCTTGTTTAAACATTAAAAATGAAAAGCGCAATAAATATAATCAAAACTTTTCTAAACGGTACAAACATGTAGATATGAATATACATAGTTGAAAGAAGAATTTCATCAAAATGTTCTTGATTTAAACTATGCATGTACGTATAATATGTATAGTACGTATAGTATGCTTATGTGTTCAGAACAAAGTTTAAATTCATGGAAGTTAAAATAGGAAGATCAGAGTCAAATACAACTCTATAATTCTAGTAACCCAATTAGTCTTGTAATTTTGGAACAAGTTGTATTCTGTCTGCAACTATTTAATTACAACTCTAAAATTGTTTAATTTTACATCAAGCTGTTTGATGTTTTAATTGTTAACGTTACAGTCTACTAATGAGTAACTTTAATTAAAATTAAGGTAATATTGTCTAACCTTTAATTCTTATTCTATTAATAAATATCTTGTGTGTGATAATTCTTATCTCGAAATCTGATTTAACAGTATATATTTAACTGTAAATCTAAGTGCTAACAATACAAATTTGTTTTAATATATCTGTATATTTTTTAACCTTTCCTAAAAAGAATTTACACTCTTTAGGAAGGTTTTAATTAGGTGGGAGTATTAAAGTACAGATACCAGGTTACGCTTATAGTAATGTAGCTGTCTGTACAATATTTACCGTGTACAGTTGAAGGCATGACTGTAAAAGTAATACTCCCATCGTTGAATGAACTGAAAAGTTGCCGTCACTTTTTTATGCGATTTTTATCATAAAATACACCAAGAATCAGCCATTATCCTTAAAACTTTTAATATAATTCAACATTTGCACCTTCTGTTCCTTAAACATTTTTTATCCAGTTGTATTTCTTTGGTGAATTATGATCCAATATAATGAATTGATGAAATAAGAAATAAATCCCTTTTTATATTACACATTCATTTGCAAAGTTTGTTTATATTTTATACGAAATAAGAAAGTTAATAAAATATATTAAAAAGTAGTAGTTTTACGCTGCATCATCTAATAAGGAGAGAATGGGAACAGAAATTTATGGGTATAGGTTTTACTTACGTATTTATTGCAAATTCTACATATTATTTTATATTCGCTGATAAGTTTTGAATAATGATAATGTTTTAGAATCGATTGTTTACATGTTTTGAACTTGTTCATTAAGTTTTGGGTTTTTCGGTCGTTTTGAAAACTTCTCTCTTAGTCAGCTGTGACCCAACTGACAAAGACCTTTGATTTGAACTTTGATTTTATTGATATTCATAAAATAAATGCCTTTTCTTAAATGCTGAGCATATAAAAAAATAACAGCCGTGCTCATTAATTTTTCTTGCATTACAATAAAAAAAATGGGTGCGTGTACTTATATACGCGCGTGAGAAGTTATACTTCTTTGGCATCATTAAATAATACATACGGATAGATAACCTCAATTATATTAGAGCACTTGAAAAAGTCTCTAAACACAATTTTTTCACTAATATTTACGAATAGTAAATATATTAATCAAAATATTGAATTTAAATCACTGCTGAATATAATTTATTAGCACATATATAAATCGCACTTATATTTTTTTATCCAATAAATTCAAATGAAAAAGCGGCTCACTGCGTCAATATTATTACTTGAAGTATTTTTATTACGTGAAATTAATAATCATGTCTATCAAAATATGGCGCGGCGCTGATGTAGGGAAATTATAAACTAATTGATATTTTAATTCTGTATGAAAAGTGAATACAAAATAAAGGTAAAAACAGTATTACCATAAAGCTAAATGCCTTATGGTAATATTGTTTTTATTTATTATCTGCATAAATTAAAATCATCATCAAGTAAATCTGCATCAAATGGTAATATTGTTTTTAAATATCATCTGCCTCTCTGTATAAGTATTTATCTGTGAAACTTGGATATTAGATTTATTAGTAATATAAATAAAGAATCACAATTAATGACATCAAACATTTTTAAATTATTCCAAAGACAAATAAAATGCAGAATCTAAAAATAAAAAACTTGTCTTGGAGGCGCCGGGTATCGATCTCGGTACCTCTCGCATGCTAAGCGAGCGCTCTACCATCTGAGCTACGCCCCCAGCGTAAGTTTCGTACAAAATATTGGTATCAATATATAGTCTCAATAACTTTTGTATGACGAATCTTAAAATTTCACTCATCATTTTTTCATAACGCGCCTAAAGAAGTATAACTTCAATATATAATTTATTTTTTCTTACAGTTCCGAACATTGTCAGAATCCTTTTAGTAGGAGTTTATCTAAAAGGTACGAAATAAAAAAAATATAAACAATGCATAGTACTAGAAAAAATTGAGGGATGGCAATCTATTAACTTTGTCTATAGCTATACTTTATTCTTTTCACACCAAAACTTGCATTTTTAAGTGCACACGATACTTTGCTGTCGCATAATATTTAAATGTGTACATATGTGCTTTTAAAATAGTTTACTCTGAATATATTATTCTAATAGACAATGATAACGAAAAGCAAAGAACTGCTAGATGAGCAGTTCGTTGATTTTCGAAAAGATACATTTTTGTACAATAGAAACTAATTCTTTTGTATTGCTTCTGTGTTTTCTTTTGCAAAGGTTTTCAAGAGAGATCATTTGTTGGAAAAAATTATTTTCACGGATTCGTCGTGGGATATGCAAATAAAGTATCAAAAGACCTATGCTCGGATTTTCAAAAATGTCTCTTGTTTTTTTAAATTTTTTACATCATTTTTTTAACCCTTTAATAATTGAGAATTTGATAATTAAATATTAATACAGATTCGATTAAACGTATTGTGAAAAACGAATCCGAATGTTTTCAAATTCTTTACATTTGCGATTAATTTTAAAAACCATCAATTTTGCAGTGTGTTTCTTGTGTTATCCGGAGACTTAAATATAAATTATTGTAATTGCTTACCCTATTTAAGTACACTTACTATTCGCATTATTTCGTTTGTTTTAATATAGTGGGAATTTTTTTTTAAACACCATAAAACATTATTTCACACCCCTTTTTTATGATGAACTTCATCTTATATCGGGTAAAGACAAAAAAGATAATATAATTTTTTTAGAAAATTTTTTGAATCGTACAAAATTAACATTGGTTTTGTTTAACATAAACGTAAACAGATCAACTGGGTTGATTTACTTAGAAAAGTTGGCTAGTTTTGGGATAAAAAAATTATCCCTAAATAAAAAAAATACTTTTCAGTTTGGTTTGACACGTGTTCTTACTATCCACAGCATTGTTTCAATTTCATACTTCTATTATCAGTGTTTTTAAAATAACGTAATTACAGCCAGTTTGCCAAATATTGACGGTAAATTTAAAAATAAAGTAAAATTAAAAATAATCTATTAGGTATGATTAATACTTGTTAAAATAGTTCCGTATACCCTCAGGTGCGTAATAAGTTGTGCTGATCACAATATTCATTATTATTATTAATTTGTCTTTTAAATATATTACCCATTGTGTATATCTTTCAATCTTTGAGAAACAAAATGTTTAATTTGTATTTTTAATTATGCGGCTTAGGTTTTTGAAATTAATTAAATAAAAAATGTATAAAAAATGATTTAAGTAAAACGGAATTTAGGTGAAAAAGAAAGAAACAGAAACAATACAGAAAATTATCCTATGCTACAAACATATACCAGCGTAATAGATGAACAAAAGGCATGAGCGATTGCGATGATGGTTAACAGCAACATTGTAGGGTAGAAAGAAATAACGTATCAAAAATTGTTATGTCACGCAGTGAATGTACAGTCACTGTTACTTTATGTTGGAATTCAATTGTTACTAATTGTGTCTCGCAGTGTCACCTACGTAGAATCATCTTTATTATTTTACTTTCCCCCGCGGTAACGCCTTAGTCCCGTTCACCACACGAGATCGACCGTCGAGGTCGGGAGCAAATCAAGAAAATACACGTGATTTATACGATAATGAATGAACCTATATCGTTCTACGTTATGTCGTTTAAGCAGTGTTCATCGATTTCTGTTACATTTTTTACTGTGTACAAATCCACGACAATATATTAGTGTAAACAAACGAAAGAAGAAATCAAACATGTTTCTTCTTTAGATATTAGTATGAACTATTTAACAAAAATAAATATTTTAATTATTGAGACAAAAGCACATTTTTAGGTAAGTTGTAATGAATTCATACCATATTTGCTGCATTTATTTTGACGAGTCCTGGTAGACAAAATAATTTTAAATCGCAATTAAATGAAACTACGTGATGTAGTATTATTTCTACTTTCTTTAAGTTCTTTACCACGACCTAGGTTTCGTTGTATTATAACATCTTCAGGTGGGCTATTAGCAAAGATAGTCCACACTTTTACATTCTCATTAAACGCGTTGCATCTTTTATCGTTCGATTTATTACAAAATATTTATTAGAGAATATTTATTAGAAATGACTTGAAACTTGGTTTTAAAATGATTAATTAATTTTTTATCTCAAACATTTTTTCCTCTGAACTGTTAAAAAACTAATCTTGAAATTAATTTTTAACAGTTCAATATTTTACGGTTAATTACACGGCATCAAGGTGGATGCATTTTTAGCATATAACTGTAGCATTTTTTCCAAAAATATTGCCATTTTTGAGACCCTTATACCGTAAATGTAATTCTTTCATGTCTTACTCGTAATTGCTTTTCATTTTGTGTTTATATCTTTAAAATGACCTTTATTCACTATAATCCAAATATTTTTTATATAATTTTACTGATTCTAGAGTGAAATATCTCAACTCTTTCAACGTGGACTTGTCGTTTATGCAATGTGGTATTACATATATCGGTAGTATTTTATGCTGATACCAGCTTGATCCTTGATAAAATTGATTCTCCAATCATCAACACAATACGACTTGAAGGCCGTATTATTGAGGTCGTAAGTTGTGCTCATGATTGTATTTGTTAAAAGCAACTTATAACAAACGTTATATAGACTTTAATAAGATCTATATACCACATTTTGTAATATAGTTTACTTTGATTGGACACAATTAATATTACTAAAATATAAAAATATTTTCTTTGAATCGCAAAGTTCCAAAATGTACTAACTCATTTTGCAAAATTCTAGTCGAGAAAATTGGAGCAAATTTGAATTTTCAGTTGTTTAAGTTCACTCTTTTTTAATAACAAAAAAGTGTTTACTAAAACATAGACAAATTTAATTTGGTAATTGAATATCTGCATATTAAAGATATTAATTGTATAAAATATGGTCTCAACTAGAATTTTGCGTGTTTCAAAAGAAACACGCGCACTTTAACTTGAATTGCGCGTGTCTCAAAAGAAACACGCTTCAGAATTCAACTCATTGATGAAATTGCATAATGATGAAACTTCCCATATATTTGTCATCAAACTGACAGCATCTTATAGCTTTGCCCTGTACTCTTATAGGAATACTAAATTTATGTGAAATAAAATGGTTATTAGCAATTTACCTAAGTTTATCGGAAATCTATGGCGACGATTCTAAATTTCAAAGTTTTTGGGATAGTCGTGTTACTATTGGATCTATGAAAATTGTACTAGGAAATATGTGTAGACAATAATACATGGTAGACAATAACATTAATAATTCTTAGTTGTTTAATAGTAACACTACATACACTTTAATGTTTATATAAGCCCCTAATGCAATTTCTATTGGCACGTAATACATTTATTTAAACAATGGGATAGTTCCTTTTCGTTTAAAATGTCCTGAAATAGAGCTAATAATTTTTTGTTCAAAATTGTTGGAAGTATTGGTATCTGTCTGTTTCTATCTTGCTTATATTGTATAACTTATGCTGTCGGCACATACAACGGTTTAACGAGCTTTATCCTTGCACAGCGTTCCTATTATAATCTATGTTTGTATGCATACTAGCTGTGCCCCTCGATTTCACCGGCATGAAATTAGGAATGAACAAAATTACTAGGATTTTTTTGTCTCCAATGTCCCATTAGGTATATGTTATTACTGTACCTAATTTCATCAAAATTCGTCTAGTAGATTATGCGTGATTGACGAACAAAGTAACATATCTAAACTAATGGACGAAAATTCTAAAAACAAGTTTTCTGTTTTTCATTGTCATGGTTTTATGTTATATATTTTACATTTCTTTGCATAAAATTCACTCTATCACAATTTTATTAGTAGTATAGATAAAAGTACAATTTAATGTTAACGTCCCACGCTATTTTAAATATTAATTAAATAAGAATTTCATCAAGACTCTCTGTTGAAATTTTACCCAAAATTTTCCAAACCGTCTCTATACCTTGGGGAAACGACGAACATTGAATTATCAAATATAGTAATGCCTCCGAGTCTAAAACCTACCGCGCTTTTCGGTACAGTTTCTACAGCGCATGAGAATCATGATATTATAGGTAGACGGATTAGCTTATTATAACTAAACGTAAGATGCTCGACAAATTTTTGAACTTTGCGCAGATGGCTTACCTTTGGGCGACGCTTTAATTGAAGGCATATAAAGAAAAGGTAGATCCGGATACCTCAAATTTTATTAAAAATATTTCCCTTCTAGTTATTTTTGTTTGTTTTTCAAGTAGTTTTTTTATCAATATATGATTTAGAAATTCAGTACAGCTTTAGCCTTTATTAATTCCCTTTTGTAACCTGTGAAGGTTTTTACTAAATCGATGCGATGCGACAAACGTATCGCCAAAGTTTAGGAATATTAAATAGAAAATTATTATAAGAATTATTATTATTGGAGCTTAAATGTATGCTTGCTGTCAATTGCCAGTGTCATTTTTTTGGTTAGGAATTTGTTTTGTGAAATTTCTTGTATATTGGAGACGTTTTTTAAAAAGGTATAACATGTTTAATAACACAATATTCACATTATAATAAAAAATGTTGGTTTAGCTTTTCTTTAAAATGCATAATTATCTATTGCCTACACGTCCATAAAGTTAAACCCGCCATTCATTTTACTTTCTTTTTTTTTAAAGTTTGTATTGTAATGTGCTTTATGTATGTTGTTATATGTTCTATTTACATTTCAGATAAGACAAACAAAATTCTTACTTTTTTAGTTTACCTAATTGTGCGGGATATCCTAAGAATGCCAAAACTATTTATTTTAGAATTTTATGTAAACTAATCCCAGCGAGATTTTAGAGAGAAATTAACCAAAAGTTTTAAACTTTATGACAAAAACCGTCTTTGGAAATAATTAGCCAAAACATCGTTTTTTTGATAATAAAGTTGTGCTGCTAAATGCTCGACATATGCTTTAATGTGCCATACAGGAACAAATGTGTTTCTGTGAACTGATATAATTTTTTTGGTACAAAATAACCTCTTCATTGGAAAATCCTCTTCTGGAATCTGCTAATTTTTTCGTCTTGTTTCCAACTCCGTACAAATTTATTTGCTTTTCAGTCAATTTAAAACGCTTTTCATGCACAAACCCATATATTTGTACGCAATTTAGACTATAGCTGAGTTTCTATTTCGTAATTTTTGCAATTATATTTAATTTTAAAGACTTTTAATATGATATACCTTTCTTTGACGAGCTCTGGTATACTAATAATAAAATAATTAGCAATGACATGCTTCTGTGTGCACTCACTGTCCTTCAAAAATCCAAACGATTCACCGGCGTAAAACTACAGCGAATTTTTTAAAATAACTTTACGATACATAATTTATTTAATATTTCATAATTAACTCTATTTATTATATGTAATATATAATATGAACAATACTAAGCCAAAATAAACCTTTATATATCTTTTCGATATAAATCTGGCAAAAATAGGTCTAAAGGGTAAATTTGATGGGGCATTTAATTGAATGTATATCCGATGTATAAATAATAATAGTTTATAATGAAATAATACATAGCCTTTCTAATATATTTTGTATAAAATGTAATCTAAAATAACGTTAACAAGGGGATATTGGGACCAGATGTTCAATGTTTTAAATGTTGGCAATTTCCTCAAGAAAGCTATAAATCTCTCAGTAGATTTAAACATCGCTAGAAAATATTACAACTTAGGAATCAGAAATTTAACTGCACTCAGAACAAATTTTTTTATTAAATTTTTTGTTATTTTTCTGATACACTGTCAGTAAAGTGAAAAAAAGTAGTTTCGTAATACGCGGTCTTGTAATACGTGATTTCACTAGATTCGTAAAAATATCCGTAATTATAATTTTAATACAGGTAATATAACAATTAAACTTTCACTATTTTCTTCTGCAACTACTTTTTGCTAATAATTAGTATTTTGTTTATGAAAGTAATTTAATTTATATTCAATTTTGTCCCTTAGTTAAATTGTACTTTGATTTTTTTAACATACTTTTTAATCGTTGTATTTACTATCCACACTTTTAAAGAAACATTGAGCAATTCGTATTTAGCTGAAATGATTTTAAGATTTGAACACCTTGTAAAAGCATGACGTTAATAAGAACAAGGCAATTTTTTCCTAAGTGTGATAAGTAAACTAATATATAACGGACTATAATATTTACAATTACGCCCTCGGCATCGGAGGTGCCTTTAAATCCAATGTGCTACATCCGAAACGTTTCATTTAAGACCGCAGCCGGCATTTCGAAAATTTCTAATTTGGTTACGAGAATAATGCGCAAAATCTTCCGCTGTTTCCGCTAATGCGATTATTATTGTGACAATTATTCCTACAATATTGTCTAAATATTTCATATGTCGCTACTCGCAAGGGCAATAATGGTAACGCTTTGTATTTGTATGCTTGCATCAATTATCTGTAAGTACGCTTGAATTGTGTTAGACGCATTTATACCTTAAGGGAAGAGTAAATTCAGATCCTTTTATTTCACGCAAATTAAGTGAACGCGTGGCGTTTATTATAGTGTGATTAGTAACTAAGTTACTAATTATAATTTAAATTGATCATTGCATATTACATATCATAATTACCACATGGTTTACAATGACATATTGCAAACACCATGATATTTTTATGGATTTGGGACACCTGATGGCAATGCTGTTTAAGTCTAATAGTTAATATTCGTTAAACTATTTTTTGTATTATGAACTGTATGCTATTTTGGCAACGATTTTTTGCCATTAGCAGTTTCACAATTACTATTTAGATTTTTAAGTTCGTATATATTTTATTTTGTATTTTTGATTTAAATTAATTGTTTTTATATCTTTAATACATTTAATTAAATGGGGGAAATTTTGTATTAGGAATATGAGCTCCGGGTAAATTATTTAAATTGTATTACTTATATTATTATTTAAATTAAATATAAATTATTTAAATTGTATTACTTATATTTTAATTGTATACTACTGTTGTTTTATCATTTTTGGCTCTTTTTAATGAATAAATTTGATGCGAATGCCTAATTAGGAGGCGTAAAATAACAAAAAAATTGAGTTTTTTCGATTTAAATTTCACTCTAACAAAATAATAAACAGAACTTATTGTGTAGTTAAATAAACTTGTGACCCTCGTCGTAAATAAAAACTTTAAATTTAGAATAAAATTTCACTCTAACAAAGTAATAAACAGAACTTACTGTGTAGTTAAATAAACTTGTGACCCTCATCGTAAATAAAAGTTTGAGTTTAAAATAAAATTTTACTATACAAAATAGTAAATAGAACTTACTGTATTGAATATATTTGGCGTTAATTTTGTAGAAATTCATTATCCACAGTTAAATGAAACTACGTGATGTAGTAGTATTTCTACTTTCTTTAATTTCTTTACCAAGACCTAGGTTTCGTTGTATTATAACATCTTCAGGTAGGATATTAGCAAAGATAAGATCTTTGCTAATATCTTTGATCTTTGCTAATAACCTCGAAAAAATAAGATAATATTTCATAAGATAAATCATTTGATATGTTTTTGTAGAAACCCTAAATAACATTATTACATTTTATTGTAGTAATATGTAAATTTTAAAATATTGGTATTCATACTTTGGTGGAATCTTTTATTACTTATTTTTTCTTTTTTTGTGTTGAATATAATACTATCTAAAGAAAAGTCTTTAACCATATAGATGTGACTTAAAAAAAGTCTACTTTATTTCGTTTTATCAAATATCAAAATTATTTGAGTCACCTTGTAAAACACGGAGATTTTATTTACACGATTCTGAATACAGGCTAACACTTTAAATAATTGTGACTCCTATATAAAAAGAAACACTAAGTAATGATAAACATAAAAAAGGAGTAGAGGATTAAACCACCCGTCTGTTATTTGACTTACATTTTCAAATTAGCTATGTTTTACTCATACATATTTACGAGTTTAACGTCGACAGATATTTAAATTTAATAAAATATTTTAAATTAATTTTTAAGAGTCATTCTAATTTCTTATATATCGTAAGACATTTTACTTTTGAGCCAATTTTACTTTCCACTAATAAATGCTATTGCAATTTTACTTTCCGCTAATAGTAAATGGGGTTGCTGTTGAAGCATTTTCATATAGTCCCACAACTATTCCATCCTCTCATTATATCCGGGGAGTTATGATTCCACTTTAAAAGATAAAACCCTAATAAATTAATAGTTTAATTAAATTGATGACAAGAATATCTACAAAACAGCATGGTAATAAATTATAGAAATCAAATATACTGGATGATTTTATACATTTCGGGTAGAGTGATAGTATGACTAAAAATATTTGTTTCTAAAAGTCGTAAAATGTTAGTGGCTAAAACAAAACTTTTACTAAACATACGTTCTAAATATTAAGTTTTGGAACTTAGTATATGCTTCAAAAATTGTATCACGGTATCCTTCTTTCAAGGGTTCTTGAAAATAAAAGCTATATTAGAAACATGTCGTTGAATAATATGAACCCAATTAAAAATTCCAACTATTCAAAAATAAATGCACTCGACTTAACAGGGTTTTTAGTTACATCAATAAATAACTGAATAATTTAGAACCTTTAGTCTTACGGAGATGGGGGAATTCAAAGTAGATTTTGTGCAGAGACGATAAAAAGATCACCAACAGTCACAAGCACATTGTTATTATAATACTCTTCGTTTCAACCTAAACGTGTTTATAATCTCAATATCCTGATCTTTTAGTCTGGTTTGACAGTTTATACACATTTCTTTTACTATCTCATATACAATTAACTACTTTTAAAAGTGAAGCTTACGCCAAGAAAGGAATTAAGTTAACACATGTAATTAATATCTTTACTTTTAATTGCTATATCAATTTGCCAATTATAATATAGTTAATATAGCTAATAAAATGCTACTTAGAACAAGTTCTAAGTAGCATTTTCTTGCTGAATTTAGAAGAAAAATATTTGAGCTCTGATTAGATTTCATTCTATTTAATAGTGTTGTCTTAAAGTGATAAACTTCCGTGAAATTGTAATTAAAATAAAGATGGTTGTAACATTCAAATAATTAAGCCACTTGTACAATATTTTTTTTCCATTTTTACTTTATATTTTAAGTCTTAAGATCAATTGATATCAGGTATTCAATTCACATAATTATGGAGAGAAATATGTGACAAAGTTGTACTTTTCTGATGCAAGTATTTTCAAAAATGGATACAGAAATGTATTAGTAATAACGCAAAGGCTCAATTTAAATATTGGACAGAATTAGATCTTGGGTGCACTGAAAATCAACAGCAAAATTTAGAGTATGGAAAACGAGAATAGAGGGAAAAAACTGAAAAGGACACGAGTAAATTAAGAAAAATCTTAATGAGTACCTTGAAAACTATAAAATAAATGTTTATAAAATTTTGAACACTTCTTATTAAAATAGTAGCTTAGAATTGTAGCTTAGCAGTACTAATTATAGGAGAGGTTTTTGAAATAAAACGCATTAATCATTTTTCCTAAAATTTTCTAACTTTGATTTTTACATTCAAAAAAATTAATGTATATTTTTATGTTATTCTCAGTTCCACAATTCCCTTTCTATATTTTTTTCTAGGTTATGGTAAATATGAAATAGCTTATTGAGAATGTTATTCGCTTTTTATTTCAAACTAACTCTTATGACACAAGGGTTCGTGTTACCGAAAGTACTTTGCTAGACAGTAAACAAATATACATAATTTTTATTGCTTTATAACTTGTAATATAAAGTAAAAACTTAAAGAAATTCTGGTCTTTTCATTAACACATGGAACAGATAACGGAAAATCGATCTGAAAGAAATTCAATAAAAATGTGCTTAAGTTAAATTATTTATAATATGATGTTATTAGCATCATATTTGTATAACTTGTTAAATACATTTGTATAACCTGTTAAATAAATTTGTATAACCGTTAAATAATTGGAAACGATTACATCAAACTTAAAATAATATTCTTTTCGACTTACTTTTCGATTTGCAAAAAAAAAAATATTCTCAAAACTAGACAAATGCTTAAATATACTTTAACAGATATTGTAACTTTATTTAACACTTATAATGAACAAGCTTACAAAATTATAATAACCTCAGGCCTAACAAAATGAAAAACTAATTACATATATTTTCTGAATGTTACAGTAAAATCAGAGTTTCTACGAAACTCACATCACTATCTTACAATGAATAATTAAGAGTATAAAAAATTAACATATGTTCAATTTCTCAACATCCACCTGAATTTATTAAAAATTATATTGTTTTTTTGTCATTCTTTTCTACCTATCTTATTATAAAGGGAGTTAAAACGCTTTCTGCGTCTTGAAGCTATGAAAATTCATTAAATTTCAACAAAAATTAAGTTTATAACTATACATCCGCTTTGCCCGGTTCTTCTTTTCCTTTTATCCCAACGACGAATTCTTGGGCCAAGCCCAATTTTGTTTTAAAGTTTTTCCACTAAGTCGTACTATATACTTCCACAAAGATTCTTATTTTATTTTAATCAATAAATTACATAATGTCTTGCAGGGTTGTTTCAAATTTATAACGTTATGAATGTAAATACCCTAGTTAAATGTATTCTTACTTTTTAATACGGCCTTGTCAACTTGAGTGCTTGAGTATATTAAAAAAGTTCCAATGACAAGAAGATATTTTTTCTATGAAGGTATTTTAGAGCCAATTCGTAACAAATATAAAGCGTAATTGGAACATGATGTATTGGTCGACAAATCCGCACAAACGATTCAAAACACCCTGCATGACTGGAAGCAAACACTAGCAGAAATGGCCTAAGCATTAGCAGAAGCAAAACCGAATATCTACATTAAAAATTTTCTGACCAACCACTGTCTAACGCTTTCATTACACATCGACGGAGAACCAACACCGAAGGTAAGCAGATTTAAATATCTGGGGTCAATGCTGAATGCGGATGCCAGTGTCGCTCGGACGTTACCCATAGGGTAAATGCTGCCTGGCAAAAATGGAGAATGCTCTCCGGTGTACTCTGCGACCCAAAAATGCCAATACAACTAAAAAGTAAAATGTACAAAAGAGCAGTAAGACCAGCTATGATGTATGGTGCAGAATATTGGGCCGTCAAAAAACAGCATGAACAAAAAATGGACACAAACGGCATGAAAATGCTACGATGGGCAGCGGGAGTCACAAGACTTGATAAAGTACGAATCGAGAACATTAGAGGATCTTTCAAGGTCGCACCCATAGTAGATAAGATGGTGGGAAGTCGTTTGCGATGGTACGGGCATGTGATGAGACGGGACGAACATAACGCGGTATAAACTGCCCTAGCTATCCCGGATACAAAAAAGGGTAGAGGAAGACCACAGGCCACGTGGTGGACAATCGTTGCCAAAGATCTGGCGTGGGCAAACTTAGAGAGGCAAGGAAGAAGAAGAAGAAAATAAACATGATGTAAGATTATGTTCTTATGTTATCTCAATTGATTTACTCGATTTGAAGATATACGAATTTATTCTTTTTAGAAATTAGTTTACCTTGAATTAATACAGTATAAAAGAACTGCCTAGGTTTGTAGTAATTACATAAATATCTTCGCGTAGTAATTACATAAATATGTTCTTCATATATCTGTGTATATTAATAGACGGCGTTATATGTATTTTAAACCACGATGTTTTCGGAAACGAGTATGGCCAGTGATGTAGGTAGTGTGGTGTGGCAGAAGTTAATTTTTGTCTATCCTCATTTCGCACATCAACAAGTAAAACCTAACGCTAGTGGATTCTGTTAGGTCTAGTGTAACAACAAGTTTATCGCAATTCACCAATTAAACAAGATTTCATAATTTTACATGTCAAAATAAAGCGCACTTACGTCGAAAAAGTTTACCTTTCTAATTATTATACCTAATGGCGTTATGTGAATTAATTAATATTACAGTCGACTTAATAATATTTTCTAAAGTACACGCGAACGAAGATACGGACGCAGCACGCAATCAGATTATTTATAAATATTAATTTATAAATAGTCTGACAAAATCCTTTAATGATTTCATGTGCCTAAAGTGTGTACTGAACTCTCATAGTGCGATTATTCTAATTTGTAGATCACATTTTGTTTAATCGATTATGCTTTATGATATTTTCCACTCAGATAAGTACGGAATATTAGACTGTAATATTGTAGTTATTGCCCTGTTATGGCCGTTTTCTGTTATTAATTTGTTTTTGCATGTAGGTTTCTCTACATTATATCTATGAATATATTTCAATAAAGTTCTAATTGTCAAAACAACCAAAAATTAAATTAAATAATAACTTACTTGTGCTTAACAATCGTTGACAATATATCCTACTGTTCAGATTTTAATTCACTTGTGATTCCAAGCAAAGCAACTAATTAATGGAATAAGTTTAGTTAACTTTCGCACGTCTGATTACATGCAAGCATGAAGTAGAAATGGTAATCGATTTTAATTTTAGATAAAGCGAAATATTATATATGCGGTCGATCAGTCCAATACTATATTTTATATATATATATATATATATATATATATATATATATATATGTATATATATACAAATATATATAGGATATTCCAAATAACATTTTTTTATTATAGGCCAGGGTAAATACTGAAAATAATTTTGAATTATTTTAACGATTCTAGATTGGGACACCTCATCTCTTTTAATGCAGGCTCATTCTTTATACAGTGCCGTATTACACATATTGGTAGTATTTTATATTGATGTCAACTCGACTTTTGATAAAATTATTTTTCTAATCATACAACAAACTATGAGTTAAAATTCTATATTATTGATGTCACACGTTGTACTTGTAATTGAATTTGTCAGAAGCGATATAAGAAAACTTCACCTTGACTTTAATAAAACCTGTTTATCATATGGATTATTTGTATTAATTGGATACAATTAGTATTAGCGAAATATAATAACATACTAGTTAAATGGCAAAGTTCGCTAACTCCTTTATCGCGACAGTTAAAATTCATACATTTTGAGGCATTCAATAAAATGCTTGATGTTTTTTATAATGGAAAGTATTACTAAAAAAATTTTTTACAGGGGTTTGAAAAGGGGTCCTTTTTTAGGATTTAATCTAAGACAGTTTAAGAGACACTATAAAAATATCGGAAAAAATATATCCTCCCTTCCCTATTTCAGTAATCGCTATAGTCAAAATCATCGGAAAAACGGTATTACTAGAAGTTTATCTGAAGTTTAACAGAAGACTATAGCGACGATTCAAAATTTCTAAGTTTTTTGAGATAGTCACGTTACTATTGAGCCTATGAAAATTGTACCAGGAAATATATATCGATAATAATACATAATAGCCAATAATATTTATATTTCTAAATAGTTTAATGACAATATTACATACCCTTAAATGTTTACCTAATCCCCCTATTTGTACTTCATAATTTTATTTAAACAAGGAAGTAGTGGTGTAGAAGTTTTGGTTTTATAATTGTTGAAAACTTTAGTATCCATCTGTTTCTATCTTAATTACATTATTTAACTTATTATTGCTGTAGGCATGTACGACAGTTTAAAGAGCTTTATTCTCTGAATAACATTCTTATTATCCAATATATGTTTATATTCATACTAGCTGTGCCACACAGTTTCACTCGCATGAAACTTGGAACAAGAAGACTTATTAGAATTGTATTTCTCTCGTACGTTGGTATAAACTATTACCATACGAAATTTCACAAAATATCGTTCCAGTATATTTTTCGTGATTTTCGAAAAAATGCTAAAAACGGGTTTCCTGGCTCTTATTTTCATTCTTCACGCTATATCAATCACTATATTAAAAATATTTACCATGTACAGAATTCACTCTGTACAATTTTGTTAATTTATAGATAAAAGAGCAATTTAAGTTATCGTCCCACGCTATTTTAAATATTAATTAAATGAGAATGTCTTCAAGATTCTCTGTTGAAAATTTTCGAAAGCGTCTCTATACCATGGGGAAACGACAAACATTGAATTATCGAACATCGCAATGCTTCTGAGTCTAAAACCTACGGCGTTTTTCGGTAGATTTTTTGACATCTTGTGAGGATAACGATATTATAGGTTTATTCACAGATGTTCTACCTTTGGGCGACGCTTTAACTTAATGTATATAAAGAAAAAGTGGATCCAGATTTTTTTAACTTTATCCCAGTTAGTTTCTTAAAATTTTTTCAAGTAGTTTTTCATCAATGTATGATTTGAAAGTTCAGTACAGTTTTAGCCTTTGTTAAATGTTCTGTTTTAAACTGTGAAGATTTTTACAAAATCGATGATGCACGATAAATGTATAACAAAAGTTTAGATTTGTTAAATAGAAAAGTGTTTATTATAAGAATTATTATAATTGGAGCTTATTTGTACCCCTACTCTCCGTTAAAAGCGTAATTTTTTTGTTTAAAGAGTTTTAGTGACACAATACCGACATTATTCTTATAGAAAATATGGCTTTAGCTTTTCGTTATAATACATAATTCTCTATTACATACGCGACCATAAATTTAGACCAGTAAATAATTTTTTTTTTCAAAATCTGTGTCCGATGTGTGTTGTTATAAGTTCTATTCATATTTCAGATGAGACAAATAAAATACCCATTTTTTTAGTTTATTTTATCGTGCGAGATACTAAAAGAATGCCAAAAATATTTATTTTAAAAATTTAATTAAGAAAATCTTGGAGAATTCAGAAAGAAAATAACCCAGAGTCTTAATTTTTATTACAAAAACATTTTTTGAAACTAACTAGCCTAGACATTGGTCTTCTTTGAAAAATAAAGTTGTGCTGGTATATGCTCGACACATGCTTTAATGTACCCTAATGTATAAACAATATTTTGAAAGAATCCATTTCTGTGAATTGATACAATTTTTTTCGGTAGTAAATAACCTATTCACTGGAAAAAAATAGTTGTGAATATAATCGTCGGTATTGGCAGTCAAAATTTGCACATCCAGTCCTGTTTCGGAATCATCTTCGTACATATTTATTTGCTTTTAAGTTAATTAAAAACGCTTTTCATATACAAAACCATATATTTGGGGGCAATTTAGATTTTTACTAAATTTTCATTTTGTAATTTTCGAAATTATATTTAAATTTACAAACTTTAAATTTGATGTACCTTTCTTTGTCGAACTCTGGTATGCTTATGATAAAATAGTTGGGTACAATGGGAATTGCAATACTGTTTTAAGTCTAATAGTTAACATTTGTTAAACTATTTTTTGTATTATGAACTGTATGCCATTTAGTCAAGGATTTTTTGTCATTAGCAATTTCACAATTTCTACTTAGATTTTTAAGTTCGTATATATTTAATTTTGTACTTTCAATTTAAATTAATTATTTCCATATCTAAAATACACTTAATTAATTGGGTGAAATTGCGTATTAGGAATCTGAGCTTTGAGCAAATTATTTAAATTTTATTATTTCAATTACGATTTTATTACAACAAACTGTTGGTTAATCATTTCTGGCACTCTTTTTGACGTGTGAATTTGATAAGAATGTCTAATTAGGAGGCATAAAATAACAAAAAAATTTGAGATTAAAATAAAGTTTTACTTTTAACAACATAATAAATAGAACTTATTGTGTACTTAAATAAACTTATGACCCTCGTCGTACCCCTATAAATCTTAATTGTTTACTGGATGTATCTTTACACGCCATATGTGAAAATTACTCTCAATTTTTTGGTGACCTTGACGAAATAAGATAATACTTCAAAAGATAAATGAGAAGATAAGAATATGTAAATTTCAAAATATTGTCATTTACACTTTGATCAAATAATTTTTTACCTACTGTTTATTTTTTGTTTTGAATGTAATACTATCTAAAGAAAAGTCTGTAACACCATAGATGTGACTTAAAAAAAACAGTCTATTTTCCATCTTTTTATCATATATTAAAATTAATTGAGTCATTTTATACAAGACGGAGATTTTATTTACACGATTCTGAACAGAGGTTAATACTTTTTTAATTAACACTTCTATATAAAGGGAAATACTAAGTAAATATTTATGATATTCACGCTGAGGGAACATTTCAGAATCTTTCACTTGAAAATACATAGTTACGAGTTTATATTCGCATAATATTGAAATTTAATAAAATATGTAAAATGAATTTTTATAAATCATTCTGTTTTTTACGTGTCGTAAGATATTTCATTCTGGAGCCAATTTTACTTTCGACTAATAGTCAATTTGTAACCACTAGTTAAAACAACTACATATCATATAAACATACATTGTAACACTTAAATATTAACCACTTAATACTAACTTTTGCTCTATGTATTGATAAAAAAACGATATTTTCTTAACTAAAGCACGTTAATTAAAAGAAAAAAAAATAATTAGCTGTATTTGAAACAAGCCTTTCTATGTTTATAAATATAAAATACAAATCATAAATCAAAGATCACATAGGTAATTTCCTCTAATAGATTATGTGTTGTGTGTTCTTTAGTATATCTCTGATACGTGATATTTTTTTTATTCACTATTTAAATTTAGGAAAACAATTTTGATACTCTTATCTTAGGCCGTTCAAACGGTACTCTACACTAAAAAGAGAAATAAAAAAAATTCGAGTATGTAAATTGGATCCCTTCCCACCTTCAAATATACATATAAATGTTTTAAGTGCTAACTCTTTAAATATACGCGGATTAAAATATTTTATTTATATTCCAAATTTCAAGTTTCTACATAAATTGATTGAGAAAAATTCAGAGACGAACGGACAGATAGATGAGTGAACTTATAAACATTTCGTTTTTCATTTTGAAGTACGGAACCATAAAAATCTACCAGCTCATGAATAAACATAATTCTGTAGGCTTTTAACATAATATTAAGTAAATATTACAAAGGTTTCGTCACTCTCTTCAAACCCTAAATTAAATTTTCTTTTTTGAGGAGTGAATGAGAAACCAACTTTCATTACCCTAATATTGACGCATAAACAAAAAAATATGAACGAAAAGACACCTGAGCATAATCGGATAGCTTTTTATGTCTTAAAATGTAATAATTAGTATTTATGACAGCATAGTTCATGTGAAGGTAGTACTTAATTTCTTTTCTCGCATTGACTAATAAAATTTATAATATTTTTTCAGTAAACAAAGAATTTTTTTATGATTTAGTATTTCTCAAGTAGCTTAGTTCAAAACTTAAAATCTTGAAACAATTAAATAGGAAAGTTTGTAATCCCCAAACCAAATAGTAATATTTTATTGAAATATTTTTATATATACTCCCACAAATATTTCGCATTCTTATCACTCATATCCGGAGAGTTGCGATTCCACTTTGAAGAACAAACCTAACACTTATATAGTTTAATTACACTTATAAAAGCTAGAAAAAATCATAATTCAAAAACATACGACGAGTAAATTCGTTCATACAATATAATCACATTAATTTAGTTTCAATTGCTATTAAAACGTAATTAATTATCATGTTGGTATTTAATATAATATCCAATAACTTATTGAATTCACACTAAGATAAAGTGGCTTTTAAGACGAAAATTATATTTATGGATGATTTTACACATTTTGTATAGAGTGAACGTGTGACCATCAATGAATGTTTGTTTCCGAAGTTCGTAAAATTTTCATCGATTGAGTATACCTATTCCAAAGCATCCTTTCTAACATTCTATTCATAACTAGACATTCGTTCTAAATAACTTACCTATATTTTTGGAACTTCGTATTTGTGTCAAGGACTCCTTCTTTCATGGTTTCATGTCATTCAACCTCATGTAAGAAATATTAGGTTAATTAAAGTGAAAACTAAGAAAAATTCCACCTGTTCAATGATAAATGTTTTTATAATTTATATGATTTGTTAGTTAATAAATAACTAAATACTATAGAACCTCCAGTCTTACGGAGATGAGGGAATTGAACACAAATTTCGAGAAGAGTTAATAAAAAAGATAACCAAATATTACAAGCACCGAATACGTAATTTTTATACTGTGGAAGCTGTAATATTGTTATTATGATACTTTTGATTTTTACGTGAACACGTTTTCAAGTTCCATAACTTTTAGCCTTGTGTAACAATTTACATATATTTATTTTACTCTTTCACTTACTATTGTCTACTTTTTTAAGAGAAGTTTTACATCAAGAAAGTAATTAAACTAATCCGTGAAATTAGATGTCTTTTATCTTTGATTGCTATACCAATAAGTTAGTTATATCAGTTATGATATAGCGGAACCAACCCAAATAATATTTTCTTGTTGAATTTTGGAAAAAAAACATTTAAGCTTTCATCAGCTTTTATTCTACAAAAAATAGTACTGTCTTAAAAGAATAAGTTTTCGTACTATCATGATTAAAATAAAGTACAATATTATCCATTTTCAGAAATAAAGCTGATAATATAACATGACTGAACAGATTGGGGTTATATATTTTAATTTATTGACATATTGGATTAATCTACGCAATTAACTTTATTATTTTCATGTCCTCGTCTTTTCATAAAAGCAAAGGATTTCATATATTACTTCCATGAAGTGAAAAATATTAAAAAATAATTACCATAGAAACATATAGAAAATAATAGATTTAATGTAAGAAGTAGCGCAAAGGTTACACTATTTTCATCGAAAATATTGTAATCAGATTGTACCGAAATGGAATTTTCATCTTAACTCTACATGGCTTTCATTCCCATATATATTACAAACAATAATAGGGCCTACACTACTAAAAGGTGAACAATTGATAAGCTTTAGTTTTATTATAGGAAAACAATAATAATAGACCGATATACTGGTGCAATAGGAAAGCATTAGATAGCAATCTTGCCGCTTCGTGCGAGAAACTTGTTAAAAAGTTGTTTCATCATTATGCAGTATTTAGGTACAAAAATCAATATTAGATATAAAATATTCATGAAGGGCCTCAAGTTGGAAAAAAAAGGTTTTATGTTCGAACAAGCGTATATCAAAGGACGGTAGGTATGTGCGTGTGATGTTAGATATGTCACTCCATGCATTGATATTTATATTTATTTCGGGTAATGCTGATGAAAGTTTTTTCCGGACGAGATATTGAACAGTTCTTGTTCATATTTTTGAAGATTATTCAAGAGTTGAGATCGTATATTTTGAAAAGCCGATCACAGTATCCGACACTCCTGGTTTTAATACGTTGAAGGATTTCAAATATACAGCGACAATTTAACTCCTCGCGATATAAGGCAACACGGATTTGAGCGCTTTCTTCTGTAATACCGATGACAGAAATTGCTACCAAAAATTGCACGCATTTTGTTAATGGATTTTATTTAGAGAGAAAGCTATTTTGTATTTGGTTAATTTTCCAACATTTTTGTTCCTTTTCTATTATTTTCAAATATGTGCGACCTAAATACCTAAGATTGTAACTGGTTTCTGCATGTACCTAAAAGATAGACAAAATTCATAAATATTTGTGGTTGTTACGTATTGGACCATAGAGGATACCTGTCGTTTTTAGTTATTGTATTACAAAAAAAATGTTTCCGGAGGTAAAAGCAAAAAACTGAATTTTTTACTTGCCAGTTATTATAGAATCACTGTATAGCAATCATAGGAAGTTCAAAGTTGTCAAAAAATAGTCGGCCTATTTTTTTATCTATGACCTAATTAACTTTATATTCAGATTTAAAACTTTACACAATTATATTTTGATGACAGTTCTGTCGCACTTTACTCCAAATTACTCATTTAAAAAAATACTATGAAATAACAGCTCTAATTTGTGTTTCTCTTTTTAATAGATATCATTTGAATTTTAAAAAAATTAAATAATTAAGTTAGGTTTGAACATACTCTATCTTTTTATAAAGGGAAATGTTTCTCGATACCTTATGGGTATTGTCATTTCATGCTCGTATACCGATATCTCTCAGAGATTTATAATATATTATGATTGTAAGGTTCAAAATATAATTTGGATAATTGAAAAAAATCACCAAAAATTATTAAAAGAAAATATGGAGTGGCATAAATAAAATTGGATTAATTTATTCTCAGTGTCGTATCAGTTGTGTTTATAAAACAGAGAGTTGTTGAAACTTGAATTTCAAGAATATTTTTATTGTAACATGCCATTAGTAACAAAGGCAGAAGTAAATTTTAAAGATGGAATTAGATAGAAATATAAATTCGATTATTGAGGTGGATTAAATTATTACATTTACTTACAATATTCACAACTTTTTAAACTATTGGTCCCTGTCCTGTACAAGTAAACCATGAGTCTGTGAAGAGAGGCATTGAAATCATATTTAGTAATATCATCGTGAAAAATAATGTAGTCCACATTTTCTTAGATTCCATTTTTTGTATACGATTAATGAAGGATCACTGGCAAAAAGGGCAACACTAAAGTGACATTGATAAATTTCAGTTATCTTAGTTATTTAAAAACTACCTTTTTCAGAATGTTATATAATCCAAATTAACGTTTTCATGTAAATCACATAACGATGCACACTTAATACTCTTTTTAATAACTAATTCAGCAGTATTTAATTGTGTTTAATATGAATTAATTGTCGTTGCCCCTACGTTAAGAGCTCTGCGGAATCAATTGATTTTTTAAAAAATTCAACTGTATTTTAAGAAAAAAAACATCTAATTAAAGAGGCTTAGTTGCAACAAATAAATAATTTGTCGAAAAAGTATTAAGGAAAGCATTTGGTTTTCGTGGGATGCTAGCTTTAAGTTTAATGTCCAACGAAAGTTGAGGAAATTAAATTTTTAATAGTATGAAAAGTGTACGAGTCACATTTATTAAAATATATTTTAGGTAAATTTTAAACTTAAATTTAATTTTTCAAAATTTTCTATGCAATGTTTGCAACTACGCCGAGAGAAATAGTCAAAAAAAAAGTGCTGCAGATTTTTCTATCCTTATAATGCTTCTACAAAATAGCAATGGAAGTGATGTATGTCCTGAGAAATGTTTAGTTTTTTAATTAAACAATTTTAATTATATTCGTAATTGAGTAGGAAATTTATTAATATTTAAATTTTTTAAAATGAAGTGAAATAAATTCATATGGCTAACATTGCTCCACTATTTCGGAAATGTAACTTAAAACAATCTTTACATTGTATTTTACTATGTCGCATAGTAGCCATATAATATAAAAATTAATTTAGTTTTGATTGTATATAAAAGAGTAGAATTTATCCCTACGACATTTTATGACAGCGCCAATGTCTCTCATTATTCTGAATGTAAAATGTGGTTCCTGAATTTAAAATAGTTCATCTATTCCTGAAGTGTAATTTGTCATATTTATCTCAATAAGAAAAACTGAAATGAAGATAAGTTTAGATTTTTTTATTAAATATTTAATATTATCTTTCATTTTGTTTTTTAGAAATAACGGGCAGAATAACTTTTGTGAATATATATGCTCATCTCTCCTTAATACAGAGATTCACGTTGATCCAATCTCACTCTTTGTTCTTTGAATTACGACTGTTGAAAAATGACACCATTGAAGTACAAAATAAAAGAAATTTTTATATTTGACCATAAAAGTATTTGAACGCGTAAAAACATCAAATTTAATATTCAAGAAAAAAAGAATATTAGAAAATCTCAGAAAATCTCTCAGAATTCTTATGTTGATATTTATGTTAATGTTGCTTTACAATATCCTAAAAATTAACGTCTAATACAGCGACTAATATATACAATCAAAGGTATCAATAAGCCAAATTTCCTATTTATTAGTTGCACTCTATATCATACGCTTCCTAACCAAAATAACCTCAGGAAAAGCGCATGTATTTATGGGACAGCGTCTTGTGACTAGACACGTAGAAAAACATTCCTCAGCCGCCATTCATTCTATCTCCACGTAACATTCGCTGTGCCCATATCAACATCATGTACAAAATATATGCGTATAACTACGTATATAGTAATACTGCATGCTTCACTCAGTTGTGCGGTTATTCTTCATGAACCAATTTATATGTTAATGTTGCAATGAAAATACCTTATTTTTTCTATGTTTCCTAACTCAATTTTCTAAGATTTTTTTAAATAATACATATATATATATTTCTAACAACTTCAACTTTCGGAGAAACATAAAATGGGACGGATATAACATTTTTTTGATTAAACTCCTTGGAATAGACAAATTTTGACAGAATAATTCATTTAAGATGCAAGATTTTTAAAGAATTTCTAGGAGTAGGTGAATCCAAAATGTTTCCTGAATTTTATCTTTTCTTAGTTATGCAAAATTAATGGATAATAATTACGATTTATGTTTTATTTCATAATCGTGTACAAGAATTGGAGTGAGAGATTCGAAAATTTTAATATATACCGATAAATGTAATTTATAAATATACACGTGTTTGAATTATATATATATATATATATATATATATATATATATACATATATACATATATATATATATATATATATATATATATATATATATATATATATACATATAAACACATAACTTTTTTAAAAATATATTACATTTTAAAAAATCAATTTACTCTGTGTCAAATTGAATAGTAAATAAATACAAAATAAACTCTTGTATTTGATCTAGATGATTTATTCATTTCTAGCCGACTAAAGAAGGAGGAGGTGGCTCTCAATTCTATTTATCTGGTCAGAATTTGACCATGAAAATTGAAGGCACACCAGAGAAATCTTTTATATAAATGAGTATAAGTCTTAAAAATTTCGTTTCAAAAAAAATTATGAGGCAGACAGACGTTTCCAGTACAAGTAGTGTGAGTCTCAAGGATTGTTTTCGACGCAACATATATTTGTAACTTGGGTATATACTCAAGTTTTCCGCACGATGGATCATGCTACATTTCATCATTTGGTTGTAATTTTTTTCTCAGATAGAATTATAATGATCAGTTACTTAGAATAATGGGCTTACTATTATAAAATAAGAGATTTCGCTTTTATACGAGGTTAGTAAATAAAAAAACTCATCATCTCCTTTCACAAACTTATTTAATTTCTACCTTCTTTCATTATTTTGTTATTTATGACTTGTCGCTAGCATGTGTGTGAAATCTTTTCCCTTTAGACTTTTTAAGTTTTTTTTAAACAATGTATTTGTTAGAAGTTTAGATGATCCCCACATTTAAATTTTGTATCACGTAAATCATTTTGGTAGCGAAAGAAATGGAAGAAATTGGACAACAGGCATTATATAATATACATACCCAAAAAACATACTTTAATGCTAATTTTTACTTAATATACTTTAGCCAAAGGAGGAAAAACGGTAGCTCTGTGCATACATGAACGTTTTTCAGAAGTTTTAGTATTAGTTCCTAATAGCGAAACGAATTATATCAGTTTTGTCCCCGAAGCATGAAATTTTTTTTTTTAATTTATATTTATCCTAAAGTAGATTTTAGTGAGCAATCACAGTAAAATCATAAATGTGTAAATTTACACGGTGTCCGGGAATAAGTGTCGAACCAAGAAAGACGCTATTCGTTTTTTATATAGTAATAAATTGTCGTTAAAATAAAACCTAAAACACCCCCTTTTTTAATTGTGTGCAAAAAAATATTACCTATAACCCTTTTTAACACATTCAATGCTTGCCTGGAGCGCGGGTTATCCCCTGAGCAGCACTGAATAATGTGTGCAAATATCTTGTGAACGAAAATGATAACAAATAGTTATGAATATTATTTTAAATTTTCTGTAATATGCGTCTGTGAATATGTTGCCATTAATTGGGATTGCACATTAACAATGCAATCCGGATATAGCAAAATGGTCGTATCTATCGACAACACATTCATCAACCCTCACCCATTGTACATTTCACCTAAATCTACCGTTATTTATAGGTATTTCATGTTGCATGTATACGTAACATCGGGATAACATTTGTAACCCACACGAAATTTTCTAGAATGAACCATTAATTAGATTAATAGCGATTAGCGAAGTCATCAATTTAAGGCGTGCCATACAGAGGCGCGCCACGCGCAGGCCCGCGACGATAATATAATTTTAATTATGCTCATCGCCATCTATCGGCGATAATTTTTCTATATTTTTATTTTAATTTCATGTAATAGCACGCTTTATATGTCTCATAGACCATTTATTAAAATAGCGTTTGTTAAGGCGCTAGGTGTGACAGGAAGTTTTGGTCGACAAGAGCCTAGCAGATTTTGGTTTGGTTAGTGAACAATTGTTTTCTAAGGAAAGATGTATTGCGTTATTGGATGGTGGGTAAACTATTATTCTTCTATTATAATCTACTTGTACACTTAATAAGTGTAATTTTGGATCCGAATTTATAAATAACTTTTTTCGTTGCTGGCCTTTCTTTTCCATTTTTATAAAGAATGTCTTATTGAGTATTATTTTGCTGTCATTCATTTTTATTTATATATTATTCATTTTTATTTTCTTTGTTTAAAAGCAATTTGTAAGGTTTATTTAAAAATTTAATTTGAAAAACCTGTACTTGATACGGTTACGGTAATTAATGACATAAATATTGAATATATTTGGCGTTAATTTTGTAAAAATTCATTTTATATATTTGATTTCATAGATTTTGTAAAAATCTTTATTAATTGTCCACTTGTAGATGTTGTCATAAAACGAAATCTAGACCGTTGTTAAGAATTTAAATAAATTAGAAATAATACTACTTCACGTAATTTCATTTAGTTTTGAATAAAAATTAAGAGATAATGATATAAACATAAAAGTACGGACACATATTTTAGGTTTTTTACGTTTCATTTTTAGTAAATTTGTTTTCTTATGATAACATATTTTTCTTGAATTTGTTCCCTTTGGGTAAAATATTATTCTTATGTTAGAATATACTTAAACGCTTAGTGCCTTTAATTTCAGATCCAAATTTATAAAAAACGTTTTTGTGATTGGCATATTTTTTTGATAAAAAATGTCTTATTCCATAATATTTTGCTGCCGTTTCGTTTTTTTTTCATGTATTATTTACTTTTATTTGCTATATTTAAAAGCAATTTTTGACGATTATTTAAAACTTCAATGATAAAAAATTCATACTTAATACAGTTTCGATATTCAAAAATAAAGAAATAAAAGTACAGACAAACTTTTGAATGATTTAGGTTTATATTATTTTTACCAAATTTGTTTTGTTTACGGGGTAGTACCAAACGAACGAGTTGGTATAAATGATACCAAAATATATTGGAAGGCGAATTTTAATAAAAAGAACTTTTTTACGTTCAATATAAGTTTAGTGGTGTGGCAACTAGATTAATTAATTTTATTTAAACTTTTTTTTCAGTTTGCGATCTCACTGAAGTTTTTTAATGTAAAGATTAAACATATATCATCGTAGCAAAATTTAATTTAATTTTTACGTTTCCTTTTATTATTTCTGTATATAAGATTGTACAATTTTATTTTCGGGCAACCCGGGGATCCTCGGAAATAAATTAAGTGAGTTAATTGTAATCTTCTGCAACCCTGAAGCAAATTGCTTTCTTTGCCCACATCCAAACCAGAAACAGACACATTCACCGAGTTTGTCTTGCTCAAATAGTGCTTGTGGAGGAAAAACCGCATTTAACTCCGATTAGGTTTGGTTTGCTTTTTGTGCACTCATCTCAGGTTATTTTCCTGTTTTGTCTTCATTTATGATCTACTAACATAGACCCTGCTCAAAGCGGGTCTATATCATAAATGAGTCTTCAAATTCAATATCTCCTACAGACCCTGGAAGCCACAATCTGCTACCGCAATGGTTCCGTCTAATCTTGCTGTCAAAATCAACCGATCACCGAGCATGAACTTAAACAAAGTAATCTAACATGGTTTAATTACACTTACCGTAAGAGTGAGTTCGAACTAGCTCACTTGTTTTTTTGGAAGATTTGACCTGATCGGTGGAAAGTTCAGCGAGGTGCATCAAAGAATAGTGAAACAAATCAAGACAAACTTGAGAAAACGACGATTCGATTTATATGAAACAAAAATTGTGAAAAGTTGTTCATCCATCTTGCCATATCCTATGCTAAATATTGTCACTTTATTTAGTCTACTGAGATCGTTTTAATTATAGAAATATTATAATTTTCAAAATTAATTTGTTCTTTTATTTATGTATCTTGCCTTCACGCGTAAAAATGTAAATTTTATTTTTCCTTTTTGGATTTGATAGCTGATATTGGGTGTTTTGGTGCGCTGATTATATATATGCATTTAGATTTTTTCAATCACCCTGAGATTTTTTGGAAAATTCTTATAAAATTGCAAAAAAAGCCATGTTTACTAAGTAAAAAAATTATACTACAATAAAAGAACTATTACATGATTTTAAAATATTATAAATACTTTTAAATGATGTTAATAAACTAATTGGAAATAGTAAATACCTTTGTGGTACCCTGTTTCTCACCGGAGTTCCGATTTTGTGATTTTTGCTTAAAGGTTCGACTTGGATTATTTCGTTTTAATCACAAACAATAATAACCCATCATCTTTTATTTCACCTTCGCTGATAGCGACGTTCTATCTCTTTCAAATTCTCGTGAAATTGTTTTCCTTGCTCTTTACTTACAGTTCCCAAGTTACCAGGGAAGTAGTCCAAGTGCGAATTAAGAAAGTGAAGTTTAATGCTCAGTAAACATCCCGTTTTTCCAAAATTTTTAATCATTTTCTTCACCATATTCTCATAATTTGAACTTTTATGGTCTCCTAGGAAGATTTTCAATACTTCTTTAAAAGGTTTTTAGCCTTCTAATGCAATTTCACTAAATTTTTCATCGAAAATTGTATTTTTCATTAATTTTCTTATATCCGGGATAATCATAATAACTTCTTTCATTTTATCTTCAGAGAGAGATGGAAAAATTTGGTGCAGAAATTCAAAACCTTCTTTATTCACCACCTTCGCAAATTGTTTCATCATGTCCAGTTTTAAATCTATAGGGGGTAGAAAAACTTTTTTCCAGAAGACTAAATTTTCTTCCACAACATTTTTGGTTCCAGGAACTAGTTTAGTTCCAAAAATATTGTGGCAGAAAATTTAATCTTATCGCGATGCATCGCGTGCGTTACCGGCTGTACGGTTGGATATGCTAAGTCCTTTCTGGTTTTACAATTGTAGCTTGTAGTCTTGTAAAAGCAAAAATAACAGTCTTCGGTGTGATTTTTAGATATTCTCCGTAACATGGGCGATTGTAAATCAAAGATATGTTTTGCCCTTTTGACCACTTCCGAAGTTTACGAACGCATGTCGCACAAACATTATGTGCGATCCACTGTTTGTCTTGGTTAGCGATTGCATATAATATAAACGTTACTTATGAATTTGGTAATGTTATACTACTGTTTTGTCAGCATAAACTGCTCATGAATATAATAAATATTATCTGGTGAGTTTAAACCATTTCGCGATGACATATTTTAAGTAGCGTAACGAATTGCATGAAAGTACTGAGTTTGTAAAAACAATGATGTTGCTATTTATACAAAAATTTATTATACTATCCAAATTAACCTTCGTGTAACAATATAAGTTAATTAAGGTTAAATAAGATTTTAACCGTAACAAATGATCTAAAAATCCACCTTTATTCCAATTATAGGGGTATGCCACTTAGTTTATTACGTTATATTTAAATAACTATTTATAAGAACTTGTTTATTGTTGTTTACTGCAACTATTTAGTGTGTTTCTGTTTAATAAGAAACAACTAAAATAAAATACCATTTAATACCTAAAAAGCCTGATATAATAGAATTTTTTTAACAGTTTTTCCGCAATCAGCTCACCAAAATCTATCAAAATCAATAATCAAATCTGAAAGGAGAAAACCATCGTAGACCTGTTATTTAACCGATTTTTGTAATTGTGCATATAATATATAGTCTGTTCGATGGAAATGAATATAGAATAAATTTTTACTTCACAATTAAATAAATTTTTAGTTAAAAACATTTTTTTCATTTGAATTGAGAGAACGAAATTGGTAGATTCAATGTAAAAATTGGTCACTTCGGTGGATTAACACGGATTTAATTAAATTACAAAGTCAGCGAAATTACTATATTAGCACTCTACTTTCCACCGAGATATAGTATTAAACAGGCAGACTTCGAAGGCTACTTCAACTGTCTTGGTCGCCGCTTCTTAACTGAGAACAAGAACCTGAGCTTCTAAAATGTATTCATACGAACAATATGAATGTTCTCAACAAAGGTCAACCAACATACCAGACTACAGATTCGAACAAGATGCCGGACATCATTGACTTATGCATTATTAAAGGAATCAACCAAAGTTATATTTCTTGCAAAAGTTTCTTGGATCTTTCTTATAACCACTCTCCCATCATCCTGCACCTTTCGGCTAGGCTTGCGGAAGAAGTATCCTGTATAATAAAAAAACAAACTGGGTATACTTCAAATACCTTATCGATGTAGCATTTGAGCAATCAGTAAGTCTAAAACCCCAGGAAGATATTAGTGGTGCGCGTGAATTCTACACCCGAAGCAGTATGCGGTTGGGATTCTACCCTCCTATATAATCCCAAAATGTTATGAATCAGTGTACCAAAAGAAAAAAATCCGAAAGCAGTGGCAGAACCTAAAAATGTCCGCAAATGAAAACCCGTCTGAACCACAGCGTTAGACAATTTAAAAAAACCAATTGCTGAAGACCGCAACTCCAACTTTCAATCTTACCTGGCTGGGCTGGATGCTACTTCATCTTCAAACTATTGTCTGTGGAAGGCTACGAAAAAAATTAAACAGCCTGTAACTTTTTTACCACCCTTGCAGTATGGGAAATGGGCTCGAACAGATCTTGAAAAGGCCGAAACATTCTCTGAACGCCTATCATTATTATTTAAACTCCACCTGAGCGAAAGCACACCTGATCACAAGAAGGAAGTACACAAATTTCTCGATGGTGCTACGCCTCCCCCGACGGAAAACGAAAATGACATATATTTCACAAGACAAAAGGTACTATTGGCTATAAAAAAAATTAACCCTAAAAAGCATCAGGATACGACCTGATCACAAGTCGCCTTCTGCTGGAATTATCTTATTCTGGAATAATAAAAAAGTTGGTGTTACTGTCTGATATTAATCTACAACTCAATGACTAAGCTGAAACTCTTCCACCGCAATGGAAGGTTGCTCAGATAATTATAATCCCGAAATTGGACAAAGCGCTGAATGACACATAGTCTTATAGGGCAATTAGCCTACTGTAAATCCCTTCGAAGGTATATGAGCTAAACTCTGCCCAATAGCGGCTGGAATTCCTAAGGAAACTGACTGGCGTGACTGGCTCTATACTATATCTCTTTTGTACCTCAGACTTGCCCGTGAATACATAAATTGTCACTGAAAGTTTTGCCGATGACACTGCTATCTTTACCAGCTAAAGCAAGCCAGAAGCTGTATCAAAAATGCTTCAAAAACCTAGATGAAGTGGCTGCCTAGTTAATAAATAGAGCACCAAAGTTAATGAAACAATGTTGGTAAATGTGACATTCATACTCATAAGAACTCCGGTCTATCTTAACCAAGTACAAATACCACAAGCAGATCATGTGTGATATCTGGGCATACATCTGAATAAACAGCTGATCTGGTGAAAATAGATATTTACAAAGCATAAATAGTTGGGCTTACAATTAAGGAAAATATACTGGCTTACTGGCAGAAAGTTCCAATTGTCTTTAGAAACCAAACTGTTCTGGTACATGACCGTCCTAAAACCAGTGTAGACTTATGGCATTCAGCTATGAGGAACTGCGTCCCATTCATACATAGAAATCCTGCAAAGGTTCCAAAAAGAGCAACTCCATAAAGACCTAAGAGTGCCTATAGTAAGGGAAGAAATTACTAAACATACCAAATCGTACAGAAATAGAATCCTTAAACACCGAAATATTTTGGCAAAGTCGCTGATGTTCCACCACCAGTTAAATCGCAGACTCAAAGAAAAAACACCCCAAAATGCACTAAAACGGAAAGTGTTAGATCATGAGATGCGGCAGAGGCTGCACTTTTAAGCACGTTCATATTTAAAGACATACTAAGTGACAAAAAAAATTTTTTTTTTGGAAAAACTTACAAAACCATTTTGCTTCAAAGTTGTTAGTATAATGCCTAAAAATAAGTTGTAATATTATTAATTTTTATAATTTCATATTTTTATTTTTTATTAATTATTTTTTATTAATTATTAATAAATTATAATATGTATGTACGTCTATAAACATTAAAATAATAAAAAAAATAAACAGCAGTAAAGTTGCAATATTGCGAATTATAATTACTCTTTTATCATATTACGAACAGATTAACAGATTTAGAAAAGGAAGACTAATTAATACCTACTTTGAATATGTAGATTTTTAAATAAACTTTACTAAAAATTTGGTAATAAACTGAAAAAGTTACAAGTTGCCTCCAGCCGTAAATTTGATTTAAATTACACAATTTTTTAGTTACGCAGATAAGGTTGATCTAAGGAATTTTAATATCGATTGTATGATAATTTCTTTAGGCAGTAGACGTGAAATACGGACAAACAGCCTGCAATAATTTTAAACATTTACTTTAGAGGATTCAATAACAAGTCAATTATTTGAACGATGGCATCTATAGTCTTTAAGCGTATTTGATATTACATTCTGTGCGAATATCTAAAAACAAAAATATAATCGAAATTAACCACAGGTATGAAAGTTAGCGGAATATGGCAAAGGTAAATTGAAGAAAGTTATATGATGTCACAAGTAAGAAATGTAATAAATCACTTTAAATTTATATAAATATAGAGAAAATTTATTAAGATCACTAACCTGTTTTTATTACCAGTCCACAGCTTCTTGTAACCAAAATTTGAAGTATTAAAATAAAGACAAGTAGGAAAATTAGTTGGTTGATATATTGATCTGGTATTCAACAAAACAATATTTATTTATATTAAAATTATCTTCAATTATATTTGTATTAAATCGATATATAAAAAAAATAACTGTCACATAATATCGGAAATAAAAGTCTTTCCAAACCTCGTATTTATAAGGTTAAAATTGACTAACTCAACTATCATTTTAAAGTAAATTTTGATTGAAAGTTGGAAGATTTTGTAAAGGAACCGGATTTAAAATGTAATACTATTCCCTCGTTCTTCAACGTAGTCTATATTATTAAATGTGAGTTTGTGTAATAGTCAGAATTACGGAGTAAAGGTTAAATATTTTTTATAGTCCCTACTCCACGTTGTTTGTAAAACACAGGGTCACAATTATAGATATAAAAGTATAAACAAAGTGGAACTACAGAATTCCTCAATACTAAAAAAAATATATAAAAATATTTGTTCAAGTGTATTGTATTAAGTAATTTTAATATGAACAAAAAATAAACAAACATTTTAATTTGCAAGGACTATTCTAATGTTTTCAAAAGAATAGTATCATTTTAAAGAGACAAACACTACAATATCTTTTCAAATACTTCATCTTTTAGTTATTTTTGCTAGGGTCTGTAAGGAAACATTTCATACTCAGTCACTTTTTCAATATAGGTTTATATTTGTAAATCTGACTTTCCGAATCTAATACAGAATTTAACTGACCTCTTTCAGTTTTTTGTGCTGCATCGTTTCTAAAAACCAATCGATGGTGTGCTTGGACTTTACATAAATTATATCAATACCCGAAATTGCACATAGGTAGTGCTCCGAACGTATTCTAAACAATATTGATTTATTTTTAATCATCATCAGAATTTTCTTATTAGGTCAAATCGGACCACATTAACATTAAAACTGGTAAAATATTATCCAGGATGAGGCTCATTATCAAATGCTGCTTAACCTTAATTCTAACTTTTTTATCATCGAATAATTTTACTTTAGGGTTAAGCAGCCAGTTTCCGGCACTTTCAGTATTTTTTTTGTCATTTCAGAGTTTTATATTAAAGTAAACATTTCAAAATGGACACCTAATTGTATAAAGCATTTAAAGTTGACAATACTTTCAATTCGATTTTAACATAGAATCTGAATTCCACCACAAACTGTTATCTGTTGAAGTGTGCTTTTGATGGAAGAGTGTGATTACAAAAGGAATACTTCAGGGATTTATTTTTTTTATCTGTTATATAGTCGTTTAACAGATATTAATATTTATCTTAACATAACTTCTAACAGATGCCCAATATTGATATTTTTTGTTCTGGATATTAAGATAAATTGTTTACAATATTAAAACTGCCTGTACTGGTTATGCAGTTTTAGTTAATATTTTTTTGGTCATTTTTAATCATTTTATACTATCAAAGTTGTTTATTATTTTCAGCCGATTTCGTTTATTTATTCAAAACTAGTACACAGTAGTAAAACTTTACAACTGTGTCCAATCGTTTAAGTTACTGTGTTCTACACAAATATCTGAATCGACTGATATGTGTAATTGTGTAGCTCAACGTACGTAGCTACTATATATTGTAATTAGTAATATATGTTGGAAGGGTAGATACATTTATATATATATATATATATATATATATATATATATATATTTGTAGTATAATAATGAAAATTTGATAAATGCATATTTTTTGTTTTAATGTATGAGGTTTAGCTATAAATGTTAAAGTAAGCATATCTGTAAAAAAGCCTTTCCATTTTTCAAAAGTATAAGTAAAATAATTTTGGTAATTATTATAATATAAAATCAGAATAAGAACTGAAATTGAAAAATGTTATTATTATATGTGTGAAGCCACATGAACATTATTTTTTACAAAAATGCAAGGTTATTAAAAGAAATAGTTTTCAGTTTCAGAAATAGTTTCCTCATCATTTATTGTTGTAATTTTTAATGAAATTGATGAGACCAAACACCTTACGTCATATATCAGATTAGAGAAAATTAGTCATATAAAATTTTCTATTTTAGTTTCAAAACAGTGGCATCTAAATATTGAACTTTAAAACTATCACTCCTCAAAGGGCATTAATAATTTTTTTTGCCGCTAACGAACTTAAAGAAAGACCTTTTTTACATCTAATTTCTCTTTGAAAGTCTGCCATTAGCAAATTAATGCCTGAATATTCTAACTGTTATACACATTGCATAAAAATAAACTATAACTCTCATTTTATTTTATTTTCATTTTGTGTTAGCACAATTATATACACAATTTCCAAATTGAGAACTTATGATACATATTTAAAATTTGGTCAAATTATTAAAATATTACCTACTAAAAACAAATTCAGAAAATGAGATAATTTTATTCTGAACTGCCAATAAATTATTATAACGTTTCATGTACCGGTTTTAAACGAAATTTGAGGAAGTTACATAAAAAGTGACGTAATTATATCCCTTTCGTTTGTATGTTTTAAACATTTATTCGAAAAAGACTTTTTCTTTTTAATTTTGAATACGTTTACATACAAACAATTACTGGCTGAAATTTATTTCTTTGCTAACCAGTTATTGGTTTTATCAAAACAATTGAAAAATATTATATTAAAAGTAAATTAAGATGTGTGCATCGGATGATCATTTCTTCTATTATACTTGAAGAAAAATGGAAGCCACTCTTTCTCTTAATTATAAACATAAAGATATCCATATTTCTTTCTCCTCTTTTAAAAGTACCTTTAGTTGTAATATTTTAAACATATTTTAATTTAATTATAATAATAAAATATACATTAAATTTTTTTAATGGGATAACAAATTATAAATTTTATTGAATTTTCCATTAGAAAATAAAATTTTTTTTTTAAGTAAATAATGAATTCTTGTTAATTTTTTTATTAAACATCTCAAAAGACATGATAATGCGTAATTAATTTTGAACGTAAATAATTTATTCTCACCGTCCTAAGACAACGTACTGACGAAAACTATTATTTGAAAATAATAAAAAACCAAAACCCGTTATATAAATTCACTTTAGATTATGTTTGATGCAAAAATAAAAATTCTTATAAAAGTCCAATATTTGAAATGGGCATGTATTTAAATAAAAAGAACCAATAACAATTTAAATATCAAAACGCAAAAGAGAAAGAACAAACGTTATGCTAAAATTGGTCTATAATAGTTATGGTAGGGTTAGTATAAAATGACTATGATAAAATGAAATGCGATGTAATTTGAAAAACCAAGCTCATTGTTATGAATCCAAACGTCGTGTCCATTTAGAATATAAATCACTCTCAGTTTGTTGCTGTTAAATTGTAAATAGGTTCGCTAATTAAATAATTTGAGTAATTGATTTGGATGGAATATGAATCTTTTTTTTTCGGTTAAAGCCGTTGTTTTTTTATTAAATGTAATTTATTTCATCCTACCAAATTGTTGAGCCAAGAAAAAAGTATGTGGTATTGCTGTAAGACAATATCTGATTGAAATTATCTTACAACAATGCCACAATCTTTTGTTTGAAGTAAGCATGTCAAAGCCCTTTAAATCGGACTTTTGATTAGAAACGATGCAGTAAACGAAGCTTTACGATTACAAAATCGATGAGCAAATCGATAAAATCGACGATAATAAAATTACTACCCCTTATTTCAACGTGTTGCTATATAAGTCAAAACTCACGATCTCCGGATATTGACATCAATTCCTTTTCTGTGAAAAAATTTTAAAATCTGAAACGATATGTGGTGGTTTAGAAAAGTAAGGATAGTCACACGTCCAAAGTGCATTTCTTTCAACTTTGTATTTCATAACTGCTGTTAGTATTACTAGTCGTATATTACATAGTGTTACTCAACTTATAGCGAAATTCCCAGCATTGTTTTAGGCAAACTACCCTGTTCATTCTTTCCATCCTCATCACCCATTCTTATAGCGGTTATAGGTAAGAGAAAGGTAACGCATGAGAAATTACTTCCCAGCAATTACAAGTTTAGGTTTTTCCTATTTTTATAAAAAAAAACTAATACCATGCAATCTCAGAGTTTTTAACAATATAATTAAGTTTTTACGATATAATTAGACTTACTTGTTGGTTTTGAAAATCAGACAAATAGCCAGTACTCGTAAAGTCACTCTGTAGAAAAACATGGAGCGTTGTGTGAATAAAGGAATATATATCCTTTGTGATAGACAACAAGGATAACAAAATGAAAGGGCGCAATTTACATACAAAAATATAATGCTTCACCTATAAAGATGCCACAAAATTTTTGTATAAAAATATAATTTTTTTTATTTACAACGTTAAAAATAAAGCTACAATATCAAGTTACTTTTTGGGATATATTATATTTACAATGACCTAATTTATTATAAAATTATCCATTTATATCTTATTATACCATTTGATCGGTTATAATTTTAGTACATCCTTTCAAATAATTTATGCAAATTATTTCATACTATTTTATCTGTTTAGGAGAAAAAACATGTAAAATATTGCTGAAAATATCGAAAAAACTTTTTTATCACATGAAACAGAATCCAAGTTTAATCATTCACACGAAAAGAAGAAGTGTTAATTAATATTTATAGTCATAATAAAATATAAAATTAAATCATATTTTAGAAACGCACAGATATTTTGTAACGGCGTGTAAAAAACGTTTCGTTGTTCATTGGTAAAATTCATAAGATAATAATAAATAATTTACAACCAGAGTGGCTACTATTTTGATATTCAGTTACTTGTTTGTAAAACAAGTCACTGCATATCAAAATAGTACGTACAAACGTGGCAGTTTTACTGATCACTTATATAAAAGTACCTAAAATGTTACGTTGTAATATATATATTTTTATATCACTATCAAAAAATTCATTCCCACACTTTTCAGGCGTCATTTTTTAATTTTTTTTTATTTTAATAAACTGCTTTCAGATGTGGATAACTATTTTACTAATAGTTTTGTTAAGCGTAGTAAATTTATTGTCACGTATTGTAGAAAGCATAAAGTTTGGCTACAATGGTATTCTTGACACTTTATCATAGTTGCTTTTTATAGCCAATCAGTGTGATATTGTTTACAAACATTTGTTTACCCTTATTATTAGTCTGAACATTCGGTTGCTTGGCTACGATTCTTGACAAAAATTTGGTTGTCAGTTTAAGGACAATTATGCTATTATTCATTGCGACCTTTATTATAAACTTTTAACACAAATAATTCTTTTAAGTAACAGTTTAAATTAATTTGCTAGGTTGTTGTAAGTAAACTTTTACCTTACTCAACATTTGTCATTTCAAAAATTGTGTGCAATTTTTACATCCATATTTTCATTCTAGTATCTCTCTTTAATAATATCAAAAAAGTTTACAATGTCAACACTTATTTTACAGCAATTTCCCCAGTTACATTATGGCGACGCAATATTTATGCAAGTCTGAAAAGTTTTCCCGTATCAGGAAGGGTGTGATTTACTGTATAGAAATGTGTGGAGGCAGTAAAATAAAAACGTCTTAAAAATTATTTCTTTTTTCATTTCAACAATAGAGCTCATCATATGAAAAGTTTTGTAGAATTATTTGAAGTGAAATGAAAAATTTGAAGAATATTCGTATCGATTATGGTAGCCAAATATTCAATTATTTATCCACTACAATACCTTCGTGTTTGAGAAATTTTTAAGAGATCATGTGTATTAAAAATTACTAAAATGAAGAAAATTATTTTTAATGGTACTGCTTTTATTTAAATTTCCTCTCATTTTTGTTATTTATAGTGAAGTGACTTTTTACTTGAGCATTGGGAGACTATGATATTATGTTAATGTTTTATATTGTTGTTCTCTAAGGAACATAAACAAAATGTATAATAGATAATGAAATGTAACTTTGTTTTACAAAATGTAAAATGAAGTCATATTTTCATAATTTACTTAATTTTTTACCTACAAATTTAATTCTAGACTTTTAAATTAAATTGTGAGTGTGTGTAAAATTCAAAGTATTTAAATGTTAATAGCTTTTTCGTTATGTCCTACTTCTTTATGTATATTCGTACATATGTCAGTTTTTGTAAATTTGTAGCACAATACGTGTATGAAATTTTACAAGCAAAAGTATAAGTTCTATTTTTGCTCAACAATTTTTATATGAAAACGTTTTTATAAAACGAAAATATTTTTATTATGTGGCCAACACAAGATTTAAAAATAATTTATTAATAGGCGAATAACTCGTAAGTTGTTGCATACAAAAACAGACGATTAAAGAGAAATATCTAATATTTGAAAATATCCTACTAAATTTAGTCAGTAAAAGTCGGGTAAATTTAGTAAAAAAATTTAAAAAAAATGTCGGGCTGCCATTTTTTAGATATGACACCATTTAAAACGGACCTAGAAAATTGTATTATCTCATTTTACCTAATAAATTTGTTCAATGTTTTTGTTTAATTTCTCCAAGTATTTTATACATGTTTATTTGAATTTACGATAAAAAAGACATATAAACTAGTATGAAAATCTGATGTGATATGAAAGTAACATACATCATAAAAAATACTCCCATTCAAAGAAATAATAAAGAGTACAAACTATATTCAAATTGATAAGTTATTTTACCTATATAGTGAATAATTGCTTTGTGCACTGTAAAGCGATATGTCCTGTACTGCTAATGCAAGAAATTGCTCATAATGATTTACATTTTTCAATTTCGTTGGTGTTTATTTCCATTTCGTGTGTGCTTCTTTGAATATTGTTCTTCAACATAAAATTCCTTTATTGACGAATTTTTGACATTTGTTATGAGAAGTTTTTAACAGTCAGATATATGCGAGCATATTTGAAACAGTGACTCGTGGATACTAATAATTTTCCGAATCATAAAAAGGTGTAAACAATTTGGGGTACTTTCTCAAGCAAAATATTTGCCACGATTATATGGAGAACTGTGCCATAATATGATATTTCCTTTTAAATATCAATCGTCTATAGTAATCAGTTCTGAAAAAAAAATTACATAATTTTAATTTTTTGAGTTTTTTATAAGTTCGTTCATAAACATTTTATTAACAGATTCAGTCAAAGTCATCTTTATTTACTTTAAAGTCATCATACTTCAAAATATATTAAATAACCGTTTCTAATAAATAAACAATAACAAATATTTTTATCTTAATACTTTATGGCTTCTCTGTGTGTACATACATACAACATATTATTGTTATTAAACTGCCATACTACCATTACCATTTACATGATTTGTGGTTCTTCTTTAAATTATTTTGATATGGTCATCTTATGTCAATATGTTGAAAAAATAATATAGAACTATTATAATTAATTAAAGTAGTAACTTTTTAAGTTTTTGATATTATGGTATAATTATTTTTGAAATACCTGTGGACACTAAAATATACTTTCAAAAGAAAGGTACTTTAATAATTCTAACTACAAAATGAATTCAATTATAATATCCCATCATACTTCTCTGATTCAATAGTTTTATAATTTTACTAATTTTCATATAACCTAAGTTATAATACTTTTCTCTATATATGTTACTATTTGTTAAACATTTTTCAATTGGTTCATCAATATCTTCCTTGGTCTGGTATACTTGCTTTTTCTATTTACTTTTCCAAAATATACGCGTTTTATCATTGCCGTATCGAGACCTTCAGAAAACTAAAACACGGGAACAGCTTCAGTATTATACTTTTTCCAACATTTCGTTACGGTTAAATATCTGTACTTTAAAGTTTCGTTACATAACATCCTCAATTCAGTCTCACTCAATATATTTCACACATTTTTTGCATTGCTCTAGAGCATTCTCTTTTCTCATTACTCTTACATTCACATTTTAAAAAATGGATGATCGTACGTATAATAATGCAAAACCTGGCCAGGTTTTGCATTATTACACGTACGCTCATCCATTTTTTAAAATGTGAATGTAAAGAATCTAAAATAAGCCAGATAATCCACGCTATTGGAGAAAATGTAAATATACAGATGTGTATATATATATGTATGTATATATATATATATATATATATATATATATATATATTTATATACAACAAAATAGTTAAAAGTAAGTACTGGGAGAGTTACATATAAATAGTTAGGGTGTTGGTCGCTTGTTCACGATGGAATAGGATGTCATTAGAAAAAAATCATTTTTGAAAATGTTATGTAGAAGTTTAGCAGTAGTCAAATAATTAAGTATTTCTATACAACGAAAAGTGCGACACAATTGAATACTTTTAAGGGAAAACGTTGAGATATTTAATAAAATATTTGTCAGATGTGGATAAATCAAAATAAGGGATATATAATTAGGTACAACAGTAAAAAAGATAACATTACCAAAATTTGTTGGTGCTCTGTGATTTTTATTATATTTTCCTCTGAAATGGCATGACAGCAGAATCATATACGAATATGCCTAACGTTACTCGTAATACAATATTTTATATTTCCAACATAACATTTGCATTAGCACGAGTAGGCTCAGAGACAGACATTTGCTGTAATGCGTCTTGTTTTCCACGTGATTGAAGCCAGTCAAGTGACATGACGTCTGAAATATTAATGTGAAATTCTTGCTTGATTTTAGCGTCAGTGCATTATGGATGTAATCCAACAGAAATATTCTTCCTATATAAAACATTGCCAATAATATATTTTACAAGATAATATTGCTAAATGACTTATAATTAATAAACCGTGAAATATGCTCTAACAAAAGAAAACTTGACTTGCTTTTTCGAACATAAAACTTGACTTGAAGTTCTAAACAAGATTATATAAATCAATTTTACTTGGCAATACCAAAAATTGCCAAGTAGGTTATAAAGGACGACAATTTTTAATAAAAGTTCGAATGAAATATGAAAGTACTTTTTTTTAAGATTTATTAACATCTTTAAATACGAAATCATTTACAATATTGATGGAAGTTGGCTAATATGTGATAGCCGACTTATACTTCTAAAAAAAATTAGTGTGCAATCCAACAGTATGAATGAAAAAAAATAAATTGCGTTTTAGTTTAACATTTTCCATTTTGTAACAACAAAGAAATAATATTAGAAAAATAAAAAAGATATATTATTTTTAGTACTACTAGTGGCTCCCGCTACTATTTATGGCTTGCAAATAGCTCTATTCCAGTTAAAATGAGTACATTAATTATAAAAGTGTTGACACGGAACCTAATTTCCCAAAATGAATTCATTAGCTCCTTCCGCATATTATAAATATGATTAGTTACAGTTACTATAATGATAGTAATATTAAAAAAAAATTATATTAAAAAATAAGAGTATTTTATTTGGAAATGAGTGTCAAACAAAGGGATATTAAATTTTAGAAAAATTCAAACAATTCATTTTAATCTGTACATTTTATTATTCATCAATGCAACCCATGATAAGTAAAGAAAAATCCAAACAGTTTTTTAATTTTCTTTATTTGTAAATATAAAACTTTGTGTCTTTGAAATACCAATTCAATTAAATTATCATACCAATTCAATTAAGTCATTCCAGAGTGACCCTATACTCCTAAAACCATTTAGCAATATGTTGGAAGATGAATTTGAAATTGGTTTTTAAGTGTGTGGAGATCAAAATGTTGGATTGTTAACTAGTGATATTGAGGATTATATTAAACAGTTTACAGACCATGATGTAATCAAAGCATACACAAAAGCAATGGAAATATAAATAATTCATTTATATCTTTGAAACGGTATTTGCAACGAAGTCATCAGAAAAATGTCACGATATCACAAAAATTACAAAATTGAAGTTGTTATAAGTAAAATACTTCACAAAGTGTAGACGTAGATACAAAATCGCTAATATTATGCTATACTTAAATTCAAACGATGATTTAACTAAAATTTTAATTATTTATAATAAAGTGATATAATTTTTGTAATTGAAATTAAATGATATAACTTTTTACACCATATAATTTCTGAATTTAATTCTACACCGTATTTTAGTTCAAAAAAAACAATTATAACTACCTCAAGACAAATAATATTACTAATACTATTTGCGTAGTTGTGTTAATTTGCATGCAAAATAAAACAAGTAGTATGAAAAAATTATGCTGAACAAAATTTTCATCGAAATAAAACAATGCGTGAATCACATTAAAAAAAGATTGGCTCTAACACGATTTCTTCCTGAATTACAACTCGATGTAATGTCATAAAAATGTTTGGACGCTTTAGCATTAGGAGTGGCATAATTATTCATCTTATACTACTACTGCTCCGCGGCGCCACAGTACTTGAATGACCCTTAAGTTTTCGGGGATCCTCTCTACATCACGGAGCCAACGTTTCCGGTAATGACCCGTGAGACTTCTCTCTGTGCTCTCTGTATGTTTGGGCAAATGCTCAACTCCTATTCCAACCATTTTCTATCCTTTCTTAGTAAGAACACATGTCTCGCCGTATGTCTCGTCGTATGTCACTATCGGCTGGATAGCTATTCTTTTATTTTATTCTTTTAACCGCCTCGATAGAGCTATGGACCTGAAGAGATGGATCATATAGAAATAGACGGGTTTCCTCCGTCTATACTATTTTATTTTAACTGAGTTATAATTATTTTCGCAGATAGAGAAGACAATGTACTTAAAGTTCAATTTTTCCGATCCTATTGCCAACGAAATGTAGATCTCCTACCAACAGGTTCTCACGCGTCGTTACAGTGTACTTGGTTGTCACATTAACATGTAGCCCAGCCTCTGCGGAAGTATCATCTACTTTTCCTGGTCTACTCTGGCATTTTCATCAAATTGAATTTATTCATAATAAATCTGTTCTAGATTCAGGTTCAATGTAAGCATTTTAGATCTATAGTAAATTTGTTAAAGTAATTGTAAATCGTTTTACATCGCGGTATTCATATCCAGGTTTTGTGTTAACTGCTCGAAACGTTTTCATCCTAAGTATTTTATTCACACAAACTTCACTAATTTTTGCAATATTACCTGTAGAAAGTTAGAATGTAATTGCTACATCGATGTATTATTGTTATTGTTTATTTAAATTTTAGAGATACATTTTACCACGTCGACACTGTAATTTTTCTAGCAAAATTATTGTAAGTTCTAGCAAAATTATTATACAATTTGTGGGTCTTCTTTAAATTATGCATTTTGTCTAGTAAATTTATTTTCTAATGGCTTGGGCTGGGAAATAAGGTCTTATATTACTAAAAATTGAGACAATAAAATTAGCAATGTAGGTTTTTTTTATTCCCATTGTGATGAATGGTTTGACGTCGGATTACAGTTTTTTTTATTGTTCGTTTGGAGCTTTACAAAAGTTCGTTTACAAAACTAGACTTATTCTAAACTTTTTCAAAATTATATAAACTCAGAATTTTAATGGCATGTTAACAATATGTTACATTTTAATGTGGACAAATATTCAGTGATGATGTATATTTATGAATTCAGTGCAACACCGCTAAAAGCATATTATTCGTAGAGGATCTCGAAGTAATTATGGACGAATGTTAACATTTCACTATCATATCATTCAAACCTCTTTATAAGCCTGCAGTGTGCTAGGACTGCTTGTCACGTAACGATTACATATTTTCCATAACGAAAAGCATCCCGCATCTCTTCTCCTTGGTCGTACTGCGGCATTACGCACTAAGTTTACTGCTATAGGAGCATATTTCGTTATACATTTTGGGCCCAGAATTATGTTGCATACCATACCAAACTCATTTACGTCATCTTGGTAACCACACCCTAGCTCTCCGTACATTTTATATCTGATATGAAAGTAAGTATATTTTGATTTTTCTTATTAATTACATTCTTGCTTAAAGAAGTATACAAACATATTTCTAATTGATCGGCAGACACATTTTTAGCAAGAAATAGAAGAAAAAATCTAAATTTCTTACATTAGCTTTGACGAAATAGGTTTCTTTCTCCCGAGAAGATCGAATCAAAGATCACTTTTGTGAAATTTCAGTATTGTCTTTTAACATACTTTTTATTTAGGAATAAATTTAGTAAATATGGCTTGATAAAGGAAAATAGACTCGCTGTATGTAGATGAAAGGCATTAGCATTAAATACAGAATCAAAATTATGTGTTCATTCTAAAAATATCATGTTTCTGATAAGTTAACCTGCTTAATAGGCAGCAATATCGATCTAACTATTGATTTTATATAAAATAAATTTATTGCGTATGTAATAGGACAATAAATTATTTAATTCTACCTGAGAATTTCATTATCTTAATTTTAATTAAGCCAATAAATAACTCTAACTGTGATAACTGTGATTGGTAAATGTGTAGTAAATTATATATTTATTATAGATGACTAATAGACATATAAAAATCAGTCAAGTTCAACCTATTCCGCGCAATCAGTTCATCATCTTAATATTGCTAGTAATGCACTCCGGTTATGTGACGAAAAGTCGCCCATTTGCAGCTCTGCCGACCACATCAATGCCGTATTACATTGCATTTGCATGGAGCTTAGTGGGAAGCGTTTCGGTTGAACTAATTTAAACATTTTAAAATACATGTTAAGAGAAAGGTTATATTACAAGATGAACATTTTTTTTTCTCAACACACTTTTTTTAAAAGTAATGATTATAAGAAAATAAACAATTTAATTGTTTATAACAGTTAATCGCGCTAGAACTTTTAACTTCTAATAATTTTGATTCCAGCTGTATATAATTTTCAATGGTCATAATTATTTTTAGGTTTCTCTGAGCGATCCTTTTCGTGAGGAAGGTGGAAGGGAGCAATTTTTAGGCTAGTTGTGGTTACAGAGCCTAATAAGTTAAATTATTTTCATTATTTCATTAGTAACGATCATTTTCTGAATGGTTATTTTTAAATAATTTAATTCTACTTAATGACCAAATAAATTGTAGGTTTGGGCAAAAAATAATTCAATAAAACAACACATTTGTATCTTTTCGGCATTCTATAACTTGAATATCCCTTCTTATCCAACAGATTCAGAAACGCGATCACATATTTAATTTTTAAAATATTAATTTGAATTAATTCTGGTCAATTTACCGATAAAATCGCTGTAATATTTTTTTAAAATATGAACTTGCTTGGTTATGCTACTTAGTTCATCTATTCTTTTAAAATACAAAAAGGAAATCTTTTACTCATATATGTATTGAAAATATATTTTCCAATCCAGTAGCTTCACCGTTTTCGTGATGCTATCTAAGTCAGTAAATATAATACTTCGTTACACCATTGACAATTTTTTAATTATATTTCTAATCTTATTTACTAATCTATTTCGTGCTGCTATTCGAGTTAAAGGGGTAGAAATAATGTTTCCTATAGGTGTACCATTTGCCTTTAGTGTTCATATTTATTTCAAAATATTTTTTAAAACAAGGAGGGTAACATTCATACCACAAAATTATTTTAAACTTCACCCTTGAATAAATTTATATGTTCCATTTATTCCAAATCTTTTGAAATTCCGTAACAGGAAAATGTTTTATAAGTACAGAATTATCAAAGACATGAGTAAAGCTTTATAAAGGCAACGAGCTTCTATGCCCGAGGCCACACTGTCAAATTATCTTGCGAGTTTTATACTTTTCCGGTAGCTGCGAACACGAAAATTCAATCAGTATTCGGAAATGTGAAATCTTCAAGTGCGTTGGTAAATATGTATGAGATCGATATTGAGAGAAAATTTCCCTTACATATTTTAACACACAAAAAATAAGAAAAGAGGATGTTCTAATTTAGTTTATCGGAAACAAAATTATTATGAAATGGTTTTCAAATGTTCATATTTACCGCGTTATTTTAGAAATTATTTTGAAATTACTAGATTTTATTTGTTCAAAATTATATCAAATTAACTTGAATAGTTAGCTTTTAAACTATTCGTCTTTTCATGTTCAAAATATTTCTTTCTTAATTTCTGTACTATAGATTCTTCGAAATGATTTAACAGGGCTTACCCTTACTTTTCTTCACATATGTTTCCTTTTGTCAAATTTATAATTATTTTCTCCTTTTTATATTCCATTTTAAAATAAATTGCTTTTCTTCAGAAACACAAACAACAAAAGAGAAATATAAAACTGTAATTACCATTTAACCCTTTTAAACCTAAATTTAAAAAAAAAATATTATTTATATTTATATGGGGAAGGAAGCCAAAAAGTGATCGGTCCAAAATTATAAAAAAATTTCAAACCATCTTGAAAATCAATTACTATTTCTGAGTAACCCGTTTTCAGCATTATACGTTCAACATGTACACTATCGAAAGATGCCGCTGTTTTTGTCATCACAATAAAGACATAATGATGGACTTGCCATTGACAACGGTCAATAGCGAGTCCATTATTATTACTTGTGTAGTGTCTTTACGTGGCGTCTTCGTCCTATAAAATTAATTCAGTAACATGTTAATTCAGTAAGAGGATTCACAGGAGTCATTTGAAATCATACTCAACAATTTTATCAAACAAACTTAAAATGTAAAGAGGCGATAGAAATTTACAAGACGAATTACATATGTTACTATTATATAAATTAATTTAACGTGGTCTGTCCAGTAAAATTGAGCGTATCATATCAAATCTTGTTACTTATTGCCAACACATGCTGTATCTTTCGATAATATGACATCATTTGGGTATTTAAGGACTTGTCTGCTTTAGAAACATAGCAACTAAGAGTCTTCCTTGTTTCTAATTATAGGGTAACTTCTTTTATACTTAATAGCACTTATCAAAAAGTGAATTTATGTAATTTCTTATATTTTAATGTGAGTATTTTTAGATTAGTGTTAACTGGTATGTATTATGCGAGTAATATCTTAATTTATATTAGATTATGCAATATTTATTCAAAATAAATTTACAAGTAAATATAATCTTAAACACTTGTATAAATTCGCGTAAATTTCAACAAAATAAAGATTTTGTAAAAAATGCCCTGCAATATGATCACTTTTTCACGTAAAACTAAACAAAAAATTAATATCCAAATATAACATATCCTTCACCAACAGATGTTGCCATGGAAAAAATGTGAAATGTTTTAAAAAGTTACTTGTATCTTTTAACTATTTATTTATTTAAATATCTAAGTCAAAATACAAGTACCAACCGTTACTTAAAATAATTCAGGTGATTTTGGGACTTTCATTTCCTTGGATTAAACAGCACTATGTATTTGAAATTTTATGAGAAATTCTTTCGAATAATGCTTTATATTAAATCCCGTTAATTTTGGAAGAGTAACTTCCAACTTGTAATAACTTTAATTTAACCCTGAATTACTGACTGATTACCATGAAAGCTCTAATTTAAATGCCGTATTTCCATAAAGTCATAACTTGGCTTTAACGCAGTATTTTGAAAGCAAATGGAAGGAAAATTTAATGTATATAAGAATTTATATAGCTCAAAAAGTGTTTTTCTTAGATAACATTAGTAGCATATTATTAAGTAAAGAAAGGTTATAAATGAATGATATCAATATATCGCCTTTGGATTAAAAGAACACATATTTATGAATTTGTTTTTACATACTTTTTTTTAATAAAAATTACTCTTTGCATTGACTACGAATTTATCAACTAGGTTAAACAAAATAACAAAACAAAGTGAAATATGACATGGAATTAAATATATTTTTTTGCCATAGCGTAGCGTCGCACGGCGCGGCGCCTTCAATTACGGAGCACAAGAATATGATTACTTTAGGGAGATATTTCGTTGTGAAAACGAAGATAAAAATGTTAAGTGTTGTAAAGTAGAATGTAAACTTACAAAAATTATAATAACTTTCAAAATAAATTAAATTCAGTTTTAAATTGTAATTTTCTTCAATCCTCAATTATTCTGATTACACTCATTAAATCTAAATTAAGTGATTTTTTTAACATTGACCCTTAAAGTTCCTGAGCGAAATATTTAAAAGAAATATTGGTGAATATTCTAAATAATATTAATTATAATAACTTTTAACGTGGATTTAGTTAAGTGTTTAATTTTTACTCTCTTCAATGTTCAGATATTGTGGCCACAGCTTTAAATCTAAAATGAGTGTTGATAACTTTGATAGTTAAAGTTAGTGATACAAATATTCAAGTATATGAAATATGGATAAAACTATTGTAACTATTGTAAATTATAATGAATTCAAACAAGAATTCAATTCACTGTTTAATTTGATCTTTCTTCAAACTTCAGTTATTCTGATCTCACTTTTTACATTTAAAATATGTGTTTTTTAATGTGGACACTTAAAGTTAGTGTTAAAATTTTATAATTTATGCGAAATACGGATAAAAATTATAGTTAATGTTAATTATATTAAATTTTAACATGAATTTAGATGATTGTTTAATCGTAACTTTCTTTAATGATTACTTATTCTGGCGACATCTTAAATAAGTGTGATTTTGACATTTGAAGTTAGTATCCAAAATATTCAGTTATGTGGAATATGGATAAAAATGCTATGAATATCGAATTTCTTTCTATCGAAACTTTCATCTGAATATTTTGTAGATATTAGTTGCGAGTATAGTTTAGTGTGATAAAGTTACATTAAATTTTATTCATAATTAACCAGGGGTCATATTTCGGAACATTGAGGTTGTTTCACATCAAATCTTATCATATTAAAAGTTTGTATTCTGTTTTTTCCATATCGACATTAATGATTATTTTATTATGTTTTTTAAATTTTTACCCACAATTAGAGGAATTATTATTATTATTAATTTACTTATACGGCGTATAAATTTATAAATTACAAACAAAATTTAGTTTTCTTTTTTTCTGTCATAATTTGGTTTAAAAAATCAATGTGTCTAAATCAGGTTTATAGACTCTTTTCATTTCTGTTCTAAAGTTTTACTGTCCCTTATAAAAAATTAATTTATATCATTAGGTAAAATCATTCGGTTCAGAATATAGAATATTTATGAAAAACATTTTACAAGGGTTTGCCTGCATTTCTTATTTTTTGCAAGAGCAACACAGAAGACTACTGGACCAATCCGAAATGAAAGACCTAAATCTTTCTTTCGGCTAATGTTTGCGATTAACGTAATCAGCTAGCATACCTCGTAGGATCGAGTGAAACTACTAAACTAGTGTAAATGAGATATTTACAGAGATGATGTGTGGTATTAAGATTATAATCTAGGCTGCCTTTAGTCATGATAAGTAAATGACTTGAATTCTTGGCACAGAGGTGCTTGGAACTCAATATAGTAATTTGTCAAAGATTCGCCCGTTTTTTTTATTTTTTGCAAGAGCAACACAGAAGAATACTGAAACAATCTGAAATGAAAGACTCAAATCTTTCCTTGGACTAACGTTTACGATTAACGCGGTGAACTATGCTATCCCGTAGCATAGAGTGAAACTACTAAACTGGTATAAATGTGATATTTACAAAAATGATGTGTGGAATTAAGATTAATATCTAGGTTACCTTTCGTCACAATCTGTAAATGACTTGAATTACTGGCATTAAAGAGCTTGGAACTCAATATAATAATTTTTGAAATCACCGCTGAGATTTAGATCTAAGTTGAAGCTAAATTAAAATTTACTTTCATTACGGTCAAGTGTGCTTTGGAGACGCAAAGCTTATAACTAGAGAAACACGCTGCAGTCAGAAGCTGACCCTCTTTTATTTTCCTAATATGAATTCCTCGTTTATATAGAACAATTTTTGAAATAAATACAAATATGATGATATATATTTCTTTAATTAAGCCCTTTTCTTCGAGACTGTTCATTTTTATTAAACAAATTGGTAAAATAAGCTTAATATGAAAGTTGATTAGATATGAATTGAAATTCTTTCATTCAATAGGAGTCTATAAAATGATCCAAATCGAGTTAGTTTGTTTTCAGGGAGCTGAAAAATGTAGGATGCAGTGTAAAAAATTATGTTCAGGGTGTAAATAGATTAATTAGAAATTGTATGTGCACATTGATGTTTATAAGTACCTAAATGTGCACGGAACTTTCGTCAGGCGAGTTTCACTCGCGCTTGACAAGTTTTTTAAAGAGTATCGTGCTCGGCTTATATTAATAGTAACTATTCATTAACTATCGCTTATTACGACAAACTGCATAAACAAACAAAAATTAAAATTTGACTCGAAAAAATAATATGCGCACGTGGCGATGAATCATATCCTGTTTTTGAATATCCAGGTCAAGAATATTTTTTTCAAAATTAACACGTTAAACATTTTAAATAATTAACGTGATTTCAGTTTTGAAACGATATCGTGCTCGGCTTATAATAATAAGTAATTATTATTTAATTACATATATATTCACAGTGCAAAGCGTAACTTTTAAAATTATTTTTGATTGCAATCACATACCGTATGCGTAATATTTATAAAAATGGTTCATTTTCATTTACTAGACCATCAGACATGAATATTCCACTTTCACCTTAGCTGATAGCGAATGAAATTTATTTAATCGATTTCTTGTTCTTATCTTCTCTTTAATACCAGTCCACACGAATATCCCAAAAGGGGCAGTTTACGAAAAAAGTTGAATTGAGTAGTTTATACTTTTTGGTTGAACTTGTGTCGGTCGGCCAGGGTTTAGAATTGATACGACCAGTAACTGATTTAAATAGTAATAAATTCAATCACAAACTAATATAACATAGAATAAGTTATCTTTACAAGATGATAATATTAATTACAAATCAAATTGAAAATATTATACTTGAACATTAAAACATTTCTTTTATGCAATTGGTTTTGGAGCGCAAAAAATTTAAATTCGGTGTCATCGTTGTTTTTTTTTCAGATAATTTTGAAAATATTATCGTATTTTATTGTAAATACATTATTTCAAAATACGTTGAGTATTTTATATATAAAAGTAAGTCCGGGTGCAGAGCTTAATATTCTTGTCAATATATATAAATATTTATATCTATACATATACAATACTACTGTAACAGCAATTCAATTGTAAAGTGAGATAATGCAGGTTACTTAACCAATTCGTGTGTTATTTATATAATAAGAGTCTGTAAACTGTTTGAAAACTTTTGTTTGATCTTACGATGATATTGCTTACAAAATCACTATTTGAGGATCTAACAAAAAAGAGTATAAAACATGGTATGATACAAAATTTCCCACAGATATAATACAATTTCTCATATATAGTTGCATCATTTACTCGCCGCGCGCTCTAATTTTCACGGCTGAACACCAGCTTGCTCTCGTCTGGCATGCAATCAATATATTTAGGTAACTAAATCTTTCCCCTTTACTCAAATTTAGCAATTAATACAACTAAAGGACAATTTACAACATTTTAGGGTGTACATAATGTTTCTAACTTTATTATTCTCATTTACTTTCATTAAAAATAGTCCTCATTAAAGTTGCTCTAACAAATTATGCTGTTGGCGAAAAACCTACACATCTCGATATATAGATATATATATATACCAATCGTTTATCTTATAATAATAAATCATTTATCTTATGATTATCGCCTTGTAGATTTATTTTCGGTTTCATAAAAAGTTAATTGGTCATGAATATATGCATTTATGCTTCAAGATGTGTGCAATTGGTATTCAATATTTATTCATCATCGTTATTCAACACCAACATTTCAGATATTTTGATGCACATTATAAATATATTTTTGGTAGCTGTTTTGTATAAAATTATAATTTAGAAGACTCTGAGACATTTTTTCTTCCGTCTGTCTTTACCCTGAGCTATTTGAATGAAACAATTTTCAAAATTATATTACAAACATATATATGAAGATATGGCAGGAATTAACTGTGTAATTTTTCATTTCAACATTACATCATACAATTTTCTATTCTATTTGTTAAATTATATTGCCAAAAGTTGATTTACGAAAGTCTATATTGTGTTGTATCATAATCGGCGAAAAAACCTTGTAAAATTCAAAATTAACTGAGAACATATAAATTTGTAGAAAAATATAAAAAGAATATCACTACCAATAACTAGTTTATTTTTAAAACGATTGAGCCACGGCTACACATTTAAACAGTGATATATATATATACATATATATATATATATATATATATATACATATAGAAATTATTAACTATAATCATTAATAAGAAGTTAATATGTAGTTGTTAGGTTTTTAGCGTTTCTTATTAACAAATCATGATACCTAAGAAATATAACGTTAGGGTATAATTAAAACTTTGCTCTTCTTCTAAATTATTACTACAAATTGGATTTGATGTTTTACTCTTTCCTGATTGTAAATGTATAATTTGTTATGTTCTATAATATATTTAGGTTTTTTACACAAATAAATAATTTTATACAAAAATATCACTTCCTGTTTCGATAATTTTGGGCCCAATTTCCGTTCCTTACAAATTAAAAAACTTATATGCGACTAAGGCTGCGCTTTCACTCTGATGCTTACGGGGTTTGCTTATTCAAATACAAGTCAAATAAGAAGCTACTGTGTGTATCACGTGTTGGAAAGTAAAATAAAATTAATGAAATGTAAAGTATGTTCAGATAATATTTACTCAAAGGTAAACGTTTCATCATGGTTTTATTACGATGACTTAATAATAGAAAAAAATCTCTTATCGATGGGAGACAAATAAATATGATGAAATGTTTGTGTTTGAAAAGAAACAGTCAGCTGTTAATAATTTAGCTTTGATTGTTTTAAAGGGTGCAAATATTAAGATGGAAAGAAACGGTTTAGTTTTTGAATCACAAACAAAAGTGTGTTACAAAAAGATATCGGTGTTCTAAATAAATGAAATGGTAAATTTGAGGTGTATTGTTTTTAAACACACATCAGATACAACTCACAAGATATGAATTTTAACGTTTCACGCTCAGGAGTGTTTATTTAAGGGTGCCTCGTCTATCTTCCCTAGTGTTTGTTGGAAGTTTATAAATTCGCGACAAGTACTGTACCGGTATGCAAGGGAGCCTTTTGTGTTTGCACGATATCCGTTTCATTAATCCAGATCCTTTGGCACTATGTTTTACTAGCTTTTTTCAGGCAGATATTTCCAAATCTTCTATTTATTTATTTCCTTTCTTTGGGTTGCCCTCCCCTTATTTCTCGTCAGACCGATCTTCCTCTATTGCAGATCAAGTAATTTTTTAAATTCACCGTAATTCGTATTTAAAAGATATATAATACAATGATGCTCGACGTTAAAAATTATATGATATTATTAGAGGTATTAATTTAATGAAAAATGACGTGTAGAAATTATCATTCTCGTAATTTTTAAAATGTCATTATTTTAGGTAAATCTCTATTCACTTAGAAACATAATCAAAGTGTTAAAAATTCGCATAACAGGTTTATTTGAAAATATTATACTAACATTAAATAAATAATGATAAGCTTATTTCTAGGTACTAAAACATGCGCCAGAGTGGCGATCGAAGAAATATTCGCACCTTTTTTGAAGAATTTAGGGAACCTGGTTCGGCTGATCGAGTACTGACAATTATGGCGCAGGCTAAGGGGGTAGCGGGCACGTTTTCTAATTGCACAGTCAGGATCAGCATCTAATATTTTTGACTCTTAAAATAAGCTGGTATCAAATATGTCTGGAGACATTAAATTCCGGAAAAAAAATAAGATTATTGCAATTTATCACATCATCCAAAAAGCATTCGAACAAGCACTTGGAAAACATTAAGAATTATATCGTTATCGTCAGAATTCTATCGTTTTACTAGAAAAATAAAGATATTTGATGTATGTATATATATATATATATATATATATATATATATATATATACATATATATATGTATGTATGTATATATATACATATATATATATATATATATATATATATATATATATGTAATTCTACTTTTACGTTGTGAAAAAAATTAACGTGAGTTACGTTTAGAATTATAGATATTTCGTTGCAACCGGAAAATGCAGAATAAATCTTTTTTAGGGAATAAAAAATTTTAATGAGTTTTTAAGATATTTCAAATTAAATTAGAACTACCTATCAAAGAAGGTAAAATAAAAAATTATTGTCAATTGTATGATTTTATATAAGCATTGATATATAACTTACATGGTTTTTAATGTGTGAATTTAAGTGTTTAATTATATATTTCTGTCCTAAGTTATAGGGGTATTGGTGCAAACTATGGTGCATAAAACAATCTGGCTCCATACTGCCACTTGAAACTATGAAACTTAACGAAAAATTTTAAAAAAATTATCACTTTATAACAGTCGAAGTTCGGACTAAACAATGATTAATATTCGTTATGATTTACGAGGCTGGAAAAACTCGAGAATATTTTATTGTTTAAAAGATAGATTATATATTTCACTTTAAGAAAATTACCTCGCTGATTTAAAAAAAACATAAAAATATTGCTAGAAATCGGTCATTACGTGGATTTAGAGAAATTGGTTCTAATTGATTGAGCAATTTTCTTCAATATATTCAAAACTGACCATATTCCTTTCCTCCTTTGCTATTTACTACATGCAAGATGAAGGGATGTCTAAAGCCCTTAATAAAGTTCTCAAACTTTTGTCTGTTGAAGCGAAACGGTGCATCAATGGAATATACAAAACAATAAGAAGCATCAGTGACACGGTTTACCAACCAAATCCAATGGACCAAAATCCGATGAAACCTTAATTCCTAGGCGGCAAACCAATTATTTTTAATTGAAATTTTGCATATAGCGGAATTTTTGCCTTATGGGTTTTACAGTTTAAATATCATTACCTCGCAATCTACCTTTTCATAAGACTTCTCATTACTGTTAATTTCTTTGTCCGTATTAGGTTTGGAACACGTGTTGTAAGTAAATAAACACTGAGGCTGCCTACATTATGTATTATTTATTTCCGTACGTTATTTCTGATGTAAAGACATATAGATTTTAGACATAAAGGCAAATTTATTATGACTAATCGTTTATATATAACATTAAATCAAAGGTAGTGAATTATTTTCCCGAAATAATTATGAAACTCACAGGTTTATTACAAAACTACCCTACTTCATATTCACACTGAATCCAATTTGCATCTGCGTCCCTATAGCGCCATAAATATAGAGGATACCTGGTAATATCTTTGGTCCTTCTATATTCAGATACTATTCATGAAATTTTAATTTATTTTATGTTTTTTTTACTAAATGCCATAGCAACTTTTATAAGAAGTACTTATATAAGTTTTGCTGATATTCCCCAAATTGCAAACATTCATTTATGACTGACTTGATCACACTTGCCGTTGAAAATAAAAAAAATTGCTATGCCATGCAAGGTCCTCATAATTGTATATATTACCAAAAAGGACAAGTTTAAATCGACATAGCAAGTTAGACTACCAGAACCTTCATAATAAAAATTAGCAAATTATTTAGGCTTTACACAGGAAAGATATATCATCAAAGGCAAAACTAAATATAATTTTCGTTTGTTCAATCAAGCCTTACTCTTACTTCGCACCCAGAAACTATGATACGGATGAGGTTTAAAATGTTCAAGAGTATATTTTTCAACATAAATAAAACTGCCGTCGACAAGAATTTACGTAGAGGCGGTTGTGTTTATACGTATATATTACGAATTTTTTTAGTTTCAACATAAAACCTACATCGTCGTACGTTAGGTAAGTACGTTCAAGAATGAAAAGAAGAATGAAATAAGAAGAAGAAAGAAATGTATATTTTCGTAATAATTTTGTTATAGTATTGACAAAAACAAACCACTAATGTCGTTTTATATTAAGTGAATTATTTTCATCAACGAAAAATCTCTTTTACTCAATCAGGCGATTGTTAGGAAATGCTAAAAGTTTTATGTAGAAGTGTTGACACCTCGTCCGAGGCCATGTTTTGGTTCAAATTCATTTAAAATTATACTTGCTAGTATTTGACCGTTATGTGACTAACAAATAAAACACCTTTATCAGAGTGACGAAGTACCCTGGTACCTTCATACAAACGTAAACAATCAAGGTCTGTTTTGACGTTACAGACACTTTGAATATTAATATTTTAGTTAAGCTAAACAGTTGACGATCTGTGGCGATTAAAGCGGGGGAGGGGTGGAGTGCAGTACATGGTTATCGGCGCGCAAGAAACACTGAATTCGTTCAATGCATCGTGCTTGATATTGACACTTGAATGTTTACTTTGTTTCTTGTTGGCTGTTCGTATTGTACGAGCTTACTTTTATTTTGTGAGTTTATAATTATTTCATTATGAATATTGGAGCGAAACAAAGGTCACGTGTTCGAACATATAATTCAACAGAATTGCAAGCTATATTAGCAAAACCTTCTAGTGACGAAGGTGAGTTGTCGCTTCTGATAATGAATACGATTATATTCCTTTGGTTGAAGAGGGTGGATTGGAAATTTCGTATGTTGAGCCAGAAGCTGAAGTCGAAAATGAGATTGACTCATACGATTCCGATGCGAGTTTTGAAGGGGAATCGTTTGAAAATATTTTTATTGCAAAAGATGGAACGCGGTGGCAGCCTGGTCCGCTTCCCAGAACACAAACTAGTAGTCGAAATATTATTCGTCAACGGGCGGGGCTGCATCTTCCAATAAATTTTACAATCGAATGGAAATATTCAAAAATATATTGTCCAATGAAATGTGTGACATAATCTTGAGGGAAACTAATCGGAAAGAGACTATGATTACTGAAGCATACAAAAACAAACAAAAAATATTCAAACCATTCACAGAACAAGAATTGGATGCATTTTTTGGCATTCTAATCTTTAGTGGGGTGCATAGATCTAATAAAGAGGATTTGACTGAACTGGAAATCCAGTCACTTACCATTATTTTGGACTGCGATGTCCCACGATAGATTCAAAATGCTGTTACGCTTCATAAGGTTTGATAATGATGTAACGCGCCCTGAACGTTTGTTACCTGATAAAGCAGACGCTATACGTGATATTTGGACTATGTTCATTTCAAATTTGAATAAAATGTTTTGAATGTATTACCGTGAATGTATACAAGCCTCGTGAATGTATTACCGTTGACGAACAGCTGTATGGGTATTGTGGGCGTACTCGCTTTACTCAATACATGCCATCAAAACCTGAAAAGTATGGCATAAAAATATTTTGGGCTTGTGATGCAAATAATTCCTACCCCCTAAATGGACAAATACATACAGGAAAGTCAAGTGATGGCAATCGTCAAACAAATGTTGGAGAATGCACTGTATTAGATCTCGCGGCTAAATATAAAAATTTGGGACTGAATGTAACTACGGATAATTTTTTTACGTCTCTTGAACTGGCTCATTCCTTGAATTCGTTTAATATGACACTAGTCGGAATGGTTAGAAAAAATAAACGGTTTTTTTCTGCAAATATGCAAGCACACAAGGAGAGGGTGATTTATTCTTCTAACTTCGCCTTTAGCAAAGAAGCAACTGTGTGCTCCTACATACCTAAAAAGAATAAAGCAGTAATAATGTTGTCATCAATGCACATGTCACCAGTTATTGAAAGAGATAAGGAAACTGCCAAGCCAGAAGTAATTTTATATTATAATAAAACCAAAAGGGGAGCGGACAATATGGATAAGCTGTTAGTAGAATATACCGTAAAACGCAGAACGAATCGGTGGACTTTAGCACTTTTTTACAATATCATCGACATTGCAGCTTTGGCAGCATATATCATTTACATGGAACATAACCCACAATTTATCTCGAGTGACAGACGTAGAAAGTTTTTGCAATCATTTAGTCTATAACTGTGTGGTAAAAATATAGAAGAAATATTTAAAAAATTGAATTGTGACATCAAAATTACATATGAGCTCTGCAATGCAGGACGTGCTTGGCCAATAACTAAGGTTTTCGATTCCTTCTGGATCTACAACTTCTATAAGTCAGACTAGATGAGATTCTACAGGCGTGTTGCAGTCATCGGAAGTTGCTACATATGCAGAGAACTCAAATGCAAGCAAAGAAAAACACGAAAAGCTTGCACTGACTGTAGAAAACCAGTTTGTGATGAACATGCAGTAACTCGTCCAACATGTAACACCTGCTTCGAGAGCTGTGCTAATTCTCCATAAACAAAGAATTTGAAATTTTTATAGAAATAAAACATTGTACGAAATTATAAATACTTTTTTCATTGTCATACAAGACACAAAGAGGTACCCGGGTATCTTGTCGTTCTGTTGTGAGTTTAAAATATGTTTTGGTTTCCACAAAACATTGTAAATAGTTGACTGGGTCAAAACATTAAAAATTATATAATTTATGAATAGTTAAAAGCTCTCACGAAATCGCAGCTACCTACAGAGCGTAAAACATACTTTTCTTTAAATTTTAAAATGCTAAAGGTAACCGGGTACCTCGTCTCTTACATAAGGGTTAAGTAACTGAACTGAACATATTTATTTTTATTCGAGTTCTTTATACAAACATATTGTTCTAATTCGTGTAAATACCTTTTGGTACAATAATTTTATAAAAATCACTTTTGAAGAAAAGTGTTTATTTTGTGTACGTTTGAAATTTGTGGTTTGTACTTTTTCGCCGTACATTTAACCCATATATTGCATAAAAAAATAGTTCTTTTATAATACTTATTAAATTATTTAATTTATTATTTCTAATATTGAATATATTTGGCGTCAATTTTGTAGAAATTCATTATTCACAATTAAATGAAACTACTTGATATAGTATTATTTCTATCTTTGCTAAACTAATATCCCACCTGAAGATGTTGTAATACAACGAAACGTAAAGAAATTAAAGAAAGTAGAAATAATACTACATCACGTAGTTTCATTTAATTGTTATTATTTCTAATTAAAGTAATATAATTGAAGTTTTGAATTAGATATTCAGTACATCGTGCTATCCATGTCTAAGTTTAAACATTTTTGAGTTCATAGTTGAACCTTTTTCACCATAGGTGTGATATTTGTTATGTAGAGTTCTTGAAGAAGAGTCTATAGTGGAAGAATACGTAGTTTTGTTCCATATTCTACAAGCTCATTAAACTATTTACAATTTTACTTTAATAATTCATAAACTGATATTATATGCTAATCATAGTGACTCTGTTTTTTAAACTACAATTTCAAAACGAATCTCAAATTCACTTCAGTATAAAAAATAAGACTTGAAAAATAGCTGTATTTCAAGGTTTTTGTACTTACACTTCGAAACTTTAAGCGTCCTCATTCCTCCACTGTGGCCAACTGCAATAAAGATAGATATATATTCTTAAGGAGGCTGTCCCCTATATATTGGATTAAGAAAGTTTTGATAAAAAATATAATACCCAATTTTACCGTTCTATATTTGAATAGACAAAGTATTGTTTTTCTCCACGTCTACACATTAACATTAATAAATATTTATATGTAATCTGCAACATCGCTTGTTCCAATATGTTTTTAACAACTTTAATTTCCTGCAAATACTTTGCGTATTATGTTTAATGTATTAAAAAGTAGGCTATAATTTTTAAATAGTAACGATAAAATTTGACACACAACTTATTGAATAGATTATTCCATTCAATAAGTTGGTTGCGTTGTCGTTGTTGTTGGCGGGAGAGCACTTTGCTGTAGGTTGTGCTCTGTATTTTAATACAAAATTTGTGATCGTTCTGCATAGAATACATATGTATTTATATTCACAGTTTAGAATATATTTAGTTTTATTACAATTTCTTTTCTCCAATAAACCATTTCAGATTGCGTCGATATTTCCTCCATCATTTTAAATGATTTTTGAAATTGTAATATTTATTTACGCATATCCCCCCGCTGCTGTGTCAGCTAATCGAACTTATCTGCGTCGACTTAATACGTAGTCAAGCCTACGGCTGATTCATCGTGCAAGATTATTTCATTTGTTACCTTATTTCACTCGGTCATCTTGACATTTTCGTGTCTATATATTGCTCTACCAAATTTTTCGTTAATTTAGTTTACATTATTTTATTTTTTTTGGTTATTTTAATCCAATGTTGAAAACTCTGAAATTCTTTTTTATATATCCAATCTCAAAGTATTTTTCTTCAAAACTTCTTAGAGAAGATATTTTGTCTAGTCTTCCTCTTCACTCTTAATGTATCTCTTCAGTTTTAATCGTGTTCAGATATTATAATATCATTATAAAATTTAGGCGTATTATGTTCAGATGTATCACATATTTTTATATCACCAACTAACTCTTAGCATTTTCTCTTTATAAGTAACGTTGAAAAATATGTAGGGTCAAAGATGTAGAAAAAAACTTCTAAATATTTGCAATTATTTCTAGGCCGGTGTACTTAAATGCATTGTAATAAGTGGTTTTTAGATAATTCACTTTTATATATATTTCATTTTCTCATAGTTATTTTCGTAATTAAGTAATTTTCCCAATTAAACTATTTTCTAACTGGATGTATCTAATGAAAGCTGATTCACTAAATTAGTGGCGATAAGAGCACAGAGAAAGCTGTATATAGTGAGAGACTAAAACGGGGAAGAAGAAAAGTGGGAAAAATATGAACAAAAGGAGAATAGATGACGATGTAAATATTGAAACGAGCGGGTGTTTGAATTTATTTTACGTATCCCATCGGGTAGGATGTCAGTGTCTTTTAAAATTAAATTAAGCTTGCATTATATCACCGTAAATTTTTTTTTTTTATTTTGATGCTTACTTTGTGGAATATTTAATTTGAAACGGTGTGCAACATTTACGCTTTTAAGACTTCTAATTTATTGTATCCACTCATCCCTCTTTTTCAATAAAGTAATGGAAAAATATGTTTTTAGTATTTGATTGGAATTTAAACAAAAATTATTTCGGTAGACTTACAACAACAACGTCAAGAGATACAAAAAATAACGAAAGTCTATTTTGTGTTTATTGCCACAATAATTTTTTCAGTTTTTAAAATATTTATTCAGTACAGTTAAATTTAATAAATTCAACTAATTCTTATTATATTCTCTGAACATCTGATCTATTTTCACCATTTCGTGTATGACCATTAATATTAGTTGAAAATAATCAACATTAAGTGATTGATATTTTCTGATACAATCTAGTATTATTTATAAAATATATTAAAATTACAGTTTTTCCGTTTCACTTGATTGTTCACTAGATATTAAAAACCCAAACTATCATAATACCCCCATACTCAACGGATTTATAGTTTTTAGTTGACTATAAATAGCGACTTTGATCAAGTGGCGGAAATATAATAAAAATGTTATATGTTCCCTTTTAATATACATTTTTAAAGTTGTAACCAAAACTTTAGATCAACAGGTCATTAAGTCAAATTATTTTGCCTTAGTATCAACGAATAACAACGAACGAAAATTACAGACAAATGTTCGTATCTTGTGTTAATAAAACGTTAGTTAATTCACAAATTTTATTATAACGAGGCGATGACATGACGGTGGAAATTTCTGAAAAGTTTTCATTTTATAACATTCGATATCTGTATTTAGTACAATACATATGAAACAGCATAAAAACAAATACGTAGTATTTGTTATAACGGCAAATGTTTATAATGGAGTTTACGTCCATGCCAAAATTCTGCAGCTTGCGACTAAAACTAAATGTAGGCGGGAAACTATGTATTCCGTGCCTATTAAAATTATATGAAAAACATATTGAATTGTATTATATTGAATTGTACCTCCTGTGTAATATTCAACTTACAAGTAATTCGTTTCAATTTAAGTCTTTGAAAGGTTTTAGTATTCAATTGTATGCTTAGTCTTTGTCCCATCTTTGAACAAGGCAATCTGATGAATACGGACATTAATAAATAAAGACGTTCCTCCGATATTTCATTTGGTTAATAAAATTATTGACTTAAAAATTTGGAATGAAATTTTTTCTACATTGTTCTTAACCCACATTGGAATTATAATAATTAAGGTTGGCTGCATCTACGAACACTCGTACAAATATAGAGTTTTCACAATCTACCAGATAAACCAATTTAATACTTGCATTGTGAAGGGAATATACTGATGTTAATTGTACTTTTTTATTTGGCTCTGTTTTTTTATATTTTTGTAAGTTGACTATAATATTCACACATTTTATTAGTTTTCTAAAACAGTCTAATATGTTATATGTGTATTTTTTTATTGGTAATGTGTCTAATTGACTCGTCAAAAATTATGAAGTCACTGATACATTATGTGAGAGGTAAATTTACTTTCGATACCCGTCTACTTTTACGACAAGTAAAATCCAAGTCTCCGAAAAATAGAGGACGCGGAAAAAATTATTGCATAAGCACATGAGATATCGTTGGGAGAATCATATTGAATGAAGTACAAGTAGAGGATCAATAGAGTACTGGTTTTACTTTTTTTACTGAAAACAACGATAAGAAACACAATCAAATTTATCGTTTTTTGAACGTTTTACTTTTTCCGAATTTTCCGTTTTTGACTCAGGTTTATTTTGAAAATACCAAAATGCAGGAAGCTACAATTGGGCTACTACTTATCCAACTAAAACAATTTTAAGAAATACATGACATTTTTTGCCTGCTTCCAATATGAATATTCGTGAATATACTTTTAAATGTTTACATGCGAATAAGTCTGCATTGAACTCTCGTTTTACGATGCCTCTTATACTCGTTGTCAACAGGTTTTTTTTCTATGCAAAATTACAAGAGTTCAAAACATGGTCACAACGATACTATTGCAATTACTAAAACATATAAACTTTCTTCTTTCTCTATCAAGACTGGTACTATAATAGTACCAGTACTAATAATAGCTCAGTACGTTGCTTTTCTATACTGAAATTATTAAAAAAATATTGTCTCCAATAAACGTACCGATTTTATTTCCAATCTTTACTAAGCTTACTCGCTAGGCAACGACTGTTCGTCGAGCACGTAACGATTTATACTTCTGCCCCTCTAGCGGTGCATTCACTGCTTTGCCGCTACCATCAATTGCTGAATATATAACAATGGTAATATCAGAAGCTTTTTGTTTATTGCGTTATTATTTCATCAAAAACCGTTAAAATAATATTATTGTAACTATAAGGTTGAAAGTTATTTTAGAACTAAAATATATGCAAAATATAAATATGTAGGAAGTTCTAGAATCTCTCGGATGAATATAACGGAAAATTTTGAAAAAAATATTTTTTCTTTAATTTTATGCATGAGGGTAATTAATCTATACATTTCGATAAAAGTTCATTAAAATCGAAAATTTATTCAAAGAGTAATGCTGCTGTGAGATAGGATGGACAGACAACTGATTAGAAATATATGACAAAGTTATGAGGTTTAATTTTCGCCACACGTATACTGAACAATAAAATGATAATTATTTGAACAAAATATTCAATAAATTCCTATTTTTTTGGAGTATATCTTTATTTTATTGTAGTACTCAAACTAAACAAATCGAAATATTTACCAACCACAAGAATATGTCGAAGAGACAGGATTAGATTCGATAAACACGAAGCAAGTTTTCGTGTGTGAATTTATTCTATCCTTACTTTTACATCTTGTTATATCGCAATGTGCGTGAGTTATTGACTTTTAATTTCTTAAGGGAGATTGAGGCGTATTGAATTGCCAAATATTGGAATTTTCTCAAGGTTCACTTTTGAACGTGTTAGCGGAGTACGCTAGAATTGATAGGATGTATTGTAGGCATGTGGAATTAAATATTTCTTCCATTTTAGCGCTACTGTCTGTTTTACCAATCGTATCTTGGCATGTTTACGTAATATAAAAGTACATTGCGGAATTGAAGCCTGAAAGTTTCCCTGAATATTGCTGAATAATCATCAGTCAAAATAATATTCAAGGGTTTATTTACTTGTATTATTTTTTATCATACATTACAGATAAGGTTGCGTTCAGAACTTAATGTAAAAATTTGGAATATAAATACTAATTATTCAGAAATTGTTTATACTACTTTAAAAGTACTCATTGTTTTATTCATTTATGGAAATTTACTTTATGTTAACTGTAAAAGTTGTTTGAACTCATAAATTAGGTTTATAATTACGTGAAAAAATAAATTTAAACCTTATATTTTACCACTTTTGTATTTTGTATAAATGTACGTATACATGCACGTATAAAATTTTAATACCCGTATTGATAAACATTAATTTTGGGGTTTTATTTGGTCACAATAAGCCTTTTTTCTTCTGAAAAAATATCACATTTACCTTATTTTTTTATCACACAAATTGATGTGTTGATAGCCAGTGAATATTTTTGTTATTTGCTTAATTCCTATAAAATCTTAGTTGAAGGTGCATTTTTTAATTATCTTCCAAGTTTCACTAAATGAAGATGGTGTTAACTGTTTTAATCTGTACCTTTTTCTCGAAACTAAATTTAATTACAATTAAATGATTAAAGAAATAATCATAGAAAGTTTCATTTTCTATTTTACCCGCTTGGTGTTTGAATTTTCAAAAATTCCTTTTCTGGAATACGGAAATATGAAGTACTTCCTTATAAACCACATTTTAGTAATTTCGTAGTAGGTGTCAGTAACAACAGGATGGTTCGAGCACTAACACGGGAGCAAGCCGCTTAAAATTGAGCACGGGGAAAACAACCCCTTCCTTTAAATCAATCCCAGCGAATTTAAGAGTCTAACCCCATGTTTTATTAATTGCCATAGCAAAGCAGACATTCACTGGAAATTACTATTTTAATTTCGAACGGTTCGTCGTTTGGTATCATAGGGATTCGGTGTATGAAAACCGTCTCGCCCTAGCGTACCAGTCAAAATAATAGCTTCTAATATGTTCCGATTCAAGTCTTTGATTTGAAGCCTGATTCCATTATAAAGTTTTGATGGCTTTAAATTCCTTAACAGCATAATGGGTGTGAACATTTAATCGTTAACATTCGTACTCATCTACAACTCCTAAAAATTTAGTTATTGCTTATGACAGTCAATGATGTCTGCCCTCACGTGTCTGCAGGCGTTTGGGTCGCATGCGCCCCCAGCTTCCTGGCCCCGGTCCCGCACGCTATTTTCGATTACCTTGCCGTGCACGCGGTGCACTCTGACAGACGATACACAAAACCACACTTTATTTCCTCGAATCGAAAAAAAAAAAAATTATTACTGGTTTAGATGAATGTCTGAAATTATCATATTATCGGATGTCTGAAATTATCCTTGTAATCATTAAATGTAACTGTATTAGTGCTCACCCTCTGCCTTACGAACTTTCGCACAACTTTCGTCCCCTATTTCACACCTCCAATAAACGCATTCTTTTTCTTATTTACCAAGAGCAAAAATCTAAAATTTCACATGTCTAACTTACAAACCGAGGAAATTTTATTCAAATTTTCAACCTCTTTTTTCTCCTTGGGGGTAGAATTTCTAAAAACCAATAAACACATTAATTGTTTTTATTAACCAAAAACGTAAATATGAAATTGCAGGTGTCTAACTTCTAAACGGACTAAATTTCATACAATCTTTCAACATCTATTTTACCACCTTAGGTGTAGAATTGCCAAAAACCAATAAATTCACTAATTTTTTTTTAACCAAGAGCGTATATCTGAAGTTTCAGATGTCTAACTTAAAAACCGACGAAATTTCATACAATTTTTCAATCCCTGTTTTACATCCTTAGGGGTAGAATTTCCAAAATTCCTTTCTTAGTACTTACTTGCGCTATATAATATAATTTTTTTTAAACGAGATCATAAATCTAAAATTTTACCTGTCTAATTTACAAACCGAGGAAAATACATACAAATTTTCACCCCCTATTCCAGCCCCTTTAGGGGTAGCATTTCCAGTTTCCTTTCTTACTACTCACTTGCGCTATATAGAAAACCGCAAAATTGCAGAATTCTAGGTTCAGCGGTTTCCGCAGTGCGTTGATCTCTGGTTCAGTTAGTCAGTCAGTCAGCCACCTTCCTCTTTTATATATAAAGATCATCGAAAATAATCCAAAATAATTTCTTTGTATATTTTTCTAGCGCTAGAGGCGGCTAACTAGCCGAATTCGGTCGCTATTGAATGTTCATAATTTATTGATACCGAGTGGCTTTTGTTATTCTTATATTAAGTTTTGAAATTCTTATATCGAATTTCTTTAAAATGAAATACGTTTGACCGAGCCAATCTTCAATAAGTGGTAAATAGTAATAGTGATAAAATATTATAAATGGAAAAGAAAATAATTCGAAAAAGGATAAATATATATCTTAATTTGTGCGTCCTTTATCATTCATGTCTTTATAGTAAAACCTTATTTATATATTTCGCTATAGTTACCATAAAACGGAAATAGCAAGAAAATGATTTTCTTTATAATTAAGTATATATATATATTAACTGCTCGTTTAAGCGTTTCCTCCTAAACTAGTGGTACAATAAAAATTTGATGACCATCTTTTTTTCTGTGCGATGCATGATCACCACTACTTTTACTGAGGTTGCCTCTTCAGAAATAAACTAAAATAATTTTTTTACATTTAATCCCCAATTTAATTAAAAATACATAAAAATGTTTGTGACATTTTTATGTATTTTTAATTAATTTGGGGAAGGTAAAATATGTGTTTATATCATATATCTATAATAGAGGTGTCTCTGAATATTGAAGATAGTTTTGAATAAATTAGTGGAATAAGCTGTTAACGCCTTCTAGAACAAAAAAATTAATTTTTGATGATACTTTGTTCTTACATTATTTTGAATATCCAAAAAATACTTACTGGTTTGAACGGAACTTTGACTAGATTTCATATAGGATTCATTTAAAAATTAGGTTAATGCCTCATTTAAACCTTTTCCCAAATAGGTCGTTTGTTGCTTTCGAATATTCGTTAAGCGTTATTTTAAATTTACATTTGAATATTTGTATGTTTATTTAATAATCAAATATAAACTACCAGACCAATTCAACTTAAACTTTAACTAAGATAATTCTTAAACTAAAGGTTGTAATTAAAATACTGTTTTTAGATAAGTATTTCCTAAAAAACATTTAAATACTATTTTTAAAATTTTGTTAAAGTTTTTAAAAGCAGAAACTATTGATAATATTACAGTAGTTCGGCTTAAAAATGAAGCTAAGATATAAGTTATATTAAATCCGTTCCAAAGGAGTATCTTGTGTTATAAAAAAAGTTCATCAAGTGAAGTTTTCTAGTCTTCGTAGTTTACTCTTACCCACTCGCTGTAGAACATGTTACATTGACTAATCATACAGAAAATTATGGTTTCAACCCCATTGGAAAATAATGTGAAAAAACCGTTGAGAATAAGGAAGTTTCTAATACTGCCAAGTGTTTGGCAAAATAAAACAAATTTACAACAAACACATTTTTAATAGTATGCATTATTTATTATCGTCATCACATTCTATAAATCTTGTCAGAATGTTGTACGGATCTTAATCATGCGGTAATAAATTAAGATAAAAATAAAAGCGACAAGAATATCGATAACAAATTAAGAATGGTATATTCGTCCCTGTCGGTGAAGTGACGTTTGCTCAAAGGAAATGTCCGTATTTATATTGAATTCATTATTCTATAAATATAAAAACTTGTTTGAAAAAAATAACCCTAGCTTTCCTGGTCTCTTCTTATTGATATAATTTTAGCACAAATTGATTATCACAATGAAAAGTGAGCGTTCAAGAAGAGATAAGTGACCAAATATCACTTTTGTTGATCACCGTGAATATTAAGATTTTAGGCTAAGAAATAACTTTTATTAAAGAAGGTACTAAAGCAATGCTGAAAAAACCTATAACTTTAAATAGTTCTACTGGTGCAATGGAAATGTCGAGGAACAGAAGATCAAAATGGTAAGAAGAAGGCAAGTAGAGTCATAGCTATTTAAAATAATGGTCTATAAAGTTATTCCGCATCTGTGTAATCAAAATTTGAGGTAAATAGCATTAGTGATAATATTATTCTTTGCCGTGCGTAACGTGTCAGATGTAAATAAATGCTTATTTAATATTTACGATTTCACAGGACATTGATGGTATTAAAAATATTTCTTTACGCGACGTCAAATATCCCTCCCCTAAGTGTTAAAAAAATAGATTATGTTTATATGTTATATATCATAGCTATTACTATTGGCCAAAACTTACGAGTTTCTGGAAAATAAAAATCATATCATAACCAAATATTTTTTTAAAAGCTATTATTACTTTATCAGTAAATCAGATCGCGCTGAAATGCATACTTTTATTTGAATAACAATTTACTATTTTTTCGTAAGGAAGAATTCTGAATTATACGCATCCGTTCGCTACAGCCGAAACAAATTTAACAGCAGAGTGACCGATTGATACCACGCAGGGTAAAGGGCATGTTTTTTATATATTTGTTTTATAAAAACCGGTTTTTGCAACTCGTTCCAAGCAGAAATCGCTGAAAAGGGGCAAATTTAGAGGATTCGTTCCAAACAATCATACTTTAATTTGAAATGAGAAAAGAAGCAGTAAAATTCTTATTTTTTCTTCTTATTTTTGTATGAAAAATAATTTAAATTGACATAATGGTAAAAAAGATAATTAAAAATATTTAATCCACCAAAAATTGAAACTACATAAGTTTCAATGGTCCATATAAATTATGAGTTCAAAACCGCGTTTAGTCATGATGTGCAGAGATACGCTCGTGTTCGATTGTGTGTAACGGCCGCTCAGTATAAAAATTTTCGGCTACACTGTCAATGTAATTATAATTGGATTGACCATTTATATCCAAGGTAAATATATTTGTGAGACATTTTATTTAATAATGACTACTAATTTAAGTTTTAATAGTTAAATGATGCTTATATATATATATGTGGGTGTGTGTGGGTGTGTGTGTGTATGTGTGTGTGTGTGTGTGTTTGTGTGTGTGTGTGTGTGTTTAACGACATTATGGGAAGTAATTAATAATATTGAGAGTTTGTTAGTTAAAACTAATTATTATATTTATTTTAGATGTCCCGTTAAATTGAACATTAAAGATAGTGGTAAGTTATTTATTCTTTAATACTTTTCTTATTTTTCCTTGTAAAATCATTCGCGCGTCTGCCCATTTGTCCGTAACAGCCATTGTTCTCAGAAACCACTTGACTGAAAAGCTTGAAATTTTGGCATAGTAGTAAACATATCACATGTGTTCAGTAATTGAAATTATATTCAAAAATATTCCCAAGAAGCTTTCTATGAATGAACGTGAAATCGTTCGAAACTAAGATATCGTTTGAAAGGACAAGGTTTTTTTTAATAATTTTAGGTATTACAACTTCGTAGACATCCTGAAAAATATGCAAAGAATATGCCCCCTACTCCAAATTCAAGTACTACTGAACCTAAAATGATGGAAAATAGGGATATTAGAAGCCCACGTAAATATTGCAGGAAAACTATTGCTTTGATTTAAGTTGTCATAATTTTTTGAATACACCACGTATTTATACCAATGAAAGATATAGTAAGGTACTTATATTTTTCATATGTGCAGCCAATTTTCTCTTCCAACTTAGAAAATAAAAATTGGCATAGTAATATATCTATTTAAATCCCATATTTTGTACGAGATATGTTTTTAAATATTCATTTATATATGAAAGAGGGGTAAATAAAGGCCTTCTTCTTTTAATTTATTATTTTCTTTAAATTTTATATATAATATGGACATCGTTAAATTATGAGGAACGCAATAATTTTTTTCATAATTTTAAATTTTATATTTAACAAAATGTTCCAGAAAATATTCGATAATTAATATAAGTATAAATATTTGTAATATAGTCTTTGGTGTGTATAACTACATATACCAAAACTCTATGTACGGAATTCTCGTAGTGCAAGTTATACTCGTGCGTGACAGGTTTTCATGCAAATATGTGCACGTGTTATAATTTTAAACTATCTTTAGCGTAGTCAGTCTGGTGATATATTGATGAAATTAGTAAATAAATTAGTCTTATTATAATTATTTCGATTCCATTCCAATATTATTCAATATTGGAATGGAATCGAAACATAATAATAAAAATAACAGTAGATATTAATTTTTAATGAACAGTTTTTAATTAACATAGGTGTCTTTGCGATTGCGGTGTATACCGCATACATATTACAAAAGAAAAGAGAATAGACTTATATTACAATGTTATTTGCAACAAGTGCGGTGAGAACTTTGCCTAGGAATAACACGGAAATAACACGTCTGACACCAACGAACATAAACCAAGAAGCTGCTGTTGTTACAGTGTCTATTGGTAGTGGTTTTATACAGTTGAATACAGTTTTAAGTCCTGTCGACATTCCACCTATTATATAACTCTTGTCATAATACCATTTGCAAATGGTGGAAACAAGTAGCAGAGTATTGCATATCTGAGGCGGCACGAGGAGAAGCGAAATAAGCAAAATCCAATGAAAACGTTGTACCAAGATCATTATAGTAGCGGAGACGCGTTAGTCTAAACGTTCCTATGGCACAAATTATAACGGATCTACTAGTACTGCAGCAATTATAAGTCTCAATGTTATAAAACTTATTTATTTAAGAGTAAAAAATAAGTACTTTCTCACTTGTTCTCGGTCGTCCAACAAAGGCAATGAGGTTCCATCACATACCAGTCTTAAAAATTATACCGGTCTTTCAACTAAAGTAGAGGCAGCCATTATTGCGAGTGGATTTGAAAAATATCTTGAAGAAAATGTTCTCGTTTATTCACAACTGACTGTCGATGGACACTCAAGCAACTCATTCTACTGTGAGAAATTCCCGTCCTTATAAAAAATGTCGCTGCAGGTAAATATGAAAACTAGAATATAAAAACCATCTCTTGCGTGATTATTGTAAATCCGTGTTGGCAATCGCATCACAGCCAATTCATCGACAGCATGGAAGCTTATCAAGGATAATTACTTGAGATTGCACTGGGTAATTTGTAAAGCAATCAAGTAGTAAAAACATCCCGTTTGTTGCAAAATTTTATATGTAAAAAGAGATATTATTAATGGGCCCTATTACATATCTGACGATGATTATAGCTGTTCATATTACTTTCGTAACGTGACTATGCGTAATAATAAGAATTTAGTTACCGAATTAATCATTTGTGGTATTTTCTACAAAATACCTGTCATTGCTCGTACATTATTTTTACATTCTTAAAGTTTAGTTCAAAATGGATGTAATAATTTAGCAGAAGGCTTTAACTTTCCATCATCAAATGTATATGACGAAAGAGAGTTAACTTTTCTCTCTGAGGTTTTTATAATGGACAATGTGCTACTTCCATAGTGTTTTTTTAATAAAAAAAAGTTGATTGTAATCTTTTGTGCAGAAATATATTTTAAAAATAGATGCCAGTCTTGAAATATAGAAATTAGAAGCATTTTGTAGAACTCTTAATGATGCTACAAATTTTAAAGGATAAATCCAAGTCCTTTTCAAAATACTCTAACTATGGTGAGAGCTGCTAGAACCCAGATATGATTGACGAAGTATACGGAGACCAAGAAAAAGAGTTTTTGAATTGGTATAGACCCTTGAACAAGAGCATAATCAAGAGCGCAATACAGCTTAACAAAGTGCTAATCCACTTTAGTTAGAGCGTAAACGGAAATCATTAACAGCTTCTTGGTTTGCCAATGTATACAAGAGACATGTAAACACGAATTGCGCTTCATTAGTTAAATAGATTTTCTACGAGATTAAACTATGATTTGAACTATGTGCCATCAATATAATATGGAAAAAACATAGAATACACTGCAATCAGATAATTAACAATACTTTTACATATCAGCTTTAAGGTTCGTTGATAATGAATTTTCTTTTCTTGGAGCTACACACGACGGCCAGTATACAGTCGTCACTCAGTAAGCCTTGTAGAAATTAAGTGCCCATTATCTAACTGCAAATTGCACCCAGATGAATCAATAAAACAAAAACAAATTGAGTTTTTGATATACGATTGTGGTAAAAATGATATCAATAAAAATCATCCCATGGTTTCATCACATACAAGATCCGCTTCGTATGTTCCTATATTCGTTCGGCCACGACCGTCTGCCTGTTTACGGTTTGGACTGGTGCTAATAAAATGAAATATAAATTTATTGAGAAGGATGCTTAATTCTGAAGAGCATAACGTGGAATAATAGTTAGTGAAATTTTATCAAAACTCTATATTTCCAGAATTTGTGTATCTTCAATTATCGAGATCAATGAATTTAAGAGATCATTGATCACATTCCATTAGTGCTAAGATTTTAAAAGTAAGAAGTTAAAGATGATCAGAATAAAAGTTTGTCATGTCAGGTCCCGATATTTTATAACCATTTTTTCTTACAATTTATGTTTCAAAATGAAAAACTATTAATGATTGTTTAGTCAACTAAAGTGAGTTAACTAAATAAAAAGCTTTAATTTTAACAAACAAACAAAAATATAATACAAAGTGTTTTGAAAGTAAAGTTTTGTACAAACATTCAATTTTAATTAAAGAATTTTGCACCGTATCAGGCCTGTCGTTGTGCGAAACTGATGCAAACTCTACTCGTTTTGGAGTTGTACGTGAGATTGTAAATGTGATGGTGGGAAAGGAAAAGCATCACGAGGAAACGTGATATTTTTATTAATTAATATCTTTCGTGATTTTTAATAATTGTTGATGTGATATTTTTGTCCATCCATTCGTATAACGTTTTTGTTTTTTTAATTTGCCTCGCTTATGATTAAGATTTGTTTTTAAGGAGAGTTACGAGAGTACAGGTCCTTTGTGGTTTCGTTAAGGTTCATAGTATGAATGAGTCTAAAAAAATGTCTCGTGAGGTTATCCTATTCTTTTGTCTTTTATTTTGTTGATGGTTGAAGACGATCAACGCCATAAAAAGAAAAATTTATATTATAGGATTACTTCGTTTTCCGTCTGTAAGTTTATCAAGATACTATTTCTCAAGAACACGTGGAGGTGTCAATTTGAAATTAGAGCTGTATAAAAAAGGAAGCTTCAAAATTAACGCAATAAAGAAGAATCTTAAATATACGGCCATTTATGCTGAATATTTTGACACTCGCAACTAAATCCAAATCTATTGCGTACTTCCTGTTGACTCGCTCATAGCACAAGTGAAGGAACAAATCGTCAATTGGCGGTTATATCACACAAAAAAAAATATATTTGTTAAACGCACACAAGTAAAAGATATATATATTTTGGTCCTAAAAGAATTAAAATTTTGTAAATAGTTTAATAAGAATATTATTTAACATTAATTGTTTTTACATACTTAAATTTGTACAGAGCCCTCATAATGCAAATTTCATTCGTACCTGACAAGTATTTTGTTTTTATATTTTTATTGTATTGTGGTTTCGTTTTATTTGATATTTTAAGACATTATGGGCCTTTAGGATTATATTTTCAATGATAAACAACATTTTACATGATACGCAAAACGTTTTTCTTTAAAAAAATGTTTACTTAAAATAAGTTTGTCCTTGGCTGAAAATTGTAATTTTTTACGCTCTCTACGTCTTTAATACTAAATTGTATAGTACGACCTATTACAAAAAAGTAATAACTGTAGTATAGTAAGCTTCTTTTCCTTGAAATTTCTGATTATTATATTTATAACAACATTTTAGATTAGTTTATAACATCATTTATATTGGTAATATTAGCTGAAAATAAAGCAATTCCATGGATTAATTTCTAATTGTTTATTACCCGTGAAACTGACGACGTTTCAATAATTGGTTATTCGTAGTATATAAGTTGCCATAATTTGCACCTAGATTAAGTTTACCTCACTGTCGGAGTTTAAGTTTACCCTCATTATCTGTATTTTTTATATTTATGAAGTACATGAGTCATGTACATTTGTAAAACAACATCCACACATTAAAAACCATCATCATCAAATTTGAGGCGAACTAAGTCGCAGGCCACAAGTATATATTAACGTGTAAAACAGGAATAAGAGGAAAATAAAAGCTTTATCAAGAAAACCTTTGAAAATATTTTTTCTTTTTGTAAACGTTTTTCTTTATTACCATCGATAACAGGCATCGCATTATATTCCATTCACGTGTCATGATTAAATCACTCTTCGGGTATCTACGACGCTCACATTTTATAAATTTATTTTATTGGAGGAAACGATCGAATGAAAATCGTATAATGTGGTTATGAGATGGATATCGGAAAATACGGAACGAGATCAAGGATAAAAAAAAATAAATATATTTGTGTTCTCAAAGCTCCGTATTAAAACAAAAAGTCTTTGCGAATTCATAATTTCCGTCCGTTGGTCACAGCTCATAGGTCCTATAGTTTTAAATACTGGGATTTCAGTTAATATATAGAAATATATTAAAAACAATAATATATGAGTAATGATGAGTTTTTTATTACGCATTCCATCCTGTGGGATGTTGTAGAGTAGGTCTTCCAAAGTAATAATGAGGTTTCGTTTATAATTTTTTTCCTGAAAAAAAACTTTAATCCTGAATTTATTACTCCCCCTACAGAAAACCTATTAGAAACACAAAGTTGAAATCGTGAATTTTATAACAAAGCAACGGAGTATTTCAGAATATTTGGCAGTTTAGATCATAGCATACTAAAATAATATCATTTAGTGCTAGAATATAATACATACAAGTATAAAGCCTGATCAAGCGTAAAAAAAATTAAAGTGGTTTTTTATAAAGGAAGTTCTTTCTATCGTTGTATCAATTATATTAAAGCAGTAAATAATGAATTGAACGGACTTGCTAATGTTGCGTAAATTTAATATCTGTTGCTTTAGTTTATGTTTTCGTGTTAAAATATGTAGCAGTTTAAGAAACTATAAATGCGATATACTTTAGATCGCATTCAATAGCAACACGTTTATCACAAATTATCTGAGTTTCAGATAATTTCTATATTAAAATAAAATTTTCACAGAAACTTAAGTAAAGCTTTTATTTGAGAAATTTCTTGATCTTTGATTTCAGTATAACGGAAATTTATGTTTAGTTCACTTTTAGGAATTAAAATAAATGTTTTTTTACTTGAGGTCCAACGTGAAAGAGGGACAAATAAATATACTATATCATTAATAATAATAGTTAGGTTTATAATGTTAGTTAGGATGAGATTTTCTTTGGTAAATAATGGTCTATGTCATTTCCCGGCCTGTAGATTACTTATGTGCAAAAAATCGCATCAATTCGTTATTGCTTTCTAACGTGAAAGATTTCAAAGAAATTTACTTTAGAATTTGAAATGATAGTTCGGATTGTGATATTAGTTAGGATGACATTCATTAAGTTGCACGGTCGCACATGTCATTTCTCGAGCCGCCAACCATCACTGTGCGAAAAATCATTCCAATCGGTTGTTCCATTGTGATGTAAAGACAAAATTTTAGTTTGGATTTCAATATTAGTTAGGATAAAATTTCTTGGGTTGGAAAGTAGTCTTCTTAATATCCTAACCAGCCAACTATCTCTGCACAAAAAGCCACGTCGATACGTTGTTTAGCTCTGATGTACAAAGAGACTAACAAACCTAGTGTCGCATTTATAATAAAATAAATAAAACTTAGGAAGAACTTGGAACTAAACTTAAAATTTAGGATTAAAGTAAGCGATTCTGTTGCTTTCTAAAATCTGCACTATACTACTCGCAAAGTTTATCGAGTGAGCGATAAAGTGTTAAAACGGCACTGACTGTTAAAAAGAACATACAGATTTAAATCCATTGATTTTAATGAATTCGCATAAGGAGATTTTAATTTATTAAATACATTTAGAAAAATTAATAAAATGTCATTACAAGTCGACGTAAACATCTCATCTATATATAAATTTATATAGCCTATTGTCACTTAAAAGAATAACTGCAATGTAAGTATACGAATGCTTTTAAATGCCACTCGCGTGTAAATTATATTTACGACTACATGCGCGATATAGATTTACAAAATAAAGAAGCCTATAATCTATTGACGATATCAGACATTCAGTGAAAAAGTTCGCATCGGCCTTTTTATTTATCTCTTCTACATCAGATCTGCTTACACGGCCTACACACAATTAATATTTATACTTAATATAAACTCCAGATGGTACGCAGACGCTCTACCATATTTAACCCTAAATTACAAAGTTTTGTCGTACCAACTGAAATATGTGCCTTTTGTTCCTACGTAAAGCGTAGCAGGCCGAACATTTATTGTAGTAAATGCCATAAATTTTTGCGTAAAGAACACAAAGGAGAAGTGTGCCACCAGTATTATTTTTAAAACATGAAAAAAAATTATGTTACTTCCCTAAACTATTTCCGTTTCTGATAAATTTATTTTTGCTTGTTACGTAGAATTTTATTTTTATGTAATTCATTTATTTTATTTAAGAATTAGCTTCTTTGATTTCTCACAATCAGTTGGATCTAAATTACTAGGTTTATGGACAGGCAAATGTCTAGTTGCCTCGTTTAATGAAAAAAAAAATTATAACTTAACTACCTTGAAACCGCGATGAATTTGACTAAAATTTGTAATAAATATTAGTATAATAAAGATGATGTTAATGCTCGAAAACAAATATATTTGAGTTCTAAAAATTTTATAATGTTCTCTATTTCCTAATTCTCTAAATTTTGCTTAACTGACAACAGATTAATACGTATTACTGTAAAAACTTCGAGATATACCAGTGCCAAATTTTGCAATTAGTTCCAAGTTTTAAGGTAGACAAATATTGAGTGTAGCCTAAAATATTTTTGGCATTTAATTTTTCGATATTATATAAGTCATTAACTTTGTTTATAATTTTAAGTAAACTAAAATACATAATACAAATAATTTCTTTAACATTAATACGAGTATATCTATAATTCACAATCCTGGAATTTTACGTTCTAAGATCGTATTTTCTAATCTTGACATTCCTGTTGAGTACGTTGCGATTGGAATTTAAATATGTACTTATCTTATAATAACGCTGAGTGATGCCAGTTGGTTGTATGGGTGACGTCAATTTGTTAATTTACTCACTTGACAATAATTAATTAGGCGCTTTATCGCCATAACACACACATTGAAATTCAATCTTCGTTTTAATCTCAAAATTTGTAAGTTTGATCAATAAAATTTCCTTATTCCGGATCTTTAATATATTTATGACTAATTGAAACAAATTTAAGATTTTAAATAGATTAATTAAATTAATAGTCTTATTAATTACAACTAAATACAATATTCTTAACTGCGTTGAAAATTGCTCACATTATGTGCGAAACGTTGTAATGAAGATCGCTGCTTCGGATGTCCTATGTTTATTGTTGTGATAAGGCAATAATCTTTTTTGTTTCTGCGAATTCAACATGACATTTATCTTAATGTCTTATGTCCACTGTACGCTATAGCGGAGACACACCGAGACAAGCCGAGAGCGAGTGTGTACATGGTGCCCCTCATGTCTCTCATACTCTGTACACATTCCAGACCAGACTCTCCTCTCGACGAGACTCTTTGAGCGGCTCTCGGCGAGTATGTACAATCGGACGCTAATCAATATCAACAAGAATTTTAGGCAGTAGTACATTAAGATTATAGTGGTTATATGCTTTTAAATATATATATATATATATATATATATATATATATATATATATATATATATATATATATATATATATATATATATATATATATATATATATATATATATATTATATATATATATATATATATATACATATATTTATATATATATATATATATATATATTTATATTTTTTTGTTTTTTTTGTTTTGTTCATTTTGAACATCAAAGTGAAGCAAAAGTTAAGACAGGTTAATTTTTTGTACGTTTTGTATATTACGTAGAACAATACAAAAGTCATGGATGTAAATTGTTTGTATGATTAAATCTATTTGTCCGTTAAAATGTTCGATGCTTTATTCTTTTTTGGGTTATTGTAATCCAATCAATTAAATTATTCAAACTTTTTTATTTAGAATTGACGCATTTAAAAGTTTTGAACTTTTTCAGTAAGATTTTCATCCCTTTCAGTCTTGAAAAATGTATTATGCATTTTTTGGGAGACGCTTTTTTAAGCTTTTCTCTGTGTTTGTATTGTTTTTTCTTTGTACTTTTATTTCAATAATTCCTCCTCTTTCATTTTGTGTTTATCGACGTCCACCAAATAAATGCATTGTTCGCAGAAATGTCTTGTCGTTAAAAATAGCACTTTCGTTTGTTTTTTGTAGCACTGTAATATAAACAAGTTTTGAGAAATTTTATCAATTAGACTAGTCCTCCATGATATCGTCAATACTTATCATTTATTCGAATAGAGAGACTACAACGCGGTTTCTCCCATCCCTTAAAGAACGACAATTAGTTTTCTTGAAAATTATCATATATTAATAATGACTTCAGTATTACAGCAAGTATAAACTCTTATCGTTAACTTAAACGTTTATTTAAATTATTAACAAAGCTTATCTACTGATATTATAAGTATTTGATAAAATCAGGTTCAGAGGGCCCCGTTTCAATATTAGATAAAACAAATTTAGTATAGTTAAATACACCCACTACGGGATGATAATGGGATGAAACTCAGTTTTATAATTATAATATAACTTACACTTACCAGGTTTAATGACACAGATATGGACAAAGTTTTTAATAAATAATGATTATACATATAAGATACTAGCTGTGCCAACGCAACATCGGTCGCATCGAGTATAAGAGAAGTTATTACGAATATTTGTTTTTTTTTAATTGTTTTTCTTAAAGTTTACTAAAAATTTTAATAGTTGGCTTTGACAGTGCGATTAAGAAATAATTTAGGGTGTTTTTCATATCTGTAATATCCACATAAAAATATTTTATATGTTCCGCAAGGGTATAAAACCACGCCAAATTTCTTGAAAACCCGTGCGGTAGATTTCGTGCAAGTGAAGAACAAATTAATACAAAAACATAATGATAGACAAAAATGATAAAATAAATTTTCTAGCTTCCACTATAATTTTTAAGCTGAATTAATCACTATATTTTAAATATTTTCCATGCTCAGACTTCGCCCTGTTACAATTATCATATGAATATATATATATATATATATATATATATATATGTGTATATATATATACATATATATATATATATATATATATATATATATATATATATATATATATATATATATATATACATACACATACATAAACACGTAATATAATAAAATATTTTCTATTCTTAATGATTATCTTTAAACTATATGCAGACCCGTAACACTTCATTTGTTAAAATCATTTTAGTAGTTTAGTCTGAATGAGAGAACAAATGTATTCCTACATAAACATACATATATATATATATATATATATATATATTGCTTGTAAAATTCATAACGTTACATATTCTAAAACACTTCCTGGATCAAAATTAATTTAAAGGCACCTCATTTGTTGAAATCGTTTTTTTAGTTTAGTGTATACAACGGAACAAACTTAATGAAACACGGGCATATATAGATACATGGCGTATAAATATATGTACACACACACACACACATATATATACATATATATATATATATATATATATATATATATAGCCTGTAAAATTCATAACGCTGTATATTCCGGAATATTCTGGGTCAAAACGAATCTATTAATCTAGTTGAAATCATTATTAGTTTAGCAAGAGAACAAACTTACTTTGATACAAACATGCATAGATACGTGACCTATGAAATTCATAACATTTCCTCTGGCGTAGTCGGGCAAACACTAAAAATGATGGATTAATTGAAATTGAAAATATGGCAACCCGACTTTTACTGTCACTATTGTGTCACGTTATTTAAGTGTTGGTATTAAGTCTGTAGATAACCGTTAATATCAATTTTCTAGAATTGTTATTTACTTTTTTTAATAATTCTTGGAGGATTTTATTTAGCTACCTTTCTCCTAGGCTGTTTCCTGCAAATATTTTCAAAAGACGTTATTCGTGGGAAAACGTTTCTGCCCGTTTCTTTGCTCCACCTTCCTAAACCTTGCTAAACCTTTAATGAATCCACCTCTATTCAGTACAGTGCACAGTATATGTACAGTCTGTTGCTATTTTACTTTTAGGCCAGTGCTAAAAAGTAAAATGGCGACAGATCTCTACTTGTATTATCAAAAAATAATAATATCTAACGTTTTCCAGTTCTCACGATAATTGTGTTGCCTTCGATATATGCCATTTTTAAAATTTTATTTTCAATAGTCCCATGGGGTATAAGAAAAAATCAATTATATTATCAGGGATTCACGTTAAATATACTATGTATGGAAAAAATTAATGTTTTGACGGTCTTTATGTCCCGATAAATTGTAAGTGCTATTACTTTTGAATAGTATATCTTTTGTGTTATTTTGGATTTATTATACATTTCTACCAATGTCAGATGGCTGAATGAAAAATGTTCTCAATGAAAAATGCAAAGAAAAAAAAATTTTCTTCGCATTTTTCATTGTGTGACTTGTTGTTGAGATTAATTAACCAAAGAATTAAAAAAAAATTATACAGTAAAAGACAAACTTAGATGAAAAAGAATAAAATAATTATAGAGCGAAATAGCGAAATATAGTTATAACAATGATATATTATAACCCTAAACTCAATATAGCAGCATAACAAACCAAACAAAAACATGGGAATAGCGTATCAAAATCTATAGTCGGCACGTAAGTCAGGCAAAAAATGTATAATGACCATTCTTTTATGATTTTTGAGTTTCTTCCTAACTAGCTGCACCCCTGAGGTCACCTGGGTAAAATTAAATTATTTATTTTGCCCTCCCCCACGGTGCCTGTCTTCTTCATTGATTGAGTAGCATTCCCCGACTTCTAGTATTTTTAGGTAGGGCTCAATATCTAGTTACACGTTGCTCAATATCTAGTTAGTAACATACTGACTAGATATTGAGCAACGTGTTCCCGCCTAACTCATATTTCAACGCTTTTTTTAATTTGTAAACATCGATAATAAACTTTAATAAAACTTAAATTGTAAATTATTTTAGTAAATTATATTGAAAAATCTGTAAGATCAAGGATGAAATCTGTTGAAAAATTACCTTTTGCTTTATTATTTAAGATTGCTGCGAAATTACGAATTTATGTGTATCCAATACACATTTATATTACTTCTTTTTTATCTTATCAGTGTTTCAAAGTTCCAAGACTTTTTTTATGATCAATGTCATTGTACGTAATGAAAGGTATCATTTTTGTATGCATGGATTGTATTTTATGGCGTTCGTTTTAATACGAACAATTTTTTTTGGATTGCAAGTTTTCTGCGCAAACTGAGTCTATTGAGAAAGAGTTGAGATTGTTTTTTTATCCTAATTAGGAAAATGGGTTGAAGTTAATTTACTTAAAGTTGAACGCTTTAAAAATACCACTTTTGTTTTAATTACTGTGTAATAGCAAGCTTGTGCGGGTAACATTAATAGAAAATACAATGTCACTTATTAACTTTTTCGCACGGGTTAACATTAACTAATATGTATAAAGGCTGGTTAAGATTGACTAACATGTATAAACAAGAATCTCAATAAATAATATACTATGCAATTAGAGCAGGAAGTTACAAAAAAATTATGTTCTTTTGCATACATCGAAGCAATATATGGAAAGACTAATAGGAATAATTTTACTTGATTCCTTCGTTTTTATTAAAATTCAAAATTATCAGGTAAAATTGTTTTAATGGAGTACTAGTTTAATATGCCGCTTAAAAGCATAAGGTGAAATATATGACTTGATATATCGTCGACATTTTGCCATAAATAATAAATACTTAATCTCAAATCGATTAGACAATTTATTATAATTGTAGTTATCAAATTACAGTTTAAGAATGTATTATGTATATATATATATTACGTATATATGTATATCATTAAATAGCGAATATTTAAAAACTGTTGTTTAGTTAGAACTAACATATAAATTGTCCAAGAAAATTACCCGTTACGTGAAATACTGAAATATTAACTGTCTGATTTTTCGTCTTAGTTTGATGACACAAATTATTTTTTTTAAACAGGGTAATCTCATACCTTCATAATTAAAATATTATCTAATTCTTAGTATTGTTTTCTCTGCTGAGTCATAAATGGGAATACAATAATTCTTATTTCTGAACATAATTTGTACCTTATTGAGTCTTAATATTCTGGGTCTTCTTTTTAAAAATTTAATTTAGAGAAAATAAAATGATTTTCGAAACTAGGTTTTTGAATTGATAGGTACTACGTTTTAAATAATAACATATTTAGAAATATTTGTTATGAATATACAAATTGTTCATTTGTAGGGCCTCGTACCAAAAAATCGGTATCTTTATAGGATTACTCACGAATCCATCCGCGTGTTACATCTTTCTCAGAAATGGTTGACTTAGAAAACTGAAATTGATAATATGATATAGTAATTAAAGGTAATAAGGATCATATATTTCACACAAAAATATCAATATGAAAATTTCAGAGGAGACAAATAAATTACTAGATTTTAATTTTTTTTCATGTGAGATAAGATGGGAATGTACAAACTATTTATTTTCGAATTTTGAGTAAAGCAATTCCTGAGATAATGTTATACACATCTATAATTTTCTTCACTGGAAACGTTTATGGTGTAAATATGAAATTTAACATAAATTTTAAGCATACTGATAAAGCGCCTGTATTTAAATATTTATCAAACAAAATCACTTTTAACGCGACCAATAAAATATTAATTTTTTTCATGTCAGATATATTAGTCAAAACAGCGGCTTAGGGTAATTTTTTTCGATTCATTTAAAAATATTTGAACCTAGGTTCTCTTGGCATATATTGAAGTTATGGAGATATTTCTATGTAATTTATATTGAAAATACTGTGAAACGATAACATCAATTAAATGAACAAAAAATATGTCTCCTTAAATTGTTGTATATGCTGATAAAAAATACTGTATTAGGTAAGTAAGCAAGGTAGAAACATATATTTAAGGTTATACAGTATTACTATTAATCTATTTGTAATATAAATATAACTTTATTATGTGCATAAGTATTATAACTACATCAAAAACAATGAAATTGAAAATCATCTCTATAGTTTCCCGACAAATTTTAAGTAAATTTTTAGTAACCTTATTTTTCAATAATTTTGAAAATTTCGGAAATACGGAAGGGGAGCATATTTTTATAGGCATTGTTAACAGAATTATTAGAACAATTAAGCGCAAAATTCTAAAAAGAAAATAGAAAGGAATTGTTATACAACTTTTTTATTGATACCTCCGATATGAAACAAAATCTAACATTTTAAGTCACCTCAAAAGTGATTTTGAGTGTTGAATACTGAGATAAAGGCTGGTTAGTGTACTTAAAAATTAAGCTAAATTTCATATTTCTCCTTTAAATGGCTTTAGTAAAAAAATTGCGGACATTTCTGTTAGTATCTTTGGAACCATTTTATTTATAGTTCGACAATAAATATTTTGTACATTTTAATGTTATTCCACACGATATAAGAAACTTAAAAACCTGAGTATTTTGTTTGTCTGCTCTGAAATTTTAATTCTTGTATTTTAGATATCAATTAGTGAAATTTATCCAGTTTTAACCCTTAATTACTAAGCGAAATCTTAAACTTAATCTATTAAACTATTGAAAATTAAACTATTTGTAATCTACAGGTTTCTCGAACTATTTTGTTTGAAATATCATACAAAAAAAATTTCTTAAGGTAGTGCAAATACGTTATTAGTATACGATATTTCAAACTTTTATAATCACTATTGGTAGCCCAGTGGTCATAATTTGACCGTAATAAATGAAATTGTTAAGTATGAACTTTATTGGGGTTTGTTTGTCAAAGAGTATAACTCTATAATCATTGCATGTAATGTTTTTGAAGTCAATTCAGATTATTGCCACAAAATTTTCCTTTTACAATACACGTATATTAAGCAAGCTGACAGATATTTCCGTTTGTAACAGGTTTTTATTAAGCAAGCCGTATTTCACTAATATATAACACACAAATATCTATTACGCAAAATTTCAAATGAACGATATTTTGTATTGATGTAAGTGGACGTATGATGTGAAGTGCACAGAGTACTGAAAAAAAATATTTAAAATTACACAAAAGTGACATTTCGAAACTCGTTCAATTAATATGGCCTTTAAAATTCTTTGGCCACAATCTTTCGTCTGTGCGACTGTTTCACCACGGATTATTATGCATTGGACGTTGACAATGAATATTTATATTATATATATATATGTGTATATATATATATATATATATATATATGTATATATATATATACATATATATATGTGTGTGTGTGTGTGTGTGTGTATATGTGTATATATTTTATCATCCTGAACTCCTCCTTCATATGAACTTTAACTATATCCAATGTTACACTCTTTTGAGCGGAAAATATCCTTAAAAAGATACAAATTTTTCTCATCAGCTATTTAAATGTAGATTTCAGAGAAATAACAAAATATAAATAGTATTCTATTCAAATATCAGTACACGTTTGATATCGAAGAGGAAAGATGACAAATTAGGTATCAACAATTTTCCATAGAATTTCCTTTAATTCTTGATAAGTAAGTGTTAGTAATGTGAAAAATTTAGTTCGGTAATACATCACTTTATTTTAACAATATTCTTTTGTGATACACATTTAATACACGTGACCTTGCAACTAATTTTTCACCATTTTTTCTGCAATCTTCAAACATAAAATATCTTTTCGTTTATTTTTAGAAATTATATTAAATAATTTCAAATAATAAGTGAAAAAAAGCAATTATATCGTGTAAAAATCTTAAAAGCAATTAAAAAACCTTAAAGCAATTAAATCGTGTTCTGATTATTTTATTTATCCTTTGTGTTGTAGTAATTCCCTATCCATACTCTAATTCGTATTTAGCTCAAACGCTGTCAAGAATCAAACACAAAGTAACAGCACGACAATAAAAAGAGCAATGTAAATTTTTCCAAATGATATTTCGTGAATCGATTTAAAGGAATGATACAATTGCGCTCTCAGCGTCGGAGGTGGTGCAAAATTCTATGTGCAACCGACATCTCAAACATTTCTCATGTTGTAATAGCAATAGTACCCAAAGTCTATCAAAGTTTCTATTAATGCAATTTATTATGAAAATTACTCCTTTGATATTGTCGGAGCACTTCACATCTGTCGCCATTCGCGATAACCATAATAGTGTAACTCGTTTATATCAATTGTTTGCAAGTTTAAATGCTTGAGAAATATGTAGCGCAATTTATCTAGTGAAGGTAAAATAAATATAAACCATTTCACAGTACACAAATTTGGTGAAAGTATGATGCTTATTAATGTATGAATAATGACACATTTATCCTTTGTAATAAAAATTAATCATTGTAAATTTCATGTAATAGTTACCACACGCTTGACGATAGAAGACTTAGGTAACCCAAAGGCTTTGTCATTTTATAGTTATTTATAATTTACATACATACATACACATATATATATGTATATATATATATATATATATATATATATATGTATATGTATATACATTTATGTACATACATATTTTTTTATAATATATGTTAGTTTATTTATCGCATTATTCATTGTTTTGATAAATATTCTATTCCGTAGCTCTCGCCGAGATAAATTTTAAGTTTGCATACGTTTTATTTTTTATTTCCAATTTGAGCTAATAGCTTTCATTTTTTGTACATATCAAACGAATCGGGTGAAATTGTGTGTTTTCAAATCTCAGCTTAGAGTTGATAGTTATAATTTTGGCACTGTAAACTCTTACTTCATTTATTATTTGAAGCGTGAATTTTATACGAATTTCTGATAAGGAACCATTATGGAGGCTTGTTACCTTCAGAAATATTATTTAAAAAAAACTACATAATTATATAATTATATATATATATATATATATATATATATATATATGTATGTATATTAATAAATACTTTACATCAAGTACATCAAGTACTTTAGTTCAGGATATTTAAAAAATAAACGGATAATATGCAATCTCCATCCAAAAAATATTATATTGATGAAACATTTTTCAATAGTCCTATGAATATTTTGCACCCACATTGTGTCTATGAAGTTGCAATCCACTTTCACTTTTTTATAATTTATTTTCACTTTTAAGCCCAAATATATTAATTATATTTCTATTAAGAAAAGTAAAAAGAACTTAGTTAAAATTTTATGAATTATTTAATTAGCAAATAAGTCCGAATAGGATAATTCCCTATTTGTGGTATTTTAAATGCTATTAAAACGTAACAGATTATAATTTTGGTGTCTCATTTAATACATATTAACTTGACAGCTCATACTAAAGTAAAATGGCTCATGAGCCATAAATAAATATTTTTTCGTTTCAAAATGTAAATAATTAAAATTTTGCTTTGACATTTTCAGTTCCAAAGTGAACCAATAAAATTAGATGTGTACTGAACCAGTAAAATTACTTTTGGTTACTAAATCAAGGTATTAGATATATGAGTTATAATCTGGAATGATTAGTTCCATATAGTATTTCCTTGTCGAATTTAGAAGGAAAATATCGGAGCTCTCATATGATTTAATCTGTATAAAAGTACTGCGTTAACGCAATTATCGTGGGCACTATAGTGATTAAAATATATCAGTGTATAAAATTTTTCTTTTTATTTAAAAATATGCTATCGCTTTTTCCATCCTTGATGATTCTTTGATAAAATAGTAATTAAAATGATATACGCTCTCGCAAATATTTTGTTTTTTTTTTCTAAATAAACGGGATGCTTGACATACGTAATTAAAATGATTAATTTTTTAAATTTATAACTTTTGAAATCGCTATTATTGTAATAGTATACAAAAAATGATTTTATTAATAAATTAATTATTATATGTTATTTGGTTGTAGCCTAGACATTGCATGGAAATATGGAATCTTGTTTCTCTTGTATGTATATATATAGGGAAATGTTTTCCTACGAAACATTTTCACTAGGACAAATCCTTTCATTATTTTGAAAGTAAAAGGTGTTTTTTCAAAATTTCCCCTTTGAAGAGCGAAATTTAAAAAATAAACTTCCGTAAAATAATTTTCACATATATGTGAGACCTTACTATCATATATATTACTTACTATCATATAATAATGCAGAAAGCCTTTTTCAAAATTAAATATTACAAATAAGATAAGTTGAAGTTTTACAAAGGATTGACGTGACCTCTTTTTTTTTAATTTTAACACGCTTTTATTAAGTCGATCTGTAAATGATTACATAATGAAACTAAATTTCATGCACTTCTAATTGTTGTATGATCATAAAACTTGGCAGGTTTTGCGTAGTCCAGATGACAATGTAATAACTTAATAAAATGAAAAAAAATGTTTAGTCTTAAAACAAAAAATTACAAAAAGTAATGGAATTTTTTAATTCAATTTAAAAAAAAAACAAAGTATTTAGAGCCGATGATAATATAATTATTTCATAACATTAAAATTTCAAAGTAAAAGAAATTAAACAATAATTTTTAAAAACGATAAATAAAAGCGCTTTTAAAATATTGTACTAAAAACAAAAAACAATTACGCACCTGTTGAGTATAATATTTGAGGGTAAAAGCGTAAGGCGCTTGTTCTAAAAAAAATTTTTTTGCTGTTCTAATTAATATTAAATGAAAGAAAATGTTTAACATTACAATTAGATTTGAAGACAAAATGCCCCACGCTTTTACACTCAAATATTACACTCAATAACAAACATAGCTTACACTGAAGTAAATAGACAGAGAAAATAGGTTCGATAAATATTTTTCACTTTTTAGTACGGTGTTTTTAAAAGGCCATTATAATATTTTAAACCATTAGTTCAATATTTTAAACCATTAATTCATTCATTACATGCTTATAAGTAAGAAGCTAATGGACAGATTAATCAATTTGATCCCACTATATTAATTCAAGTTAGAAATTACTATTAATAAATAAGGCTTCATTAGTTGCAAAAGTTATGTACAATCGAAGGTCTGAATAAGTCTATTTTCGTCTGTATATATTTACTTGCACTCTTTATAATTATTCTTAAACTCAAAATAACCTTAAATAAAGCATGTTTATTCGTGGGAGAACGACTTGTCACTAGTCGCCTAGAAAAACAACCTCAGAGACCTAAAAGGAACATTAGTTCTGCCCATATCTATGTCATGTACAGAATATATGGTCATACCTACATACATCATGACGCTATTTGCCATTAGTTAGTTGTACGACTATTCTCCATAAACTATTTATAAGCCTTATTTATATCGAACTTTTTTGTATATCAGTTTTACAGGTTTTTTAAATTATATTTCTGTTTTACAGAATAATAAAATATTGAAGGAATATAGACTGGGAAGGATACGAAACGTCGTAGATTGATCTTACCTTGATAGATACTGTACTTGAAATTTAGTTACTTATATAACAACAAGCAAGACTTAGAATGTTTTTTTAGTATAAAAATAACTCTTAATATTTTTCCGAAATTTAATATTAAATTAAATATTGGAAAATACGGTATAATAACCGCAATACTACAATTCTATCTCATAGTCTCGTACATATTTTGGAGTCATTATTTTATAAATTGAATTTAATATATCAAATATCCCTTCAAAATACGTATTGATTTTATTCACCAGTTTCGGAAAAATGGTTAAGACAGAAAAACAGACGGAACGCACACCCGAATGACTTAAGAGTTCCATTTTTTTTCTTCTGAAGAAAAGAAAAAGTTAAAATGAGGAACTTAAAAATGAAAATTGTCTGATCTAACAATACACATTTATTCTCCGCAAACAGTGATTCACGAAGTGATTGATCGGAGCAAAAGCCACGAGACAGTTCAAGGTTCATTAAAAGGCTAAGATATAAATCAACTGGGTTTAAAAACCTTTTCATTTGCTTCAACCTATGGTTTTCAGCCTTGTGACCGTTTAGGAACAGAAGAACTTTTCTACATTTGGAAGTCTCTTTTTAATCACACTTGATTAAATCCACAAAGTGACTTTTATTTCAATTAATAATACGGTAAAATTTGATATGAGAAAGTTAATATCTCTTATTTATTATGTAAAAGTTAATAAATATCTGTTAGTACTCTGATTAATAGCTAAAAGTATTATACAAAAAAAACAAAGCAAGTATTATTTTATCGACATGTAGATATATTATTTTTATGTTATCCATTAATATTTTTAAAATTAGAATATTTGCGGGGTATATTTATATTTATTTAAATATTAATTTTTCCATTCCAATATAAATATTTAAATATTTGGCAAGAGATTTAATCGATGACGACAAATTATACATTTTCTTTTTTGAGAATCTATTAACAGTCTTCTTTTCTTCAATATAGCTGCTTATCCACGAGTTGAAACTTTAGTTGTAAGATATGCAAATACTTGCTTTAAGATTGTACATGTTGCTTAGTAAATAATTAAATTAATTTGTAAATATAATTCTAAATCACTGAACTGAAATTAACGGTGCGAACGGTGTCACCGTTATGCGTATTTCAGCAAAAGAAAATAAATTTCAAAAAGTTAAAGAAAAATTCATAAATCAAGGAATATTATGTTATGTTATTGAAACAAATTTGAGCACGTTAATTTAAGTTTATGAAAGTTTAGTTTAAGATATAACACGTAATTAAACATATCACCTACTTCTTTTATTTTAGATGATGTTGCATTTACGAATACTTCCTAAGAAACCCTGATTGCGGTACACAAGAACAAGAAAAATAAATTTATAAAAAAATAAAAAGCGTCATTAATATTACCAAAATTTGTACCATTACAATTAAGCAAATTGAAACAGAAAAACGTTCTTACTCTTATTAACCGTTTATAATAACGATACATTCAATAAATTATCATCAGATACATCCAATTTGTTATTAACCATATTAATAGAATAATACTGATACTATAATAATGATAATGGAACTTTAATTAAAATGGAAACGTTTGATTTCAAATCCAAATGTCATGATTGAACAACACATACAAGTAAAATAGATAGATATAGACCTTAGCGATAAATAAGCGTCTCTAATGGCAATGACGTCAGTGGAACTGAAATGTAAATTTGACATTGAAATGTCCACAATTTTTAGTCAAATAGAAAATATCTATTCTATAATTTCGTATCTTTCCTCCAAAGAAAATATCTGAAGGATAAAAAAATGTTAATCTAGTTACCTGCCATCGTAGTGACATTCATGCTCCTTGGAGATCATATGGCATATTTTTTCTGGCATATTACAATTACATTAGTAGTTGCTACATATCCAGCTACTTTGCATATCAAGAGTTATTTTTATCCCAACACACACTTGTAATATTGGGTATATATTTCTATTTCCATACAATAGGGCATATCACTTTCCTTTGCATTGTTATGAAATTTTTTCTTGAAATTAATTGACAAAAAAATCTGCTATAAATAAAAACAGTGTAACTACTATACTATGTGAGTAGATAATAAACCTACTATGTTCTCAAAATTATTTTTTTTGCACCTTAATTACTAAAATCAATTTTTAATTATATAAGTAACATCCCTTTCTAGAATTTGTCGTTTATATGTGAAAATATCTTCCGTTTTGAATTTAACAAGGTTTCTAATAAAAAATTGACTAAATTCAACCTTAATATGTTCTTTATATTTAAGTTTAATAATTGAACTGCTAGCAAATCAAATGATAGTCGAAATGTAACTTGGTATCCGAATAATGTTAACTTGATATCTAATTCAATGAGGCTTTTATTTTTTCTGACATTAATTTAGAAGATCGTCCTGAAAAGCTATAATTATTGGAGGGATCAAAATTTCCTTCTTTTTACTTCCACCCAAATTAATTCAAATATTATATATTATTTCGCTTATTTTTTGTCCTAAATGATATTCGTAAGGCAACAGAATACTAAGCTCGTTTTGAAAAAAAATCCATATTTTGTTTGTCTTTTACTCATCAACATTCAGTGGCTTACTACATAAATGAAGATAGAATTTTATTTACTCTACTAGAAATATTTGAAAAATTTCTGAAACATTCCAGAAATTGCTGCAAAAAAGTAGCGTTTCTATTAGTTGATCATAGTTAAATACACACACTAAAATACAGGTTTTAATAATTGCAGTTAGTTTTCTTATAAATCAAAGGAAAATATTCAACTGACGTATTTAAAATGTCTACATTTTAATATACCTGGACTATACAGATAAAGTTCTGTTTGGTTCCGTTATTATTTGATACACAAAATAAGTTTATGCTAGTTAAATTGGATTAAGTTACATTACTGTTTTACATCTTTTCGTCGTTTTTTAGATTAATTGCAACACAAAAGTAAATACCATTCGGTGTTTATTGAGGGCTATCTTCGTTTTTAATTCATGGAGGTAGAAATTACGTCGTTTAATTGAGGATGATATTGAATCTTATTTGTCTGTTAAAAGTGGTAACTCTTATTATTCACTAGATGCATAAATATTGAATGTGAAATACTAGTATCTTTTAGTATTCAAGTATTAAAATTTTAAAATCAAATGAATCATTATGTAATAATTTATTGTCGACAAATGTTTCAAAAAGCACCTGAAAAAGCCTTTTTATGTACTCACGCACGGACCAACGCACGCCCACACGCATGCACGCACGTACACATGCTCGCACGCACACACGCTCGCACACACGCACACGCATGTGCTCACGTACGCACGCACGCAATAAGAGGGCTACTCGAAAAGTAATGATAGTATTATTTTTTAATTTCTTTAAATTCTTTACCACGACCTAGGTTTCGTTGTCTTACAACATCTTCGGGTGGGCTGTTAGCAAAGATCTTTGCTATTACATCACGTAGTTTCATTTAATCGTAAATAATACATTTCTATAAAATAAACGCCAAATATATTCGATAATCGAAACCTTAAAGGGAAGTGCGAATGGTGGCAAATGTAAATTCCTTCATCACAAGAATAGGTTCTTTTAACCATCTACAACGATAAGTTTCAAGTCACTCGTTGTAGTGAGTGGACGTACGTTACAGCAACCTTGTAACGTGAACATGCTAATCTACTAGCTTACAGACATTTCAAACAGAAAATTCAGACGTGCGTGTGTTTTCGTCTCTTTGAGCCCAAGTAAGACAATAGTTAACATCCCGCCAAAATATGCAAACAAGAGGTAGAACTGTTATAGTAATTTCAAACTGTTAGGAACCGTATGTGAATACTCTTCACTATTATTTATTTAATCAAAAATATATACCAACAGTGGTTTTTGCAACTTCTCAAAAATTAACAAATTCCAGGTAGAGTCGCTAAATGGGGTAAGAATTTATTCGAGAGAGGGAGCTATTTTCCCATATGGACAGTTTCACGTGGTTTGCTGCAAAGACTGATTCGCCAGAATTGGCCTAAGCATTTTAAAGCTATATTATATAAAGCGCATCTGATGGCACGTTCCGAGGTACCCTTCGGACAGCTTAGCGCCTTGTCGGCTCTCTCCGACTCAACAGCCATCTGAATATTTGTTTTTCCTTTTCAATTCGTTCAAATAAAAATATTTCAGCATGAAAATATAAAAAAAAATATTTAGATGTTTCAGATCTGCCATTTGTCCCGTTGCGACGCACTTTTTTTTAAAACAAATCCATAAATAATTTAATTAGATGTTAAATGTCGTAACTGTCGTCTCTTTTCACGTTTTCCAATAATAATAGGGATATTTATGTTTTTTTCAAACTAGGGAAAGGCTGTTGTAAAAATTTGCTTGTCCGTTAACAAAACACTTAAGTGTCCACAGAAAGCATAAATTGTACCTACTAATCAAATCCTCTTATATTTTATTCTAAAAATATCAACTGAAGGAATCAAGTCAAGTGATTTTGATCATTGGTAAGCTTAATTAACATTTAATTTCTTAAATGTCATTTTTTCATTACCAACTTAAAGATACTTCTTCGTATATTAAGGTGTTTCTGCGTACGGCTCTATTTTATTATATAGAAATACACTTCAAAAGCATTAAATGTTTCATTCATCATATGGTAATACCACTTGACCATAATACTTAATATGGTAATACCACTTGACCATAAGCTAAAATTAAATTACGATTATATGGTAAGAATATACTTATTCAAAAGCCTTTAAGTAATACCGGCACGAATGAGTCTGTAAATTAATTACCTTCAATAACTTAAATAATTAATGTATTTTCACTTTATTAGGTGAGATACTGTTCGGCGTATTCATACTCGTATACTAATTAAAACGTGCAAACAGGCTGATAAATGCCCGCCTACTTGCAACGCGCTCGGGAAACTGTAATTACTTAAGAATATTTCGTTATTGGGTCAGGAAGAGCTTTCTTACATTAAGGATGTTTCGTCAAGTTATAGCTAGAAAATTGAATCATGATGAGAAGTGAACTCTTGGAAATCTGGAAAGTTTTAGATTTAAGCGAAGAAAACTAATTGTAAATGATATCTATACTCTTTACATATATATATATATATATATATATATATATATATATATATATATATATATAGATATACACACGCACACACATACACACACACACATATATATATATATATATATATATATATATATATATATATACGTTTAGTTTGAAATATGTTTTTTAACAATGTAATTTTTGATCGAAATTTTTCCGTTTATTTCTTACAATCTCCTTGTATAGTTATATTTACCCCGATATGAAGAAAAGTTGGTCTAAATGAAATAAATAGCGATACATACTCAATTATAGCGATATCATTCAATTATATACTTTCGATCCAGGTGCAAGAGTGAATAAATCGTTGTCTTTTTCCAACCCTAATATTATATATCTATATAAACGTTTTCTTGTTAAAAATCGTTTTCTTTATCCAACCCTAATATTATACAATATCTACAAAAACAGTATTAAGATACACGTTTCTGTTTACAGCAACTTTTAAGAAAGGTTCTTAAATAACAAATTGACGTGATTTTGAATAATAGTTTGGATAGTCGCTTATTGCAAGTAAATTATTTGAAACAATAAAGTTCTGTTTTTAAAGTTGTATCAATACACTTTTTCTTTTGTGAACTTATTTTCCCACATTCGACAATAATATCGGACGCTTGTTTATATCGTTCAGCTGAAATTTGTTTGTCATAATATTTAATTAACTTTCTGACAAAATAGTATAAATCTAAGGAAAAAGACATTAAAGCAAATGGTAATCAAAACGTAGTAGAGACTAATGAAAATGAAGCGTTAAAAATTTATAGGAAACTATCAATAAATTAAAGTCTTGTTATTATTGTAGGCAATTGTCGTTTAGTTTTCCTGCTAAAGATAAATAAAATAAACAAGCAAATACCGAGGTTTTGTCTGAACTCTAAAAAGCTACTTGTATAACATACACAAATATTTGTAGTGTTGTTAATATTTGCATAATATTAGGAGAGGATGAAAAAATATAATTTAAATTGAAAAAATTTAATTTTCTTGCTTGCTTTATTAATTAACATACAAGCATCCATAAAAATATTCAATATATATTCAGTGGCAAATTGAATAGTACTGGCATTATAATTATATATATTATCATTACATCTGTTATTTTTGAAAGTACAAGGAAATGTGGAATTGATACAAGTGCCATCGATCTCATCTGAGATAGCGACTCAACAAGCGCCACAAATGTTACTTGTAACTGCTGAAAAAGTACAAGTATAACATATACATTTATTTGTAGCTTTGTTAATATTTATATAATATAAGGAGAAATCTGATATAGATTGGGTTATCCTTCACGAGGAGAATAAATTCAATGATAAATTAAATAATAATAGCATTATAATTACCTGGATTATCGTTGCATATACATTTTTTTAGATATAATGAAATGTGGAATTAACGCAAGGGCCATCAACCTCATCTAAGACAGCGACTCCACAAGTGCTACAAATGTTCTGTTGAAAGGGAAATTGAAAGCAAAAGAAAAACGATAAAATTTAGCTCTAATATCTTAGAGAAAAGTGAAAAATTTTAAATCATTACTAATGGAGAAAAAATTTCTTATAATTTTAAGACACTGAATTGCCTCATTTTTGTGTTCTCTGGCTTCATTCTTTACATACAGGAAAATGATTTTTTTGTGAAATTCACGATACTTTGATATAATACTATCAAACTTGTATCCATTTTTCGAAAACTTGAGAGTGTTTATTGTTTTAAAGAAAACCAGATGGAATTATAATATGGTAATATTTAATATAGTCAAAAAATATGAGCACCTGGAAAATGAAGGAGCATCATATGTGCAAAGGATGGATGCTAAATAACATATAATATAATTAAAATAAAAATTTAAAAAAGTTAGGTTGACTTGTAAATAAAAACGGATATTAGAATAATTTGAGTTTTAATTTTACTCCTTTCATATATTATAAAACTTTATATTTCTCTCTATTCATACATTTTTAAAAATTTTATTTCACTACGTATTTTAGATTAAGATCAAATATTTTTCAGAGTAAGGTCAAATATTTACAGTATTTGATCTTACTCTGATATCGGTTTGGTAGGCTGCAAGTTTTGTGAATTAAAAAGGAAATTACTAAATGACAAGAAAATCAAAGGGTTCAGATATACCGTTTTATGTTTATCATATTTGACGTTAGCATATTCTAAAGAAAATTTGAAGAGAGAGCTTGAAGTATATATTTTTAATTTGCAAAATATTTTTGCCAAATTTCAGCAATATTATTTTTAATAGAATGAATTACGTTCATGATTAAACTTCTATCTATAAATATAAGGAGACAATCTAAAACTAACTCAGTGTGTACATTAACTACTTGGTCATAATTAAAAAAATATACTTTTTCAACATATATACATTTAAATGAATTTAATAACAGTGTAAACAGATTATATATTTGACGGCAGCCATTAAAATATACTAAGAAATAATAATACCAGGTCTTTAATAATTATAACATTTCTATTTTATATTAAAGAATTTAATAGCAAATGTGATGAAATGTGATTGAAGGCAAGCGAATGACTTATTTTTACCAAATAACATGGGTTAAAGCAAAATACACGGGGCAGTTGAAAATTTCTGAACCAAAGATAATAAAAGTCAAAAAAATGGTTTAAAAAAATGTTATTTTCCAGCATAATCTACAAGGTAAATACATGTTTCACGCCTTTTATAAAGGACTTGTGTCCCACTGAAGAAATAGTTCGTATCGTTGCCCTCAAAATGTTCTTCTACGGCTGCCTTCAACTGATCTTCGTCCCCAAATCTTCAACTACTTATATACTTTCTTAAACTAATAAAAAGCGAGTAATGGCTAGTGGTCAAATCTGGAAGTGGATAGTTGAATTCTCTCTTGCACATTATTGAGACTATAGACTGACTTGAAGTGTATAAATCAGGGCAGTGATCTTGAATTTGTAGATAAAACATGATGTAGGTATAGATAATGCTATTAAAAATTACGATACTTTAGATTGTAAAATGTTTCTTGCCTTTTTCAATCAAATCATGAAGTATACACTTCTAGATATGAATTAGAATGAAAAGCGTAACAGAAGCAACTATGCATTAATTACTTACCACACGCCAACATTCGTAATGCAGTTGTTGCAATTGTCCCGACACAGTTAATAACTGTAGGTGCGGTGGAATACTGGAACGTACATCACAAGCGATAATATCTTCAATTAAATATAAAATATATTGAAAGATTTCTTCCAAAAATCTATATTATGGCTTGAATTCGTTTTCATTCAAGTCTTCACGGCATTTTTCCTGCATTTGTGCAATTTCTCCTTCCGCATACATGTCCGTTTATTAATAAGGGGGATGGAGTTTAAACGATAAAAACTATACCATCAGTCACAATTTCATATGATCAATGATAGTTTCATTTGGTTGAAAGTTTAAAACTATACGTTATTTTTTCTGGCGGGATACGCGGGAAAGAGCGAAAGAAACTATGTAGGACCAAACCTACCTATTTATTGCTAACCAAACCTTTCTTGGATTTGTTTTTAACATACAAATTTGGAAGAGCGAGAACCGACTGAGTAAAAATTCCTCCCACTCTCTATAAAATTGGGTAGCTTCTTTTATAATTCCCACACTTTAAATTTAAAACAGACATTTTCCTAAAAAAGTGTATTTACCGACATTTTCAATGCCGTCCTTGTGATTCGAAACATTTTCGCAACCAACGACAATTATTCAAATGAAGTTTTGTCATTAAGTCTGGGTCCTCTAGATAGCGCTGACACATTACGTCAAATATCTGAAAAATTGTATGTCTAAAGTCGGTACTATATTGAGATTACTTATGGAATATTAATTAATTCACCCAGCCCCAAAACAAAAATCTTGAGGTGTTAGATCGGACGAGAGCGGCGGCCACTAAGCGTGCACTATTCTTACCATTTTTACCCGGGTTGTCTTAAGGCCACTCCAGGGACCCGTAATTTCTCCTTTCATATAAAAGGAGGTACTTTCAAAGACCTCCTAATAGTGTCACCCAAAATAGTTAAGTACTGACTCTACTCAATGAGTCAGTTCATAACTTCATTTTTTCGAGACCGCACTTGCAGTACACCCCAAATTACTCAAAGGTCAGTCCATTCTCAACCAATTCTCGTTGATTAAAGATATCATATTCTAAGGCTCATTGAAGTTGAATAGTATATGTACTATTCCACTGCAGTAAGCACGACTATGCGTACAGAGTTTTCATAGAGTAAATGATTCATGCCCTGGGTTTTGAAACCGCACAAACATGCCGGGTTATCTTGAAGGGCAAATTTAAGTTTGTTTAGACAAACTGCCGTGAAATGCGCCATGCCCCGTTAGAAACGACGCGTTGTGAAGTGAGGGACTAAGCAGTGCGGAACCAAACCCACCTGTCAATTGCTTATCAAACAATTCTTGGAGACGATTCCTGATTTGAGACGCAGTGTACGGTAATCCATCACGCATATGAGCGCCATCACATTTAAACCACACTATCTTGCATTCTATCTAGCGGGACGCTGTCCAAGTCTCGGCTTAGTGAACCGTGAAGTGATACCATATGTCGTTAGAAATTAATCGTGCCGTTTATAAGAATGAGAAAAAAAATCGTACCGCCAGTTATACCAGTCCAGAAATTTATAAGCCATTTTATTTGATGAGATCACGGACACGTGATATGGAGAAGTCTGCCTTTCTACTATCAATAGGGACAACGCGGCAAATTCATATTGCGTTTTGTGTATATATACTTTCGTTTTACCGAATAATATTTCCAATCTAATGAATATTTTCCATACATATTTATAACGTTTATACTGCGTAATAAATTTTACTTACATAACCTTTTGGCTTCAATGTTTACATTTTTTGGATAGCATAAGAATACTGATTGTTTTTTTTTAATTTCATGCACTGACATGTAACTTATGTTCAGTAATCTACCACGGCGTCTGATATTCGAATTGCGCCCCCGTATAAAATTATCTAGCACATTATATTTCATATTTGTTGATATTATAAAAATAGAATCAGTCAATATAATGGCAATTAAAGGCCCATTTTTATGTGTTTTATGATGACATTGATTGTTACTTGGCTTTTTGCGGATTGTCACTGATTCAGGTATTGCGGCGCGATTTTGTGAATTTTGCCCAAAAAATATGACGTCTTTCAGCATTTGACACATTTTCCAAAAAGCATTAACAAGCGAAGACTTTTCATTATTTATTCATAAACTTATTAAAAAAACAAACGATTGCTGACGCGTGACATGAACAAATTATGTCAGACTCAACGTAGATTATTACGTTTTACGTAACTGATAACCAATCAGAATGTTTCAATTTCTTTTAACAAGTCCAGCGGTCCGAATTAATTGATTTTACTACGGTTTTCTCTTTTTTGAAAGGGTGAAATAATCGTTTTGATGTTTTTAACCATATTTCGCTTTCCATATCGAGAGTCGTTTTTATTTTAGCGGGTTTAAAAAATATTGTCTTTCACTTTTTAATAGAACTTATAATAGAAATAGACATTTTTTGATATTTTTTTTGAGTTGTACGCTCAATAATAATGTAGGAGTGAATATCTAAAACATATGAATCTTAAATGGAAATTGTTATTAAAATAAGTTGGAGACACAGGTTTTAAGTAACAGACAATTAGCAAATAACTTGTTCAAAATGACAAGTTTAAATACAGTTAATACTGTATCACGTTTTTCGAATAGTTTTGAAATTAATGATTTTATTAATATATCAATTTTCATGTACCATAAATAAAACAGGGAATAAAAATTTAAGGGTCAGTATTTATTTTCTCACAGGTACAAATTATTGAAAACATTCAAATTTATCTGTATTATCAAGACCTTTGTCCGTCATTACATTTGAGCAATTATCATTCATTATTTTAAAAATAGAATACAAGTATAAATTCTTTTCTATGCATAATACGTAACGTATGATTTTGATTTTGAAGATTTTCTTTTTTATATAACAATAAGAGGCTATCCCCGAATAATACTGATAAACCTGTTATATGCTAATACTTTAACTCGACAGTAACCGCAGCTGAACCGAGCAGAGTTATAATAATTATCCAATTTTTTATGGTATGAAATAAACTATTTAATTTAACACAGATTTTTTTTACAAAATAAATTTTAAATCTGCACACTCTTCGTTTCATTTCATGTGATTTTAATTTTATGAAATGTCATTGAATTATTTGTTTACTACCTAAGTATAATATTATTTTTTTCTTTCTCCAGCTGATTATTATGATAATTTCGGCATATATGTAGCTAAATAGGGATATCAATTTTCTTTTAATTTCCCTTAACGGATAGGCTTGAATTTTGGCATGCGTAGTTGATATGTATTACGACAGAATTTAACAAATATAATTGAAGATACCGAAGGATTTTGTCCCTCATGGCTCGACTGAAATTTAATACCTGTAAGTATTAGCTTGGAAATTCTAAGTGGTGGCACTAAGAAATCAAAAGAGTTTTTTATTATTTAAGTTTTTAAGACGCATAGTATAATAAATAGGCGAAACATGTCGATAAATTGAAAATGGATAAATAGGCGCCATTAGTGAATGAAAAGACTTAAATTTCGGACCAATATTCTTGTTAAAAGCCATTCATTTCATTCGATAATAGTAAATGTGTTATAAATTATGAGCTGATTGTATTAAATTTTTAACATTTTTTTATTTAAATGTTGGTATTTTCGTGACGTTAATTTCATGTATTTTCATTTCAAATTTGCTCAATAGATTCCACTGTGTAGTGTAAAAAAACAATCGTGTCGAGGACATGTTATTCAAGCCTTTTTAAACATATAATAGTACGTTTTAATGATTAAATTTGTATATGAATCGATATTTTTACTACGAGAATGGACTAAATTTACGCTTATAGATATTTTATATGCAAAGATACTTTTAGTATCATATTTATCACATAATTTATATAAAGTGTCATGAACTTTCATACGGTGGTTAAATTAATGATTTTAACAAAATCTTAATATTGATAATATATATTTCAGTGAAGATCGCAACATTAATCGAATTTGTTTGGTGAACTTAACTTGGCCTTGACCTGACCTTTAACTTTTTTTTTCGTACAATTATGCAAAAGAAACCGATAATGACTAGAATCAAGTTTATAGTCGCGTCCTTAAGAAGGCATTAAAATAAATAAATGTTCATGGTCCCACCGCTAATTATGCAAGATTTTCTTATTTGTTACGCTAATCGAAATGAAAAATAAAGGTATATGCATTTCGATGTTAATGACTTATAATAATGTTTTAATGAGAAATATGATCATTGGAAAAAATACGTATTTTGTAATCCATTTCGGACACACTCTTATGGGTGAAAGTAGCGCGCTCAAATATGAATGCATACTGCATAAGCATTATTTACAGATTTATTTACCTTTGAGTATAATCCGTTTATATTCCTATTTTCTTTTAATTTTTACTTCTAAGAAGTGAATAAACAAACTCATAAATTTGTCATTCAAGTGTTAATTTACATATTTCAAGTTAATTGGGTGATAAACCTCACGGATACCAGCGCAAAGCACAAATATAAAATACTATAAGTACGTTATAATAATGATCAATTTATATCTCATGAAGTGATGCATTAAATATTAATGTAATTTTGAATTTTGAATATTTTATGATAAATAACCTTATTCCTAGTAAAATATAATATACACAGATATACACACATTACAGATAATGGCCACGTAAGAATCAATGGATTATTAAAATAAAGGAAAGAGTAAACGTAAAAAATTAAGTTCGATCAAAAATATATTTTCAAGCTATTAATGGAGTTGTCTCAAAACTTTTATTGACGATTTATTTACAAAATAAAGTTGGAAGTGTTCAAAGAATAAAAACCATTTTTAGGAATTATTTAAAAATGCAAAATATGGAAGAAAACTTTTAAAATATATCCCTTGTAACCTGCTTTACGCTAATAAATTAAGTAAATGCAATTTTTTTTTGACAAAAAGAAATTACCAATTTTTGGTGCGTAATTTTTTACATGATAGATTTTATTTAAGTATTTCGATTATTAAATTATCAAAAAGTGCGAAGTCATTTTGTTATATTAATGTGGTCTAAATTGACACAATTATTAGTTATGATTGGAAACGGAAAAATTAATCAATACCCTATTCGGATAAGAAAATGTGAAAGTAATGAGATTTTATTACACTTTTATCTATTTTCCTGTTATTAAAAGCAATTCAGTTTGAACATTATATTTTGTACATTATTTATTTCTGGCAAAACACTAGATTCTTAAATCCTTGCATAAATTTTCGCCTATGATGAATATTTCTAAATCTTTATTGTCGTATTTAAATATTAAGATGGACGCCTAGTCTCTTTTGATAAATTGTTTTTATTTTTCATATTTTAACATGCACATTATTCTTTGCAAAAATTATTTTGTGAAAGTATTGGCAAATATTTTAATAGATATAAAATGTGAAAAATTCATAAAAACTTGGCAAGGACTATCTAAAAAATACTTTATTTAGTGTAGGGTAGATACAATAACTATATTGTGAAGTATGAAGTTTTATATAGGCTTATATTTGTGAATTTGTACGGTTAATATTAACTTTCTAATGGTATTAAACCTATAAAAATTCTAGATGTGGTGAAACATCTAGTTTTTTTTCATTCATAGATGTTTAATAAAATATTGTATAAATAAACACATGCTGGGGTCGTCTAGGAATCATCCAAGACTATTTGATTGCATTTGGCATATCAGGACTTCTCGTTTACGTTAAAATCACTGTTTGATAGTAAAACGATTAATCTAAAAGAAATATTCCATAGAACATAAAACTGAATTTCTGAACATTAACGCCAGTAACTTTCAATATCGATAAGAAATTTTCTTTACGTCCATTTGATTTTAAAACTGATATATTATAAATAAAATTGAGTTCATATTAAAAAATTGAAAATTATTTCAGAGTTCACATATTATAATTTTTTTCCTATTTGCACAGACGAATTATGTTAGAAGTTTAGGAACTTAAACCATCTTGATGTAATTGAACTGTAAATTTTGTGTGCCTGTATGTTAAAAATATTTGAAAATAAGTCGGAGCCTTAAATATTAGTGATAAAAATACATTAAGAGAGTTGTTGGAATTTTTATCTGTTTGTATCTATCGTGTGTTTTTGTTTCGCAAAAACTATTAAACCAATTCGTATGGCGTTTCTAAAAAAACATAGTGGTTAGCCGGAAGTGTAAATTTTACTTCGTCGCATTCCGTTAACTCATTGCAAATTTAATATTTTAAACATTGAATTTACTTCGCCTTCGATAAAGAAGTGCCTAACTAGTCGAAATATAGTAAAAACACAAATGTAAAATACAACCATAGACATCAATAGGCGGCGCTACCGGTATTTTAATCGCAAAATGAAGTTTTCTATCCGGCACATACCGGTAACAGTGGAATGGCTACAGGTTAAATGAGGAAATATATTTCTAAAAAAAGATCAAGTATAAATAAAAGATAAAACCAAATATATAAATAGTGAATGTACAAATAAGACAAGTAAAATGACAAATAGTGAATGTACAAGTACGACATGCGTCACTTTGACAAATTAATAGTCAAAAACGGAAACAATACTAGGCATCGACTGTTATTTGAAGGATGAAATAACAGTTTTATATTACACATATGTTTAATCAAATTCAAAAAATAAACCATACCCAAAGGAGTACATGGTAAAACAAAAACATTTTTATTCTTTTGCCATGGTGAGCCAATGAATAATATTAATAATAAAATCATTTCTTTCATTAATAATACAAATGGAATTATTCAATTATGCAGACAATCCATAGAATGTATGCAGCTAAATACTATTTAATTTCATTCTTCTGGACAAGTTTTAAATTTTACTTGACGGCTTGTGGTCAAATAATAAACTGGTGAAATAATGTGGGTCGAATAAGAAAAAACACTAATTTGAAATTAGATTGAATTGTCAAAATTAGCATTTACTAATCATATCAATGTAAAGATCATACAAATATACAATTGTATAATTGATTATCGGAATATTTCGTGAGTTTATCATTCGATTATGGAAATCAATTGTAATCGCCTACTACATTTAAATGTTAAGCATTTTCATCAGGTGTGCAAGAAATTATATCCACATTGAAAAAAAAAATTAATTATATTCAAGCTAGTGTAATTCGAATTCTATTTACCATTAAATATTAAAATAAAGCCTGATAATGCAATACATAGTTGTACTTAGCATGTAATAAACAATAATTAACGTATTGAAACACTAATTTTTTTTGTATATTTACATGGTGATTTTAGAAATTCAATGAATTTTTTTTAAATAACTGATTTGCGGTTATTTATTTGGTATGCAAATTAATAGATCATACAGATAACATTATCACTAAATTAAGAAAACTGCGCTAATTTTGCCGAGTTTAACGCGAGTAAAACGGTACTCTTAAGCATTGGTAACGGGAGAACGGTGCTCATAAGTATAAGGTAAAGGATCAACGATTGAAAATTGGTATATGAGTAAGTATGCATGCAAACCAATTGATATATAAAAAAGTTACTTTGATATGCTATTACTAGAGAAGTATAGATTCTGAGTTATGACATTACTCGGGAAAGACTACATTTGTAATATATATAAAGTTATCATTTATTTTAATTTTTCGGAACTTTGTCTTTCTAAATTGCCTCAAATATTTTATTATCTATCTTTTTATATGTAAATATATATTTATACACACACACACGCACACACACACACATATATATATATATATATATATATATATATATATATATATATATATATATACATATATTTATATACTTTGAAAGAAAAATGGTATAGACCCAAAATATTTTTTCACTCGTACCTGTTACTCTATTTCTGTGGTTGTTTGTACATGAAACACGTTAAAATTACTGAGCCAATTTAGAAAGCGCGGTTCACCCAATTAGAAGATGTGAGAATTTGATATTTTCGAAAATTCGTTCATTACTTTAATAAAAGTGCAATATATTAGTATGATAACAAATTCGACACATCATAATTAGACGACGCATCGTAAAAGTAGTACATGACACTGCGTGTATGTATAATTTTCCATCCAAACACATATTGGCGAATTGGACATGGCGAGAGGTTTAGGTTTTTAATATGGAGGGATGTGGGAGGTACAGATTCTTAAGTACACAATCTGAATGGGGCATCTGTTATCATACAGATGTGTCTGTTAGTTTTCTTCGTATATATATATTTTTTCTGTTGTAAGTTTCCATATAACCTTGCTCTCCTAAATTCGTTTAAATTTTGAATCTACTGTCAATATTAATAATTTAACTAATTTTATAACTTTAGTAATGGGCTGTATACTTTTGATTATTCTATACTTTATTGATTATACATACAAAAATTGGAATTAATCTGTCTGTATATTAAAATAAAAAATATTTAGGGCAAAATAGCAAACGTAACAGAATACAAATTATTCCGTGAAGACTACTAAACTAATTTAGATATTATTTTTAGAAAAACGTTTAGTTTCGAACTCAAAGTAATGTTTAGTTTTATTCATTGCAATCGATTAACTTCATCGAAAGATTCGTGAATTCAATATTTTAACGAATACATTACCCGACACATAGTATTTCCAAAAACTTGTAGTGTATCTATGTACCTACATAAATAGAGGTACTAGTTATGAGTTGATGTACAAGAAAAGACTTCTTAAAGAAACTGGAATTTAAGAGTTAATAAAACAAATATTAGAGACTCTATTTATAAATTCTGTTACAAATACGACTTTACAGGCTAAAACTAAGGAATTCCTCCTAAATGTTACCATCGGGCGCTATATAAGGCGTTTTCTTCCGATCTGTGTTTGCTTATATATGAGAATTATCGATGGGTTTTATATGATCAGCAATGCGGTCGACTGTTGCGCATATGCATAAATTATACTGGGAGTTTTGAGTTTTGCTAATTCATTTGGCATATCGTGAATTCTGTTAATTTCTTCAATTTCGTTTTCTGCTGTTTTAGCTTGCTCACGAAAATTGGCGCTGGATTTTGTATGATCAGCATTGCAGCTAACTACTTTTACTAAGCATATTTCATACCGTAAAATATATTAACTCGTTAGATAAACTTGAAATCGCACAATGAAGTTTTTCATATGGACATACGTTGATGAAATGCATGCAGCCAGAGGTAAATGTGAAATATTGCGGGAAAGGTATGTGCTTGAGTAAACAATCCGAATAGGAGCAAATACGTGAGGGCAGACATCGTTTTCATTTGTATATATTTTTCATGTTTATGTATATACACACACACACACATATATATAAATAAATAAATATATATATATATATATATACGTGTGTGTGTGTGTGTGTGGAAATCAGACAAATTTACTATATAATATTTACTTTATAATTTTTATTAAAATTCCCTTGACAAAATTTCATTATTAAAAACTAAGAATTTAAGAACATATTGCACGGATGATTAAAAAAATAATTTACCTACATAAATTGTTATTATATAGTTCAAAAATCGTTTCCTGCTTCTTTTAATTTTTCACATATATTTCAAGTAATTTTCGTAAGGAATTTTTTTTGACTTGCTCGATTGTTAAGCTTTTCATAACCGTTTTCAATTTACAACGTAATTTATACTGCAAATTAGTTTGCTACGCCTTTATTTATGCCATAGTAAATCTTTCTTAAGCATGTGAAAGAAAGTAAAAAATATAAGTTAATGAGTAAATGTTAAACTTTATATCAAACATGAAAAATGGCATATAGAAAATATGCCAATAGAAAACAAATACATTACGAGCTTATGGACAAATGTAATTTCTTGTGAGTGATATTAAATACTATTGTGTTCTTAAATACTAATACTGGGATATTAAATACTCGTATATACAAATAAAACCGAATATCATGCTGGGCTTAATGAAACAACAAATTTACAACGATTCCGTTTAAAGTCGTTAAAACATGACATTGTCTGTGACGGGGGCATCCTTTTGTGTTTATAATAATGGCCTAATTATTGAAATATAATAATTAATCATTGATACAATATATATTGACTGGTATTTTGTTTGAACATATTAATGTGAGGTAGCCGAAACGAATTTTTACCTTTTAACATAAAACATATATATTTACGTACATATAAATATATACATATATATATACATATATATATATATATATATATATATATATATATATGTATATATATATATATATATATATATATATACCATTAAAGCATTTAAATGAAGTCTTCCTGTTTATATTGTAACTTTGTAACTTGATCAGAAAAATCCCCACATTCATTATATAAAGTAAGTTCTGTTTAATATTAAAATAGAAAATGTAAAAACGTCCGATCTCTCCTTAAGGATGAAAAAGGGAATTTGAAATGACCATGACACACGAAATATGAAAAGTAATAAATATTGCTGCATGTATGTGCTTATGCACGTGCATGTGTGCGCGTATCTGTGCTCTTTAATATATTAATGCGATATCGTCGCTTTAAGTATGGGCTCCATATTATATATTTCTTTGGGTTATATTTTAGGACAAGTAAAATAGCTAAATATTGTAACATATTTCGTAAAATTATTTCATGGATATAACCATAGAAAACCGTTGTGGATTACATTTTATGTGAAAAATTGAACAGCAGGTAAGAATTTTTAGTAGATATACTTCAAAGTTTAAAAACTTTCATAATTTAATTTCAATTACCAAGTCCAATATCTGGATGTTCAAATCGAATTGTTGGTATGAAAGTTCTGTTAGTGAAAACAAACCACAGATTTAATTCTTTGTAGAATGTCTTACAAGTTATAATTAATTTCAAATAGTTTAGGAAACCGTAATTTAATTGAAAATTACAAAGCAAAATTTTTATATTACGTCCTTTGATGACAAAATTTTGCAATATCACACACACAAACACACTCTCACACACACACACACACACACATACACACACACAAACATATATACACAAACACATATATATATATATATATATATATATACACACACACATATACACACATACACATATATATATATATATATATATATATATATATATATATATATATATATATATATATGTATATATATATATGTAAATGGTTCTCGGAAACAGCTCTAACGATTTCGCTGAAATTTATATATTTAAGGTATTTTTATTGCTTGGGTGATTATATTCAATCATTTTGAAGATGAGCCGAATGATGTCGGTTAATTATTTTGGAAATGGGGGCCATTTATAATTTTAACACTATTAAGACTTAATAACTTTTGAATGGAAAAACATAGGAGAATGGGAGTTGAAGAGAAAAAGGAAGAGTAAAGGGAAGGGGAAGGGAAATGGGGAGGGTAGAAGGTAAAGGAGAGGGAAGAAGGGGAAGGGGAGGGGAGGGCAAGGGCGAGGGGAAGAGGAGGGCGAGTGGTATGGGAAGGGAAAAGGCAATGGGAAGGGGGAGGGGAAGGGAAATGGGGAGGGGAGAAGGTAAAGGAGAGGGAGGAATGGGAAGGGGAGGGGAGGGCAAGGGCGTAAGTCGTATCGGATATTTTGTGTGAAGCAGTAAACATTGATAGTATATGGTCCGTTCCTTATTGCTTCATTCTTTAAATTTATTGTATTAACTGTGCACATGCGCGTGAGCTTGTGTGTTTGTGCGTATGCATCTACGTGTATGAGCCTGCATGGATGAGTGCGTACGTATACATTCGTCAACAATCTTATTTTACATATCATATTCCATTCCATAAACTATTTCAATATATAATTTGAATAAAGTAAATTTATTTTCTCAGCTTTTTCGGCCTAAAGATATAAAACAGAAAAATTGATGGTTTTAATATCATATATGGTTTAATGTCATATGTTTTAAATAATATTTTATTTATAAAAAACTTTGTTTTGTTTCATTGCGCAATATATGCCACAGGTCTGTAAATTTCGCATCCTTTTTCCTCGTTGACAAAGTATTTTAGTATATTTTGAAAATTACTGTCATGGCTCTATTCTTAATATCTTAATTTAATTCATCTATATAATGACTGTAAAACATAATATTTTTTAGAAAAACGTGTTCTTTACAATATTTATTAGTTTTGTAAAAATATTTCGTAAAATTGTTACAATTTGTGCTTCTAACTCACCTACCTCAATGGTTGGTTGCGGTAACTTCATTTGATTCCTAATATTAACGACAATATTTTAATATAGTACATTATCTATTAAGAAGAAAATAAAGAAATAACTTTAGAAATAAAAGCAAACAAAAATTTACATTAAAGATAAATAAAGAATTCACATTTAAAAGAGTAAAATTGTAGGTTTCTTTGATATAGCTGTAAGATGTGTTATGTAGTCGAGATTTATGTGATGTCATTATGGTACATAATGGGGCATTTACATATATATAATAAGTATGATCATCTTAATGCTACCAATTTTTATGAATATTTTGCACCTTCTTAAAAAAATACCAATTTAGGTAAATGGTTTTGTGACGATAATGCAAAATATCATATCTAAATGAAAATATGCGAAAATTCGTCTTTATGCAAAATGTTGCGTTATATTTTATTGTTATCATTAATTAGAACTCTAACGTAAATTAGGAATAAAAGCATTATCCTTACAGAGGAACTATTTTTTTTAATTTCCATGGCTATTACAAAATATTAACTAAACTAACACATTTAATTAATATACAAGGAAATTTTGTCGACTATTGCATATTTTTTTTAACTTCACAAGACAATAATAATACGAAAGTTATTAGAAGTGAAGGAACCACGCAGTTATTTTGCAAATTGCCTTAAAAGATAATAAATAAAAATTTCTTATTAAAATTTTATGCTGTTTATGCATAGAAGATTTACCACGAGCGCATTATTATATTTTTTAATTCCATACAAGTATTTTTAAGCATCGTTATTAGAACAAAAAAACATAATTTTACCTTGGCGATGTAAGATCGGATTACAGGCGATTCAACAAAATTATTTTCGTTTATTATAAATACATAACATAAAAAAAAGTATATATATATATATATATATATATATATATGTATATATATATATATATATATATATATATATTATAATTTTTTTTGTGCTAGCGTCTATGTATACATGTACGTATCCATAGTGACGGAACAAGTTGCTGACTATATTTGCTAACAAACAGAAAGTACATTTCGTGAAGTCAAATTTAAACCAACTAATCCTTTTCGGATTAGAAATTTCACTATTACTGACTTAAAAACAGAAATCACAAAGTGACAAGGTTATCGACTTACAAGGGCAAGATCGTACTTGAATTTGTATTCATAAATATAGTTCATTTAGTTACTAAGTGGGTGGATACGGTCCATTTATTAAGCACGTTGCATCTAGTTAAGTCGTACGTACATACCGGCGTGTGTATGCATATAACTTACACACGTCTTAAACATGCTTATATTGTGCTAACCTTTACAATAACTGGAAATTGTGAACTGTTTACAGCGTGAGGCGCTTCATCGGTAGCAGCTGCCGCGAGTTTGCGAGGTGCAATAGATTAAATTTCAAGAGACCATTAAAGCAGAAACAGTTAATGCTACTTATTGGTCATATCCTGTTTCATTACTCGCTCTATCAATTTACCGTTAATTTTGAAAACTTTTCATAATATTATTTTTAATTTATTTAAATATTGAAATAATAATATATTGTTTAATCGTCTTTCATTAGGGTAGTAATTTTTTATGATTTTAGTATGCATCCAAGAAACTAACACTCGGGCGTTTTCTTGAGTGTCTCCCGTTAAAGTCCGTGTATGTGCACTGATTGTTCAAAGAATCAAATATAATTGTATTTTTAGATAATATGAATACACGATACACAAAAGTATTATTAACAAAAGCACATATATAGGTATACACAAATACAATCTACATAATGTCATTTATATTAATATTTCGTGATATATTATTGTCGTGAAATTAAAAACAGCGTTAAATCCATGTATTTCTTTAATGGTTATATTGCACAATTTTGGATCGTAAACTCTATGTTGTCTCTATTCGAATTTAGATTCAGTTTCAGTTGTAATTATAACGCAGAGAAATTTTACGTTATCCACATTATATAAAAAACAGTAATAAAACTACATGTGAATTTTATAGGATTAACTCATTTTAATCTAGGTATTATTTTATTTTAATCTAGATATCTAAACCATTTTTTACAAGGAAAAATTAATAAAATTTATTATATGATTCATTTATAAATAAAATAAGTCAACGAATAAATATTTAAATACGACTAGAACGTACATAAAGCTTTCTCTACATGAAAGGCTTAGTGCCACTTAATTTTAAGCAACTCTGATCAACTTCTGTAATTTCAGCATAAGTGTGTCAATTATAGAATGGTGCTTGTTAAACCTTGGATTAAGAATTCATACCGAAAATTTGTTTTTGATTTTTATAGTTTTGAAAAGAAAAACGAAAGGTTCAAGGATAACTCATTCGTTATTCTCGTCGTTCATGGTCTTTGATTAGTGTTTCTTAGTGAAAAGCGTTTAACAAAAAATGTTAAAATTTAATTTAATAATTATTTTAATATTATTCTGCGCATTGAAGAAATATTTGCGTATTTTGTAGGAGGAAAGTTCGGTACGAAAAATGTTTTGGTTTGGTGGTATATAAATTAAGAAGCATAATTTCTAAACGGTTTTTTTTCTGAATTTTATGAATGTTTATTAAAGAGATGTTGCTGAAAACGTTTGAGGAAATCAAGTTCTTCAATCTCCGTCACGAAAAAAATCAAACTTTGTAAATGTATTATTTGTTCTCAGAAACTATTATAAATTTAATAAATTAAGAAAATTGTGATATTTTTCTTATGCTTTTGAAAGATGCACAAAGTGAGGGGAAAATATTGTAACAAATAACGCTTAAGTTACATCAGTAGTTTGTGTTCTACTATTATTTCTCGTAATTATTAATACTTTTAACAAAACTGTAATTAATAATAAAGTTAGACAACTAATTCTTAATTATTTAGTTATAATTCCTTAGTGACCAATGTTCCGTAAGTTATATATTTTACCAGTTGCGCCCCGTGACGCCCCGTTTCTCTCGATTATTATTATCTTAAGTTGACCGGCCTCACTCCCACTCACCTTCCGCGGTCACGAATGTATTTCGCTCCGTTCTCTAAACGACACCGTTTATTGTGATCTGTCACACTTTGAAAGTGACAGAATAATCCGTATTTAAAATTTAGTTCATAATTTTTTTAAGAAATAAATTTCTGTGGTAAAAATTTAATTAAATATTTGATCGGCCTATTCTCGTATAACCCACGAACTAAAATACGTGCTAATTATAAATTTTGTGAGCAATTATAATAAATAGCAGTTTTTAATTTCTGTGTTAATTTTGCCATTAAAACAGATTTGCATGCTTCAAAAATTAATATAAAGAGAGAGTAAAAAACTAAACACGCCAGTTTAGATTTGACTGTGTTATAGTAAAATTGACTATATGGTAACAACCTCTACTATACCGGTATCGCTAATTTTCTTTTTCCGGCTCTGCACATTTTTCCTGTAATTTCCATATCTTCGTAGACACAGCTAATTTTCATTATGGTTCATTTATTATGCACCACGTAAACTTTAATTACATAGAATATAAACACGTACCATATAATAAGATTTGCCATTAGTATACTTTCAATTTTATGGCATTTCGCGTGATATGCTGAAACGCATATGTTTCGCCGCATCTAAAAAAAAAATACACACGCACACATGAAGGTCACAGTCGGGACAAAGAGAGTAGAGAAGGGGTGCATATTAGGGGGAAGTGGTTATTGTGAGAGGGTTATGTGGTGCAGAATAAGTTGTGTCGTGAATAACGCCGAGTAATTATGTAGTGAGTAAAATTAACCACCCTCGAGGAACCCACAACAATCCCGCTGGCCCCCATGCCTGAAAAGATAATCGTTAGACTCCAGACACCACACGATGACGGATTTTCTGGAAGTCGCGTAAGTACCTTAGCGATACCGCCAAACTCATCCTTAATAAGAAAGCGGGTACAGGCTAGTACGCGATAGCAATGACAGACCTCTTGATAATCGTTTATGCACTTGTAAATTTGAACTTTAAGACTGTAATCCGAAAATATGTAATCGGTTTTCGAAACAGTTAAAGATTTCATTTTAAAACCAGAGTTATCAAGGGGAAGTTTTCCAGACACAGACACGTATCTGACGCACTGGCATATCATTCAATTTAGCCGTTAGTCGTCTTAGTAATAATTAAATTAAAAGTTTATTTTTAAAAATTTCCTAATGTGCGAAATGGTTAATTAGAAAACGATTGTTTATATAGTCTTAGTTGCTTATTCATTATTTTAACATACGGAGAGACAAAGAATATTTAAAAAAATAATTTATATCCTAATATGATAGTGTAAATGATTCTGAGTCTCTTAAAATATTGCAAGTAACCGAAAAAAAAACGTATAGAAGAATTGATAGAACAATACTAGATCTTATCTCACTCTGTTAATGGGGATAGAACAATATTAGAACTCATTTTACTCTATTAGGGCGTGAAATGTAGGGTTTTATCTTAGTACTATTTAGTGGTTAAATTGTTGTAGATCGTTTTATGTGTTAATATAACCAAAATGATTTCTTGTTTCATTTAAAGGAATTTTCTTCGCAATCGTCTGGAGAAGGTAATAAATATAAATAAATAATAAATATAAATACACTCACATATATATTTGCAAACATACAAACACATACACACACACACACACACACATATACATATATATATATATATGCATATATATATATATATATATATATATAAGTATATATACATATATAAATATATATATATATATATACACACATATATATGTATATATATATATATATATATATATATATATATATTATAATAACGAGATAGCTGATATGTTTTGAAGTAACGAAAATATTTTAAGAATATGAATAAATTATTTAAAAAGTGCCGTTATACGTTTTTCGTTATAGGTAAAAATCTTACAAGAATCAGTAATGAAATATATGAAGAACTGAAATTAAGTATAAAAATTATTATCATACTTATAAATTATTACGTGGAGGAGGCGTGGCGTTAGACTATTTTTTTATAACGGGTAATATTGAATAAACTATATGCTTATTTACTTATAATACAACAGCTAATTGATGAATTTATTTAGTCAACTACAATATCTCAGTTCCCAGTATTGACTGGGAATGTAAAAGATCTTGATATTAATTACTGAATAAAACAATCCGCTTAACTAGAAGTTGAACATATATTTATATTCACTTGGCTTTTATCCTAAACTTAGAAGTAAATTTCTAGTAACGCTATATTTTAGTAATTTTGGCTTCAAATATTTCGGAGATGAGGCAGGGAAAAAAGGAACACATTTTTGTGAACATGTTCATCAATATCTCTAAATTTATTCAACATCTGAAAAAACAATTCCTGAATTCTTATAAATAGCTAATTCAATAGATATCCCACCGATATTTAAAAAAATTATTGCAGTAATTTATTTGCCCTTTCAAAGCTTCCATATTATTTTTTATTTGAGATATATGCGGGTTCTATTATTTTGCCAAATTTGAATGCTCTACATTAGATACTCGTAGTTTATATTTATTAATACCATCTTAATTGGATTTTTTTTAGAAATACGAAGTTAGGTTATATAAGCACCACCTATATTCAATATTGTCACTAAATGCACCGATTTCCCTTATTATTTAAAAAGTTAGAAGAATAGATAAAAGAAGAGAACATTAATATCGATGTATCAACAAGTTTGGTTTTATTTACCATCACCTGAAATACAAGAAAAATATATCGTTGGTTTTATATTTACAATAATTTTATGTTATGAGGAACTCTATATATTTCAATAATATATTTTGCATAAAAATTAAATTGAAAGTGAAACAGATATTAAATATGACCAAAATAATACCGTCTTTCCATCAATATTAAAAACAATTTTTTTAAATTATAATTGAAAGACGTTATTTTTTGGTCATATTTAATATATGAATTAAAATAATTTCCATTTGACAAAGTTTCTTCATTTTGTGTCAATTATGTGTTCTTTAAATCGTTAGCAATTCCTACGAGTGCTTGCAATAAGTTTTCTATAATTAAGAATTAACCACCACCAAACATTGCTATATTTTCCGGAAACAGGAATAAGTTTCTATTTGCAAAAAGTACGTTTCTTCATTATCTGGAAACTGAGCGTTTGATCATAACCCTAATGCATCAAGAGCACTTGAACAACCCTTTCCGCAAACATTTTCCCACAACTTTGGAAACAGATATTAGTCATTGGGGACCTATTTGGATTGTACGACAAGAGGTAATTTCTTATCCGTACTCCATAATCCATAGTTTCGCTCAGCAGTGATTGTGATGTCATGTTGCATTGGCACATAATAAAGAAAAAACAAAAAAAAACTCTCAGTAAGTTTTCACCTCCTTTTGTTCCCATTTTCTTCTTATAAGCGATGCGATACAGCGGTACGTAATGTTTCATTGCTGATGTCATCTTTATTTTTTCATCAGATTGGCAAATTCTATTTCCAATTCTAAGAAATGCTAGCCGTGAATCTTTCAGTTGATTTATGTATTTTGGGCTATTTTGGGACTCTTTCTTTCTATGTCAAAATACGGATTCCTGTTAACAAATTTCTAGAATAATCTTATCACCGTCAATGCGTACTTATTTTCAAATGACTGTAAATTTCTGCGTGAATTATATTTTACTTACTGTTGAAAAGTGAAGCTGATCATGAATAAGTTCATAATTGATTCGTCAATTAAATTAACAATTTTGCTTTTATTCAAGCATCGTCAAACTTAAGTTTTTGTCGTTTCCACGTTCTGCTGAGTTGCTTATTTTAACTTCTCGAGAAATATTAATATTTCCCTTCGATAATATTAACATTTACTTTTGAAAATAATGAACAATTTTTTGAACTTTTCATTGCCTGAGGAAAAATTTAATTACTGTGTAATACTTTATTTTATTTAATATTGTATACCCATTCATTATGATCATTTATCACTGATGATAACAAGAAAACTGCAAATTCAATAAGCTTGCGATGCTCATCATCGTCGCAAACTAATTGCGTTTTAAAATAATCTCATTACTAAAAATGATTTATTATTTGATTAATGATTGATGATTTTCTATTTATTTTAATGTTTTAAAAAAGTGATCAAAGTTTATTTTTCTCATGACAAAAGCAACATTTAAAAAAATACCAGCAATTAAAAAGTTTTTCCAGTAGAGTATAACATAGAATATTGAGACACCTTTGAAGTAATAAAATTATTAAAATAAGGATTCTGTATTAAAAAATTAAAGTTTATGATATATGTAGAAATTAAATCAATAATATTACTTTCCCGCATTGTGCTTCCAAAACTTACGACTGATTACAAGTAATTCAGGCAGATGTTATCAGTTTGATGGATTTCTATCGTTTGGCTCATTTACATATTTTTTGCTTTTGAAAAAGGCGCCAGTTATTTAATTTTAAGAATAAAACAGAAAATTTTGGAATAGTTACTTCTAAAAATATAAACAAATTAATTAAAAATTATGTTAAGTGTACTAAACTGAACTCAAAATAATAAATAATTATAAAATAACTTAATGTTGCGTCATGGTATAAAAATTATTTCAGAATGGGTTTCAAATTCAAATATGAATATAATATAAAGCTAATTATCGCGCGGAATATTGTTTCTCAGAAAGAAACCAGTCCACCCCGAAACGGGATTTAATCTGTGAGAAATTGTGTAAAATCATGCCAGTAGCTTACACATTTTTAGTAATATTTTGATAGTTATTACATATATTTTACTGTGTACTTAAACAAAATGTCTTTGAAATTAACTAACAATGACGAAAGTCGTCTATAATATAATGAAGGCAAAAGAGTTTTATAATATCTGCAGAAAACAAAATCATTAATATTAGTTGCTTGCATTAAATTAAAAAAAAACACTGTCCCAAATTACTTCCTAAATACTGAAAAATAAGTAGATATATATTGCGGTGAATATTTTATTGCATAGTGAGATATGGATGAGCAATAGCTTTACCTTTAGTCGATCTAATTGCATATGCCATTTAACTTAATAGTAATATTAAGTCGAGGAACTATGTGTCCACCAGCAAAAACCAAAACTGAATATTTTACGAAGTTTGCTATAAAGCATGCGATCGAATTACATGGTAAAATATTAAAGTTTGTAGAACTTTACGTCATTGCAGTGATATAAATTCTGTTGCGAACATATTTAGAGAACTATTAGATGTTGCCTATAATTTGTTAAGGCTTGTTTTTTTTATTTTTCGACCCCGTTTTTCTCCAATAAGTATATTTTTACTTTGATAAAAATAACGATATTATACAGGTTGCGTGAAGTTTTATTATATCTTAGCTAGAACTTTGAGATGCATCGGTTTAATAATTTTGAAAATTTTGTGTTTGTGATTTTCAGCTTGCACGTGCAGTCTTGTTGCTTTAATGCTAGTAATTAAATTTTTAAAAATAATTTTCCATGGAAATAGTTCACAAAGTCTAGTAAATACTTTTGATAGTTACATACTTTAGGCATTATATTAGTAAAATTTAATTTAAATCGATTTAATAATTTTATGAGATATTCAAACAAACCGACAAAATACTGGCAGATAGAGAAAATTCCCTTTAAAACAGAGATAAAAGGTAGCCACAGTGGAAACCTTCATTCCAAGGATTAGTCTAGGGAATGTGCTATTAGACCAGTTAAAAGTTTAAGCTTGATACTCTGAAAGGTAGACAGGCAAAAATACTTTATAGGTGTACCGACATATATTTGACCAGTTCTTTAGACAAGTGGCATCAAAAATCAAGTATTTTATTGTCATTAAACGGTGACTACGATACTTTATGAGGAGACTTATTAGTCGTCTATAACAGTAATTAGCTACGCCGTTGAATTTTAAAGTCGGAATATTACAGTACGTAGTTTTTATATAAGTTTGTTGCAGTCAAAAATGTTTACTTCCTGAAGATCTGTACTTAATGCTAGTATTCCAATATTATTTTTCAATATAAAATTAGCTTTTATATTTCCAAAATAATATTGATCAAAATTGTATGAAAATTCGTAAATAAGAATAAGTTAATTATATGTACTTTTACAGGAAATGAAAAGTACGTAGTGAAATTTTATCGATGATATAGGGATGGATATAACGTTGCGTAAATTAGTCGAGTTGCGAGACAGCAATTTTTAGTTTAGTCTTATGGTTTAGATTCTAAATGCAAACTGAAATATCGGAGTCAACCAACCAGTAAATGGCATATCTTGGAAGGTTTCGTACGATTAAAATTAATACGTCAATATTTCATGTTATTATAAGATGCGACCACACATTTAATACACCATAAAATTTATGGGTGTGACACACTTGGTAATAAATAACTTTTGGAAATAATGAGAGCTAGTTTAAAAAAAATCAATGTAAAGTTGTTTTGATAGCTTACAACTAAAGTAAGTGAATGATAAAGGTGAATACATTAACTAATGACCATTATAGTACTATTGATTGAAAAAGTTTCAATAATAAACTATTTAACAAATTTATTCAATATAACTGTCCTTGAAAATATTGGGTAGTTTTTCCAGAGGATGGCAAAATTAATAAATACACAGAATATTATAAAAAATAGAGGATTCAAAAATATATAGTCGACTTACTAACGCTCAAAGATGGTCCCATATACTTTTGTATTTGTCATATATCTTTGTACGGAATTCTACTCGTATGCCACGAAAACGTTTAACCATACAATGAAATGAATTTCTTAACGAGATTATGTAGCACAATTATTTAATTAATATAATTTGTTTAATGAAATTTTATTAGTGTGATTTTAGTTGGATTATCTGTATCATGATTGGTATCATTCGCTGTAAACTTTATAAAAAGTTATATTTTTATCACAGTATACTTTTGTGAATATCTATTTGGTTAATTTTACAAATATTTATTATACGACTTGACTATAGGAAAATAGTTTATTAAATTTATAAAACCTCATAATTATCTAAAATGAAATGTATTTCGTAATACACTACTGATCCCAATAAAATATTAGAAAAATAATATATCACACAATTTGTTTATATTTTTTCATTATAACTGTAAGTATAAAAATGAAGGAACCTTCGAAATGGCTTACGTGAAACATTTTAGTTAAACATGTATGAAAAATTTAACTAGCATGTAAGTTAAATAAAAGTCATAAAATAAATGTTATATCTATTTACAGTTTAGACAATAATGAAGGAATCTTCGAACTGTCTTGCGTTTTAGTTAAACATATACGAAATTACATTTTAGTTAAACATATACGAAAAGTTTAAATAGCATGTAAGTTAAATTAAAAAGTCATAAAATAAATGTTATGTATATTTACAGTTTTAGCTTAAATAAAAAAAAAGAGCAAAGAACAGTTGATAGTTTCACAAACGGTGGTACCTTCAAAAACATTTAAATGTACGGTAACATGCTAGTGGGTAACTTGTGGGGCCAGGTTCTGCAATTTTACAGTACACTACACTACAGTACACTACACTTTACAAAAACACTAGCCAACTTTATTTCTAATTTATAAGTGATATTATTAGATTTCTTAAAAGGTTAAATATCGGACAGTTCCACCAAACTGAACTTGAATATTAATCTTTGGCCAAATGGCATATCGGTTTTTAAGTGTTAGTTTTCTGTTTAAACACGAATTAAAATAACATCAATATAAAATGTATATCTTATAAGATAAAACCTCCAAAAACATATCAAAGATCGTTCTATCGAGTATACACTACTACATTGATATTCGCAGGTAATTCGATATAACCAAAACTTGTATGTTTCCTTCAAGTCGCATAACTTAATACGGAAAGTACGCCATATGAAAACTGACAAATTTTAATACATTGAATGTAAATTTAAAAGTATCCATTTTGAAATAGCAATATTAAGGTATCCATTTTGAAATAGCAGATTTACTTTCATTACATAAAAATTGTTTTAAAAAGTTATCCAGAAGATTATTTGAAAGCCATTTGATTTGTTTAATTTGTTTTCGAAAATTATCTTACAACCAATAAAATTATAAAAAGTTGGTTCCAGGGGCATTTATTTATTTAAACGTTATTTTTATTACAACATTTAACTTTTTAACCAGAATAAAGCTCAAATTTTGGGAGTGAAACTTAATCGCAATATGGATTATGGATTTATTTAAACGCCATCATGAAATACGAATGTACGGTAGAACTAACGTGACAGGTCCTGCTCGGACGTTAGTGGGTCCTACCGGTATGTTTGATTCAGGTAATATATTTTACATGTACAAATAATTTATATACAACCATAAAATAGATGCAAATTATGTGCGCAAATAATTTCTGAAGATGAAAATATTTCATTTACAGCATTGTTTGTTTTCAATTTATGTTTTTTCTGGGTAATTATTTTATTATATAGCCTACAATATTCCAATAGAAGAAAAATCCGCCCGTCATAATTTCACCATTTTCAATATTACAACCAAATGTCTGATATATATATCTTTGCTAATATCCCACCTGAAGATGTTGTAATACAACGAAACCTAGGTCGTGGTTAAAGAAATTAAAGAAAGTAGAAATAATACTACATCACGTAGTTTCATTTAATTGGAAATACGTATTTTTTTATACAAATTCTGAACATACCTGCTACTTAATTTTTTTTTCGAGCCCTGAACATATTGTTTTACGAAGGTATAATTATTATACATAATTTTATCACAGAAACCAAATATATTAGTTTCAATACATTAGGATTTCATTCAATTTATTGGAAATAAGAATTTCTGTAAAAAGAAATCGACTTGTGCCTTTAATTGTTAAATATATTCAGAATAATTCAACAATAATAAAAATAACTGTTTGAAATTACAGTTCGTATCCATTGAATGTTATATAATATCGTATTAATAGAATATGGAATAATTTAACAACATATTGTTTTAACGTAATGTAGTCACATCAAGAATATTTTTTTCCCTATGATATCTGCTCAATATTTAATAAAACATATGTATTAATTAACACTGTGGAATACGTGATATGGCAGTAAATATTGTATAATAAGAATGCACTGGTTTAATGAACCCACGAAATTTTACATATTACGCAAAATTTTCGATTCTTTACGATAAATCAAAGAGACATACTTCACATTTGAAATATTAAAACTGACGATTATTTTAAGAGCAATAAGGTATATTTAGTTGTTTAAAGACAATTTAGCAGCAAAGAACTTACAAACATATTATAAGAACTATGAATTCTAGTTTTCGTAGAAGAGATCATTAAAAGGACATAATAAATTTATTTAATTTGTAATCCTAATTATTATTAAAAATAAAATAAAACTTGCTCTTATTCGATGAAATTATAGATGTCTCAATATTAATTGTATAATAAATGAAATAATAATGTAACATATTTAAGTGAGGATTCATAGTGCAATTTTATCTATGCCAAGACAAAATCAAAAGAGATAATTCGGAAAGTAAAAACCAAAAAATCCGTATTTTCCATATCTAAATGAGTAGGAACATGTGATTTTAAAAATCTAGTGAACTTTAATAATGTAATATAATCATATATTTACAAGAAATGAATAAGGGGTAACAAATATGTTCAGTCTAATGTTACTGGTAGAATGATACCTGTAAAATTAGAGCATGCACGATGGATTTCATCATTCTTTGGAAGATAGAAATTTAATATCTAAGACCAGAGGAGAAAGTACTACTATTTTAATAGTTATCATTCACTCCTCCGACGTGAAATTGATCAAAACCTAATAAAAATCAGACAATTCAGCGTACATAATACGTGACCGAACTATTTAAAAGGCATTTAAATACAACAACTCGATAACTAAAAGTTGCTCTATTAGATAATGTTCTTGTAATTGAATATTACGTAGGTTATGTCCCTTAAAAATAAATAGATAAATGTACTCTGAATGTACAAAGTGCTTCTAGAAATTTTATAATAAATAATACAGATGAAAGTTTACTTACTAGGTAGAAATCCCTTTTGAGCATAGAATAAATATTCAATGTCATAAAACCTCGAGAAACAAGTAAACACTAACAGACTATCCAAATAATTTAATTGATAAAACGGATCGAAATTTTTTTGGTGAGTTGGTAACATTAAATGAAATGGAAACATTCGGTTGTCGTATCTGCCAATACGTTTATTGTGTGCGAGGAACCATTTTGGCAGCATCCAGTCGTAAAAATATCGGTTCAACTGGCATGTATTGAAACAATAAATTTACTGACGTGTTGCGGAAATTGATTTTATTTCCATTTATGATATCTCTGCTTTAGGCTCGTATTGAGTAACTCTAGTTTTATACACAATTAAATGAAACTATGTGACGTAGTATTATTTCTACCTTATTTAAATTCTTTACCGCGACCTAGGTTTTGTTATATTACAACATATTTTAACATCGATATATTTTTTTGTAGTTTATACAACATCTTCAGATAGGCAATTAGCATCGTCGCTAATTGTCCACCTAAAGATGTAATAAAACGAAACCTCGGTCGTGGTAAAAAATTTAAATAAAGTAGAAATAATAGATCACGTAGTTTCATTTAATTGTGAATAATGAATTTTTACAAAATTAAGGCCAAATATATTCAAAATCTATTTTTATACTCCAGTCTGGTGTATTCATAAATTCATTATTATGCGAAAAATTATTGAAAATGAATTATGCAAAATTTTTTTTAAATCTCTAGTCCGAACTTCTTTTTGAGTTTTACGTATTGATTACGTAATATTAAACGTAATTTAATATATTAATTTAACTATTGTATTAAATTTAATTAAATTTATTTTAATTTTTTTGAAGAAAAAAGTATGATGTTTGCAATAAAATTCTTTGTAAATAGGATAATTAAAAGTTCTTCCCTTGAGTCTATTTTCAATATATTAGTGAAAAAGTCCTGCATCTCCTGAAACCTTTTCCTTTGTGTCCTCGCTCTTTCCTGTCTTTCCCATCCTAAATCATGTCAATATTTTGTTTTCTTTTTTAATTTACTTCTGTATTCTTTTTGTCTAATGTGCTATTAAGAATTTTCATTGTAAAATCTCTTACAGTCTACCAACTAAATTTCAATACAAATTGTTATAGTTGACTGGAAGAGATGGCTCATGTAGCAATAAGTCCGCCATATGTACTATACATATAAGTTAACAATAAATAAATAAATATTTTCCAAAACTAAATCTTATATTGAATTTAAGAAAAATCAAAAGATATTTGAAATATTTTTTGTAATTAATATAAAATACGATATGCTTGTGTACATTAAATAAATTGTACATTACAGTAATTTCAAAGGTCGAGTTTTCGTTTGCATTTTTCATGATGATCGGTAATTTTTTCTTTGATGTTGTTATTATTAAAGTAATTGAAATTTAAATTTATAAAATATTTCAGTGTTTGTAGTTAGCCAGTATTTTGTTTTTTTGCATTGAGAGTGCAATGACAGTAGATATATAATATAAATTTAAAAAGTAATTATGACGATAAAAGGAAATGGATTTTAAATAATTTGAGTAACAAAAATTAACATCAGAAAGCATTTTTTTAGCTTTTGATAAATTAGAATTTTGAAGTCAGTTGAAAAAGAGTATTAATTTGATGCGGACGAAATATCACTTTCATTAAATACCTGTTAAGGCTTCTTGGGACTCAAGAATTCTCCACCAAAGATTCCTGGGAATTAACAAATAACTTTCGTATTAACTATAAACAAAATTTCGGTCACAGAGATCAAATCACTTCTTTTATTTCCTACAAATTATTGGAACCTCATCACCTAATCAATACAAAATAGCTTTAAATTTTTGAAAATCAACAATGTCAAACTTATCTAACTATTCTTTAATAGACTAGAGCTGTACTAAAGCTATGCAGTCTATTATAGTATATCATAAAGGAAAATAAAATTAACAAAATAATATCTATATGAATTGGATCAAATCCCAGAGCTAGAACTATTTCTATAGGTCTTTACTCACTCGTTTTGTTTATAGAATATGCTTTTAAACAGGTAAGAGCATTTATTGCAGCATCTGAAAGTATGTTTCTTATTTTTGACACTATGTTTCAAATTAAAGAAAACACACGTTTGTTTTCTGTCGAAATAGGTTGTAGCCATGAAAGCTTTGTATAAGCTTTCCAGTGGATTCAAAAAGTGGGAATTACTTTTTTATTAAGCATTTGGAAAAATGTATTTGGGATTTGGGCGTCACTGCCTGAAATGTGTGAGGTGCTGGTATTAGCAAATAAACTATTAAACTTTTCTTTTGTTAACTTTGTCAAAGTTGCTTTGCTGCAATTTGGCCTGTTTTTGACATTGTGGTACATCGTAGGTTTGTGAAGATAATTCATTAAGGATATTAAGTTCACATTTCTCCGGTCATTAATCTTGTTCTTCAGGTGATTCAAACTCATGAAAATATAACCTACGAGAAACGCGGACGAGGAAAAGTAAACAGTATGACCTAATAAATGTAGCATTCCACTAAGATCCGTAAAAGTAATAATATAATAAAAATAATAATAATAAATAATCGGAAAAATGCTAATTTGGTAAGGCGAAAAAAATTCAGTAGAAAAACACAAAAAATCTATCTTCAAAATATAAAAGCGTACAACGCCTGCTTCCAAACGACTTCTTTTGGTGTCTCTTCGATCAACAATAACAGAGATGAAATCAATTAAGTTTTTTTTCCACTCGAGGACAAATCTATCACAAAATGGGATCATTTCTACCAAACGAAAACTATACATTTTTGCTAGAATATTTCATCGGTTATGAAGAAATAGAAATTGATCAGCGTTACACAAACATCAGTGGATTGAGACAAGAAACGATCCAAGATGTACAGGGGATCTTACACAAATACAATCAATTTATTCACATATTCAAAACAACATGGGACCAAATTATTTCTGATGACTGTAAAGTTCTGATTCGAGCCAAAAAGAGACCACCTGAAGAAAACAAACGTCGAGTTAATGCACCTCAAATAGATGAAGTCACCATCGTAATTATGTACAATGAAAACACAAGCCGTGATATAATTTTACAACGAAGATAAGAAGGTCTACGACGTATTGCAAAGACACATAATTTATATGACGCCTATCAATATCCATTAATATTTCTGCACGGAGAGTACGGATATCATTTCAATGTCAAACAAATTCAACCTGAAACAGGTGTAGAAACAAACAAAAAAGTCACTTGCAAGGAGTTTTGTGCTTACGGCTTAATGATCCGAGACAATGAAACATACAATCACGTTCTCAACACTCGCCGTTTATTCCTACAATTCTTGGTAAATATACATGCAAAGTAGAAGCGAAACGGATGCTTTAAATAAGACTGAATACATCGAACTTCGAGACGCGGTCATAAATCACGAATACATTGACTACATTGGATCAATGGTAATCTTACCCTCATCTTACATAGGAAGTCCAAGACACGTGCACGAATACATTCAAGATGCCATGACCTACGTAAGAAAATATGGACGACCTGACCGCTTCATAACATTCACATGCTACTCATTGTTGTCAGAAGTCAAAGAACAACTAAGATACGGATAAGCCCCCGTAGATCGACATGACATAATAGCCCGAGTTTTCCGACAAAAACAAATTATATTTATGGAAGTGATCACATAATACTAAATTTTTGGAATCATTAGATGCTGGATGTACACAATTGAACGGCAAAAATGAGAACTGTTTCACTCACACAATTTCATGTGGCTACACGAATTCATCCCACGGATGTTGACAAAATCATCCAAGCTGAATTTCTCAAACAACAAGAAGATCCGGAGCTGTAGGACATAGTTGTTAAAAACATGATTCATGGACCATGCGGGCCATTAAACCCCAATTCGCCATATATGAGTAGTAGAAAATGTACAAAATATACCCAAAACTATACTTGGACGACACAAAAACCGGAGATGGCTATCCCATATATAGAAGACGATCTCCCATAAAAGTGGCTTTACAGCAAAAATATAAATACGAGGCCGATATGAACTGGAAATAGATAATAAGCGGGTAGTTTCATAAAACCCACTACATTATAAAATGTTCCAAGCACACATAAACCTAGAATACTTCAATTCAGTGAAATCCATTAAATATGTCTGTAAGTACTTAAACAAAGGCAGTGACAATGCAGTATTTTAAATAGCCAAAGACAGCGAACAACAAAACAGAAACGATGAGTTCCTGATTTACCAAATGGGAAGATACATCAATAGAAATACATGAATACGAACCAACTGTGCTATATCCAGCAATACACCTAGAGAATTGACTGAGAGTTTACTTCACAAAAGACATCGCTAGAAAAATTTCAAGCCAACCATCTAAGAACACAAAATTAACAGCTAATCATGAAAACTAACGCACTAGGCCGAGTATATACCGTACATCCGAACATCGAATGTTTCTATCTTCGAATGTTGCTACACGAAATACGGGACCAACGTGTTTTACAAATCTCAAGACTGTTTCATAGATCTTAAGACCTATGTCAGACGTTCAGAGAAACATGTAACCGTTTAGGACTACTGGAAAACGGCAACCACTTGGTCTTAACACTACAAAAAATCTCACTCACAGCCTCAGGTAAACAAATCAGAAACATATTCGCCATAACACTTTCTTTTAAATATTACTAACAACCTGTAACTCATCGAATCCAAAACAGCTATGGGACTTTAAGAGAATATGAATGATGACATACTGTATCAAACCCGACAAACTCATCCAGAACTAGCCGTCCAATTCAATTAAGACATTTTAAATAAAACATTTATTTGCCTAGATGATAAATTAGCAATAAAAAAGTAGACCTTAGTAGAACTTGGGATGCCAGTACCACGATAAGATGTTTTCAGTTAAACTCCGAAATTGCATGAGAAAAAAGTTGCAACTTCAATGAACTACTTCATTACATTGCTCACAACAAACCACTCCTCAATGACAATAAAGCATAATTTAAAACGATATTATGAACCAAATCAACAACAACACTGGTGGAATTATTTACTTGGATGCACTAGGCGGCACCGGAAAAAAAAATAAAATAAATCTTTCGCTGGCACAAATACGTGCTAAACAACATATTGTTGCCACATTTATGGAAGGAGGACGAACTGCCTATTCCACCCTACAACTATCGTTGAATATAGCCGAAGGACAATTCCCAGTATGTAAAATCTCAAGAGCATCTGGACGGGGTGAACTTCTAAAACAAACTAAAATGATCTTCTTAGACGTATGCATAATGGTACATAAAAGTCACTCGAAGTCACGGACAGAGCATTATAAGACTTGTGAGGATGTGATGGGAGAAGCTTTATTCATACTCTCAGGAGATTTCCGATAAATACTTTAATTATTCCCAAGTCAATACCAGCAGACAAAATTAATGCATGCTTAAAAAAACACATCTCAGGCCACACATACAAATACTGCGACTAACAATAAATATGAGAGTTGAACTATCGAAAGACGAAACAACAGCACATTTTGCCCAAAAACTTTTACAAATAGACGAAAGCACATTTCCTGCTAACCAGACGACTGGCTTTATTAAACTCAACAGTGATTTCTGCAACATAGCCACTACTGAGAACGAACTCATCGACTAAATTTATCCAAACTTTCTTCACTACTATACAAATTCGGAGTGGCTATTTCGGAGGGTAATTTTGATAACTAAAAATAATATTGTCGAGGATATCACCTTTAGTATTAAAAAAAATCCCGGTGAAGAGAGAATATACAAATCTATCGATACGATGGCAAACGTTGAAGAAAGTGTCAACTTTCATATAGAATTTTTAAATTCTTTGTAAGTGGTAGGAATGACATTTCACTGTCTTCAACTAAAAGTTGGATCTCCGATCATTTTTTACTAATTTTTCACGTATATGCCTCAGTTAACAAAATGAAAAATGTTGATTATAAACAAGTATTATAATTAGAATATGTTTCCAATAAAACTTTTTTACCTCTTATATTTTAAAGTTCATTCTTTTAATCTAACTATAACACAATCTCATATCAACTCCCCGAGCTAAGTCAGGGACCTCAACTAATTTATAAAAAAATTAAGTAGTTGTTCTTGCTAGAACTTTTAGCATTTTTAATATAAGTTTGAAAGATAGCATTTTCACAATAGCATAGTTTCTGGAACAAAGCTAGTGGTAACGTGAATAAAATTGGATAGCTGGTATGTATGGAATAAGGACGTCTAACTTTTTTGTGACGCATCAACCAGTAATGAGTGGAAGTTATAAATTGTCCTTTTTAAAATTGCTCATCTTTATTAATGACTGATAGTAGACCCGTGGCCGTAATCCGTGGCGTGGCTCCTTGAAGTTAATGAACATAACGTTATATCGTCTTAAAACACGCCAACAATGTGATAAGTATCATAAAAATGAGTACCTGTAAGTATATTTCTTAGTCTTATTCTACATATAGAAAATTATTATTATGCAGAAAACAATTAATAGGCATTAATTGTATTTTCACCATCGACATCTGCATTGTCACCTAAACTCATGCTAACTTTGTTTATAATGAAATATTTAAGTTAATTTTTGTTTTGTTTTATCTGATTTTATATTTATATAACTTATTGAAATAATTTGATCGTAAGTTTAGTGACTTAAAAATATGGTAAATAGGTATTTTCAGCTAAAATAAAATAAATCAGATAAAAATTTGTAACCATTATTGATTATTTATTTCAACTTTATGTGCAAATCGCATTTGGAAGCATCTCCGTAAGTGAAAGCACATTGAAATTGTTTACGCAATAAAAAAGCTAACATCTAGATGAGAATTTAAATAGTATAAAATAACACCGTCAATCAAAATAATTTGTATACTTTAGATAATTTTATTTAAACTTAATCGACTATAATTTTCTGTCATTATCGTAAATCATACATTAAAACAAAAAGAATCAAGTGCGCCTACCCTAAATAAATTGACACCAAGTAAGTAGTTTTTATATTTTTTTTGGTTGTATTAATTTGAAATTGAACAAAAGACGTAATGAAGATTTATATCACACGTCACTTCAATTTTTCCTTATTCAGTCATTTAAGTATTATACAATTTTAAATATTTTCGAAGTCTTATGTTTGAGCAGCGTAAATAAAATTTCCTGCATTTGGACGATTAAAAAGTTTTTCATTTTGAAGCTCATTTTTTCTGTTAGCAAAATATTATGTAAATATACGAAAATAGACAAATATGTGCAAAGAATCTCAATATTATGTAAATATACGAAAATAGACAAATATGTGCAAAAAATCCCAATAATATGTAAACTATTCAATGTTTCTTGAGTAAACATTTTACAATGAATTTTCTTAATGTGTTTTTACATTAATCAAACAGCTTTTTATAACTTTACCACCAAAACCTGACCCGAAAATTGTTTTTTTTTGTTTCCTACCCTTCCGTCCTTCCTGCGAACACGGTATATATAGTCGAAAAAGGTGTTCACCGCCTTGCTTTGATGATACAACGTGATGTTTGGTGTAAATGCACTGCAGGACACTTGACCCTGAACATTTAAAAATAAACTATACACATATTTATAGCATGTGGTAATTTGGAAATTATAACCTATCGTATAGCAAAAGTGTATATTAATTAGATTAATAGTTTTGCGTGAATATTTAAAAACTCATCAAGTGAAATTAGCAAATATTTCCTTTTTTAATTTTATTAGATAATCAACATAAAACATATTTCAATCTTTAAGAACATATTTGTTTTACTTTGTTATTACCATTAGAATTCCATCACATCTCTTTCTAGTTATACATTCTTAGCCTTGAGGGTCTACCAATAACATTGTTAGGGCGTTTTATGATAACTATTGAGGCCCAGAATCCTTTTTTTAATATTCATTTCAGCGAGTGTGAATTTTTACTAAAATCGTATTTAAATAACGTCAATTTTATTCATTCTACTAGTACATTCTAATAATACAAAAAAATTTACTCATTGAGGATTAATTTTTTTATTAATTCATATGTTACCAGTGGACGTCCAGTGGTCGAAACTCGGGCTGGAAAAATTAAATTTTTAAGTAATAACATTTTTGAGGTTGAAAGAATATCATTGCATGTAAAAAACAAGTAATGAAATTACTAAAACTGAGATTACTTACATTACAAAACAGGATTCAATTTAATAATAAATGTACGCAACTCCATTTTTTGAGAACCCTAATATCTATTAGTGTTAGGCGAGGGTAAGTCAATTCAGATTGCTGTTAAAATTTTTTCGAGTAAAAAGAATCAAAATTTCTCTTCACTGGACATTAGGGAATATTTTTAATACAAACTCTTTGAATAAAGTGTAAATGCAATTACAATTTTTATTATTATTAATAAGATAATGGTATGGAAACAGTCAAAAACATTGATTTTAGACCTCTTTTTAAGATCATCTTGACACATATCCGGTACTTGAAAAGTAAATACAAGGAATTGCGTATAAAACAGAAATAGTTACTAGTAGTGAATAATAGAATCAAAACATTTTTTTTTCTTGAGGCTATGAAACATTTGTTTACATAATGAAAAATAAAATTAATATTTACAAATAGTATAGCAAGTACTATGTACCCTAACTGTTTAAACTTTCTTTGAACTAAAATATAACCTTCATAGATTACTCATAATTAACAGGTTTTTCTTAAATATTAATTACTTTTTCGCAGTACAACTATTAAAAAATTAGCTAAGTGTTTTAGATGGCACATAGAATTATTTCTTGACTTCACTGTCAGCAGCACTCACCGTGAACAGGATTTACTGTCAGCCAAATTTTGCTATAACTAGGAACATTTAAAACAGATATTATGGATTGTACTTTTCACGGAGGCTTATAATGCGAAATAAAAAAAAACATCCGAAACAAAATAATGATAGGCCTCATCGTGAATGTAAATCGTTAAATATACATTTTCTCTGTAGTCCATTTTCTTTTCTTTGCAGTCCATTTTATTTTCTTTGTAGTAGCTTTAGGAAAAAAGGAACAAAGTGTTACAATATAAAAATAAATACTATCGCTGCTGGTAATGTAGTGTTTTTTTATTGTGTTGTTTTTACCTTGAATCTGCTCCTCATGACTATCAAAAATAAAAGGTTTTTTTCAGTACAGTCTGGGTAATACGTATTTATTAAGTTGGGCCTTAATTTATCTGAACTTAGTCTTATCTCGTGTTTTAATAATTTTGACATTAACGAAAACGAAGCAATTAAAAAAATAATGTCATTGATTGAAAAGTAATCAGTAAAATGATCCAAGACGAAAATAATTATTATTTAAATATTACATTAAATTTTGCAAAAAAAATGCGCAACAAGCGCATTTTTTTTGCAAAATTTAATGTAATATTACGATGTTTTTTTGCTTAGGATATGTTTCCTACAAAATGTCATTAATTAACGTATGATAATTACTAAATAAAATACTTAAAATTTACATGTTCGGAAGTACAATTATAACAAAAAATTTGTTGCCTAATATTAAAAAGTAACATTTGGTGAAAAATTTATAAATGTGGACATTAAAATAATGCGGTAAGAATGCATATAGTCTGAATGAATTTCGTTATCCTTAATTAATATTACTTTCCAATTAGTACAAAACTAGCTTGATCTTTGTAATGTATAATATATAAATAAAATAATTCCAATGCAAAGCGTATTGTAAAACTATATTTCACCTTAACTAAATATGAACATAAACTTACTGAAGTACTACTTGTCTGAGACCCTAAAATAATACATTGTATTAATAGAGAAAAACAAGAATGTACTGTACTCGTATCATATAAATAAAAATGTATATGATACGAGTACATAAATATATTTGTTCAGCCTTTCAAAAGCGTTTGAGTTCATTTTTGAAACAAATACGACTTTCAACAACATAAAATATTCTTTTATCCATGTTATAAAGAAAAGTCTCGTGGGACTTACCCCTTTGTTCTCTTTAGTGTTTGAAGAAAAGTATTATCGTATAGCAAATTTATGTTTATTGAGTGATCCATTTGCATCTGTTAGTCGACCTTTTTCTAGATAGTTAATAAAACGCACACCGATCTTACCCTATTATAGGACGAAATTATTTTGCAATATCAATATTTTTTACATGTTCGTGAATTATTTAATATAATATTTAAGGTTTATTAGATGTAAAAATAACATATTTTTAGGAAGAAAGAAATAACGTTGAGCAGCTTAATAACTTTTTTCATATCATTTTGGACGTAACCATTTTTTTATTAAGATCTTACTTATTTTAAATTCTTATATCCAAAATTTAACCAGTAAATGAGTGATTTTGGCTTCTAAAGAGTTATCTTTGCAAAATACATATATTACAAATCTTTCATTCTAAATTATTTTATTTCTGTTTTCATATAAATTCACTCCAAAGATATGCAAAAACCGGTTACCCCAACAAACCTATATCAGTATGGTTGGCGTCATCGGTGCGATAGTGGAAATAATTTTCAGATATTTAAACTATATATCCTCAAATTGATTACATAATATCATTATTATGTCCAAAGAAAAAAATATTACTTGATTTTGATTAAATGATTTTGGTAAAAAACCTACAGCTATATTTTTTTACTTATTCCACGTGGTATTCAGTTTATATTTATTCAGAATAATGTTTTAAATTATGTACTTTTGCAGAATTAGATCTTTTAAGGAGCTTTTATTATGGCTTATTGTGTTTATATAATCTACGGAATTAAATTTCATACATATCTAATTGTTGTACCATCATTAAACTTGGCAAGTGTGTGTAGTTCTGATTACAAAATAATAAAATAGTACCATTGGAATAATTTAATAAAATAGAACCGGAAGTTAGACATTGAACTCATTTCCTAATTCGTATTATAATCGTTTTTGGGCTTGTAATTGTTGTAGATGCAGTGGTCTATTCAGGATCGCGAGTCTTTTCGTCTGGGCAAGCATAAGGACGTAGCTCTAGAAAGTAAAAAAATAAGTATTACAAGCTTAATGAGAAGACGCCTTGTAATACTGAAGTATTGGCAGAGATGGAGAGGATACATGCTCAGTCTCCAACAGATATAAAATGAAAAAGAAGCACATCAACCGTATCAACCATGTTGCTTTGCTAATTAGAAATTCTGTAGCAATTGTTTTAAGAAAGTGTTAGTGTTTGTAAAAGTGGTTCCAAATATAATATCTGGCAGTTGGTGCATATAAACTTAAAGTCGAACAAGGTAATCGATCAATAATTAGAGCCGAATAGATTAGTGTCCGAAAGATAAAGTTAGAACTATTTTCGCAATATTCTATTAAAAGGAATATTAGTAGCTTAGGGATTCTTCATGGCCTGAGATTTAAAACAGCCCCCTTCCTATTTCACCACTTACTGCATCTGCGTCACCAAGTAAGTAGGGTTCTTTAAATTTTAGAAGCGTGCATTTTTTAAACGTGCTGTATAAAATTTTGCAAAAAATAAGTTATAAGTGAAAACTTGGTGCATATTGGAAAAGGTTCAAGTATTCAGAAAAATAAAAATATATTTATAAAAAATGGAACTGATGTAAATAAAACATAAAACAAGATTAGTAGCGAAATAATATTTATAATATTTGTATATTACTCCTATAACAAGAGATGTAACATATAAATACAGGCATAATAAGAGTCATGAAGCTTCTATTAAAAGAATATACTAAATACAATGGAATGATATTACTGGTGTGTAAAGGAGCGTTTAAAAATTGTTATTCTCACATCTCTCCAATATAATTGAATATTTTGTATAGAGTTGAAAGATGTGTTCGTTTGAAAATGAATTAAAATTAGAAATAAATATTTTTCATAAGCGTTTTGAAAAGATTTCTGTATGGTGTAAAGAAAAGCATCTTAATGATTTAATTATGTTATAAATTATATGAAATCTAACAAAAGAAGACTGACATTTATATATTAATATGATTAACGCGTTAGTTCATTAAAATACATATTTATGATTAAATAATAAATTTAATTCAGACTAACTTATTGATTTGATTTAAAAAAAAATCATGAAGAAATACGAATACAAAATGAATACAGCATCATGTATTTACTTTCTAGTACTTCATGCCATTTTCAGTCTGACAAATGGATGAACTCGATAGATAACACTAGTTTTCTTATAAATACAAAAGGTTCAGTTTTTTTAATGGATAAAATAATTTTTATAAATGTTAAATTAAAATAAATAGAATACTGGGAACGATTTTTCAGACTCCGTAGTGTTTTATCTTTCATAAAAAACATTAATTGCTAATCATAATCGTCATTATCGTTATAATAAGTATTCTCCTCATCATTATTTAATAATGCTGCCAATTTCTTTAACTATTAATGGCGCTACTTTGCCAACATACCATAACAGAAGAATCAATATGCTAAAACAAGTAGATGTTTCCAACATTTTCAGCGGACAATAACAACATATTTTTGAGAGGCACATTAAAAATGTTATTTGAAAAAAGTCTTTTTATCCGAATGGTAAATTTCTGTTAACTCTTACGTTCTGCAGGAATGATTGATTTCCATGGTAGATATAATATTCTATAAATTTAGATGGATAACTCTTTACATAATATTTTTAATTTTTCCTTTCAAACTTTTACTAAAATACACCTAACATTTCAGTAAAACATTTAAAGATTTACTACTAATTTCGATACCATAATGGTATCGTAATGCTCTTTTTATTTTTCAATGCTTTAAGCTATGTTATATTATGTCTCGTTTGTGTAAAAATAAGGGTAGGCTCCTTTGGAGGGCAACCCTTATTGACTATGATTTAAATATTGACACAAATTTAATCAAATATATGCATGTAGAAAGCACGAAAATTCTTTACTCTTTTAATTAAATCGTTTAAAAAAATAACAGAACTTGTATTTTCTGTGTCTGGCTCTAACAACGAATGTTATTGTAATATACATTTTCTCGTATTCCTGTTTTACACATTGGGACATTTTATGATCTTAACAATAGAACACGTACGTACAGTTATTGTTACGAAGTAAGTAATTGCAACATTATTTTCGTTACTATACATGAAAATCGGGACTTTGTGTTTTATTGTTCCTTGCTCACCAATAAAATTTACTTTTTTTGTAAATTATTATTTGCTTTATTTTGACCCTAAATTTTTATAAATCCCGCTGTATTTCTTTTTAAAACCTTATACTGTTAATGAATTTTTGCCTCAAAAAAAAAAAGTTAAATTCTCTAGTTACATGTTATTATGAGGTTGAGTTAAGTGAAATATTTTATTACGGTTTTTTAGATTTTGTTACCGGTATTTAGATTTTTCTTGTCAATCATTTAGTTTGCATGTTGCAAATCAAATATAAAATGCTCGAAGAGTAGAAAGCATAATTTTTGTTTTAAAATTGTATAATAAGAATAGATTAAGTTTATAAGAAAAAAAAGGTGTCAAAGCACTTTAGAGCGAATAACTTCTACTTAAAATATTTTTTTGATCAAATATGTTCAATATTCATATATATCCGTCTCGGAAAATCCAATGGTAATATTTATTATTATATCCTATAATTTTTTTTATTATTTGAAGTATTACTAAACCACGAAAATTCTAAAATGTTTAGTATTATAATGTTACATAGCACGGTGTTTATTTAATGGCGGTTATTATTGCCCCGTAATTAACACTCCGAAACGGGATGCCGCGTCATTATTACTTTGCTGAGTTCTGGCAGGCGCAAAGTGCAGCTACATAGAGGATTAATTGTCATAATAATATTTTCATTAGTGGATATAACGAAATGTTTCGTGCATTATTCTAAGTGAAACGCTGAAAATTTCTTTCACATTTGGTGCGGCCTCAAATAAAACATTTTCGTTACGTGTGTAGCGGCGAAAATTGCCATTGAATTAAGTGGAAAATGGAATACACTTCCCATAAAAATACTCTGTGAGAGCATATCTTAAGAGATAAATAATCACATTATGTTGGCACTTTTGACAAGAAATACATTTAGAATTCCATATAATCAACTGAAGTTAAAATTTTTCCACCCATAAGAAAGATATCACTTGTTTTTAAATGTCTGAATTAATTTACGGCAACCAAGGGTTGGTTAGAGAAAACAAGTATTTTAAGAGATCAACGGATATTGAATTTTTCTGTGTTTTTGAAAAGAAATGAGAATTATCGGCATTGCATAATTTTAAAATAAAAAAATATTCAAGCAGATAGCGGTACATTTATGTTCCAAATTAGCATTTGAAATATATGTATGAATATCTATGTAAATATATAGAAATATAAATATATACATATATATATATTTTTTTTTTCTTTTTTCCAATTTTGGTACTTGAATTTTCTGGATTATTATATTTGTAACGACTTATTCTTCATAAAACTGTAAACATAATCTTGATTATTTTGAACCGGAAAATTCAACGTGGCTTTAAATTGTGGTCTCACCATTGTCAATAAATGAAATATATTGTGATAGTTGTTTAAAAAAATAAATAATAACAGTTAGTGATAGGCAACCTTTGACATGGCATGTGATAAGTGTATTAAATTTTTATGTGAATTTCACTATTGTGTTATCGAATTTAAATTGTCTGTTTTTTTATATAGAATTAAATAAAATTAAAACGTTTATATTATATGTATGTATATATATATATATATATATATATATATATATATATATAAACGGTTTTGATAAAAAACTGTTCTTTTCACGAGTGGTAATATCGGTATATACTATGTTAACTACGTTATATCTTCAGAAATAGAAGTCATAATTTTCAGTTAATCTTCACTCAATTTTATTCGATTACACTCTCTATTATTTACATAAATTTATGAACTGAAAACAATTTTCGTATTTAATGTATAGAAATTATTTACTGACCCTGGGGCCCATAACAACGTGCTTTATACAAAAGAACGAGAGATCTACGAAAGCCTCTCTAAAAAATTATTGTGTTTGCATCAAGTGATCTAAAAGTCACATTAAAATTGATGTTGCGCTTAAATCGGTTAAATGAGGTTTTAAATGTTATGATTTCCTTATGCTAAGAAATTAAAAGATGTGATAAAATAATACAAAATGACAAATATGGAATATATTATTTAACTGACAAAAATAAACATTTTCTTACGCCGTACAACTTTCACTGTTGTGTGAGAAATTACTTCGTGCCTGAAGTTTTGGATATAGTTAACTATATATAAACCTTAAGTTACATCAAATTATGGTAGCGGAAAATCAGAGATATTATACAGAGTTCCACAACCATAATCAATACTATACTATTATAGTCTGTGATAAATTGTATGCAGTAAGCCTTTTTTATATTTTCTGTCTGAAAAGCGAGTTAAATTGTTCTTTTTGAATCCACTGGTTTAATATAGATAAATTTAAATTTAAAAAAAAACTACTACAATCTATTAGCAAGCAAAGTGCTAACCACAAGAAGCATCAACGTAAAATAAGTGCATTATATCTTCTACCCTTTTAATTAAAGAAGAAATACAATAATCTTGTGAAAAGAGGAAATTAGTACTTTTCCTTTATATCCAAAATATAGCTTGGAATAGTATGAAATTAGCCAAATATTTTTGAATTAAGTATTGTCGGGCTATGTGCATAAATCATAAAAAAACTACATTAACCAAGAACGAACATACAATTGCAATTAATTTACTTTTATAATTACTAACTAAACTTTTTCCAGTTTAAAATGTGAATACAAATTGAAACCAGCAAAAGTCAACAAGAGCACATATGGAAGAAATGAATTTATTATCGATGTCGGTGAGAATTATGAAATTACGTACAGCATAACTTACAAACATATCAAGAAAGTTCAGAAGATATTAACACATCAAGTTAGTTATGGTTGAATTGGAATACCGCAACGGTCACTCAGGCATGATTTCGTGTTTAGATTTATGAGAGGAACATTGCAAGTTACGTCTTTCCTAAATCTTAACATCATTCATGCCACATGCTATTGAAGTAAACTAAGTAACTCGGATGAATGAACGCCTTGTGCAGAAATTGTTTTTCGTAAATGGTATACTAAAGCACTATGAATTTACAATTTTTTGTTCTCAATTAGTTCATAGTAATCGTATATTTACTTCAGTTTAAAAATGTATACTTTGTTTAAATTATATTCCATATAATTTTTAAATTATTAGCAATAGAAAGAAAATAGATACTTATAAATATTAACTATTCGGTTAATTAGTTTGGATATAACTCGGATAACACTAACAATTTTACTGAAAAAATAAAAATGATATTTATATCCTCTGAACAAAAATATACCTAACTATCATCATCAGTTTCCGTTTCTTTCGATAAGAAAAATTAAAATAAAACATCAACTTGAAAATTTATGCAAGCGTAAATTATTTCTCTTTGTTAGTCCATACTAAATTCGGAAGTATTACTCAAATTGAATATTCATATTTGGTGCATTCAAGAATTTTGGTGAAAAGGATCAAAATCCAGAGATATCCCTAATATCTGTCCAATATCCCAAACGGTGTAGGAATAATTTTAAAAGAGAAACTTAACAGTACATGATATGTGGAAAGACGTATTGACAAAATATCGCCAGTAAAACTTTTTAATAACAACCATGTTTAAACATAATATTGTTATATGCTTTTCAAACTAATTCAATCAATTTTGAAGTAAGAGACAGTATTATTTCCATGAAATCCAAAACATTGGGAGTAATTATCTCAATTTTGATACAGTCTCAGGTCATCAATCAAAATTATAATTCCAGTCATCTTCACTATAAAAAGCTGATATTTATTTCTATTCAAACGCCCTTGATGTAACTGTATACTGTACCCTGTAAATGATATATGTTACTCATGTGCCTAAATAGACAAAAAATCTAATATTATCGAATTTATACGTGGCTTTAGCTATGTCCCGTTATAATAAACCTCTAAATGAGCCTCTAAATGAATTGCTGAGTCTAGAGTGAGCTATCCTGAGTATGATTTTGATTGGCATAGAGGAAAATTATCAGGCACGCCAAATTTTTAGTAAATTCACAAACCTCACCATAAAGAAATTACTAGCCCATTTTTACTTCCATGATAGAAATTGGCATAAACAGTATTATAAAGTAGAAACTCATGTAATCACATTAAACCCTGAAGACTATATTAATATTTGACGTTAATTTTGTAGAAATTCATTATTCACAATTAAATGTAACTACGTGATGTAGTATTATTTCTACTTTCTTTAAGTTCTTTACCACGATCTTGGTTTCGTTATATCACAACATATTCAGGTGGGCTATTAGCAAAGATTCTCTATCTTACATTTAATTGTGAATAATGAATTTCTACAAAATTAACGTCAAATATTAATATACAATTAACCTCAACATTACATTCAAATAATATTTTTTAATCAATACAATAATGTTTAATACGAGTAAAACAACATATTTTTTAATTATTTTCTTCATTACCGGTGAATACGCTATTACGAGTTCACATATCGGCATACCGACACATTAATATATAAAGTTACTGACATTTCGACCAAATTAAAAAACGTTTCGTTCTCCAGACTTATATCGATACTTTTTAGCTAATAAACAATGACTCAGATAACGACTAGCAAACAGGAATTTTTTTATCTGGCTGCATCAAATGAGCCAAGTTAGCTTCCTGATAATTTATGGTCGAAATTTTTGTTGGCGGCGCGGACAATCATTGTAAAATGTTGTCGGATTTCGCACTTTGTTTTTATCACTTACTTCGGCGAGTTGCCTTAATCCTGATCTTCCTAGCGTGGAATTTTTCTCTTAAGGATAGAACTTTTAATAAGATTATTTTCTTGAATTTGTATATTATTAAAACCTGAAACTAACCAGAAATTCTCAAGTGAAACTCACATGACTAATGTGGCTGAATTTATCATACAAGGGTAATAAATATTAGTAGAATTTATTAATTTAAATATTAGTTTTGTTACACGAAAATTCTTGGTTGGTTCAGAAAAATATCTGTTTTTCAGTAATATCATCACGCTATAAACTACGCTTTTCATACTATGCATTCTTTTTATCGTAATTTCTTGATGTCATTATATTACTGGGGTAATTTTGAAATCATTTCAAATCAAGGCAGGTGAAATTTAAAATCAATGAATGTCGTGGAGGATATTTTAGCCAATTTAAAAACTAATGCTGGAAAATATTTAAAAGACTTGAGCTTAACTTTTTAAACATAACAATTTGAATTTAATGGAAGTTAAGCAATCGGTTAACATAGCCGTGATGAATAATATACAAATGAATACAACATACCCGTGATGAATAATATACAAATTAATATATGGGTACACGTGCCGGTGTCAACGATTTGAAAAAAAAAATTTATTAGTCTGTGAAGACAGATTTCAAATTCTAAAAGACGAACAATTTACTAATCTGAGTGACTATACTGCTAGATTTTAGCCACTTTAAAATAAAAAATCCAATTAACCTCTAACACTTTACTACTATTAACCTTTTGATACGACTCCATATATGGAACATTCAAATATAAAATAAATGGGATTTAATAAGCTGACAGGATTCTATTCCTGAAATAGCGTTTATGGGAAATTGATACAGTTATTAGTATCTAATGTTATTACCCCAGGTTACCTATCTACCTAGCAAGCGGTAGTCTCACCTTAACTAAGTTATCTGCCCATTTAGGGTTCGTCCCACTATGTGTTTTTGGTACATGGTCAAAATTCGAGGACATTTCTTACTCAGCGGTCGTCGGTTAATATGAGGTATATGACTTGTCCCTTGCTGGTGATGTTAGATCACTTACGGATCTCTTCATTATGGATTATATCTAGCAGAGAAACCACGAGCATAACCCTTTCTATAAATCTTTTTATGAGGCCATAAATCAGGGGCAACTCCCACTTCAATATGTTATCGCCGGCAACCAAACTGGTTGAAAACTTTCATCTTCAAACTCTAGGCCATGTTTAGTAAAAAGATATGTCAAAGTATCCCGAATGCTGGACAGCTAAGTTGAACTTTCTGATTGTTTTCTGTCCTCAAGTAAGTTCATTTAATTAGACTATATGTCCAAGGTACCGATATGGGTACGATGTTAACGATATACAGGATGTTAGTCTTGTCAATGTTAGTCTGAAGACCTATTTGTTGGGAAACTCGACTTAGATCGCTAAATATTGTGCTAAGGTCGTGCCGTCATTCTGCAATGGCTACTGTATGCTATGTAAATCGAAGATGAGCATTCTTTTGCAATGTATTGACAAGAACTCCGTAGGTATTCAAGAAACTTTAATATACCGCTAGTCAAGAGGCGTCGATGTAGAGACTGAAGCAAAGGGAAGCGATGGGCCAAGATAATTAATAAATCACGCTCTTTTTACCACTACATCGATTATTGAATGTGATGACGCCAAGCACAGAGAAAATAATGGTGAATTGCATTTTTAAGGATGAGTAATTAATTCAGCTAAAGCCTAATATTGGAGTAATATTAATCAAGCCTACCGTATCATAAGTGTGGCGTATTTCGTTAATTATTACTTTTTGCTATTTGTTATTTATTCGTCAAAAAGGATCAGTTTCCTTTGGTTAAATAATCTTCATGTTAATGAATACACAACTAGAAATAATATCCACTAAGGATTGACTCCTTGTTCTATGATTTTTTTAAATTTTACTTTCCAATTCCAAGGTAAGATATTTTTTCAACGATATTTTTGCTTTATATTTAAATGTATTATGCTTATAATTAAAGAACAATATCTGTTATTTTAACGAGGTTGTTATTACACCAGTTGACGGCAGAAAGGAGAAAATGGTGAAAATGGTTAAAAAATGCTTGTGTTGATTTATATCGCTCCAGGAATGTTACCCAAATAAATAATTTTCACATCTCTTTTTATATGAAAATTTAAATAACTCAAAAATTTGTTATGGCGTAGATATTCGTTGATGGTGTAGCTAATACGGTCTCAAATATCTTCGATAAATACTAAAGGAAACGTAAATGGGAGAAAAATATATTTATCAACAAAAGGCAACATATTGGGCAATCGATATATATATATATATATATATATATATATATATATGTATATATATATATATATATATATATATATATATATAATATTACGTAACCATTATGTACAAAAATTGGTTAAATCTGCCCTAATTATGCATATCTGCACAGAAAGACCGTATTTGCGCTTCAATATAAAAGAATACTCCAGAAATACATTTTAACCTAGCAGTTTTAAGAGACAGAATTTTGTTTTAATTTTCAGAATTTTTGCTGTTTAGTTGACATTTAATAAGAATTAAAATTCATTTAAATAGTAGAAAACTACCAAATTTAAATAAATGACACCTCAATATCCCACCAACATATATTCTGAAAAAGAATACAAATGCTAATGTTTATATTGATGTTCTAATGAAATAGGAAAGGTTTCCATCGTTATTTTTTTGTGTTCTAATTAAATACTTTGAATTCAAAAGGATAAGCTGATTTTCTGTGACATTATAATCTACATGAAATCACCATGCACGTCAAATGAAATTCTTCCTTAATTATTTCAAATCTGAACATAAAGTACGTATGGTATTTAGAGGGAAACAGAGACATAGTATTACATTCTTGCAGTGATATTCATATAAAAAATTATCGACATTATTTTGGCCGGTTACCTGCTGTAAAACCTTCATTTCGTGATTACAAAAGCTTCATTGTCAACACAGAAAACAAATTATTGAACTTGTTATATAATCATGGCGCATTATGTACATAAACCCTGTGGATTATATGATAGATCTGACATAAAGAGAAATTTCGTAACTGTATATACCTTTGCAATCGTTGATAACAAATAACCAAAATAATATTATTTGGAAATAATAATAAAATGTTAGAGCCATTCCTCGGCTCCCGATGTCAATTTAAGGTTTAATATTTTGCAAATGACAATTAAAAATGCCTAATAAAACACCATTTAACTTTCAACAGAGATGTCTTATGATAAGATTTTAAAAATATAAGAGAAAAACACTTTATATATGTAGTAAGGTACCCAAAATTATTCTCTTATATTTTGCTATATATTGTTTGAGATCTCCTTTTTCTAGCACGTAAGTCCAAAAACTACAGTAATTGGATGGTTGTGATAGACTGTCAATCATGACGTGATTATAACTGTTCCCAGTTTCATTAAGATACCTTAAAAATAGGGTTGTACTACTTATTAATTACTGGGATATGCAATTACTTAATATGATTATATAATTATTTCAAATGGCTTTGTCTTTTTTTACTTCATCATCTAATAATAACTATATATATATATATATATATATATATATATTCATATATATATATATATATATATAGTTATTTATTTATTTAATGTGAACATTGAGTATTCCGGTCACGCAGCACGGTTTCTGTTTATATTTTGTTGTAAAAATTCCATATTTATTTCACGTGTAAATTTAATATTTTTTAATATTGGTTAGAGTATTATCGTAATTGTTTCAGCTTGTCTGTACAATTACGATGTATTTGATTAAGGCTTATAATATCTACCATAATAAATTTAATTTGATTAAGGCTTATAAAATCTGCTATAATAGTGCCTTAATAAATGTAAGATTATATATTTAATACGAATATTTATTCGAAATAGTTGTTTTTGTAGTCCGCGATGTAATTTAAGCTTTGTTCACGAATACTCAATACGTTACTTAGCAGTGGTTTCAATTACAACTGAATACTTCATATTGAGTATCTAAGTATTATATCTAAATAGGAAATTTTGTACAGTCAAATAATCTCACATTTGTCGATTATTGGATAAGTAACAGATCACAACCATGAAATAATAACCATTAATAATCATTCATTAAAAACATTGATATGTATAAATGCCGCAAATAGCAGTTTTAATTATCAATAAAACATAAATGCATTTCTAGAGTGCTTAATATCCATTAAAAACAAATACATTTCTTTTCGAACATATTAGAAGTTGGTTCTCGTAGTAAAAATTAAAGCTTAAAAAGGGATCTTTTACCTGATATACATTTTGAATATTTAGACAGACAGGCCAAAGTTCCTACCAATCTGCCAAAATCTGCAAATGTTTTATTATAACGTTGACCGATAATAAAAATGTTTTTGTTAGCACCTGAATATAATTTATTTAATTTGTAATTTAAACGGATTACATATTTTAAAGAAATAATTTATACGATTAAATAATGTGTATTTAAAAAGATATCGTCTACTGTTTTTATTAAATTGATGTAGGCAAACAATTTAATTTGGGCTTTCTCACTGAGGGCACGCTTAGCTAGCTCGGCAGGTAGCAGCAAACGGACGGAGGTCTGAAGTTGCTGGCTAATCATAGTCGATTACTTGCTACAATGTACCAGTTGGGACGGTATGGCGGCGATCTTTAAAAATGGTATTCAAAAAACTGTTCGTGGTATTCGCGGTCTTAATAAAAATGTTAGTGTCGTTGTGAAGCCGTTTAAATATCTTGTTGATATAAAAGGCGTAGTTCTCCTTGTGCTTGTGTTTCTTTTCTTTGTGTTGTTTTTAATGATATTTTTTCGAGCCTTGCCGAACTTGAAAGCCACGACCGATTAATTCTGAACTGACTTGTTAGCTGCGAAGAATAAATGTGAATTTAGTTTTATGTTTCACAGAGTTTTATTGTTTAAGTGTGTTTGTTTAGTAAAATGGCGTTCTAAATTCTGAACTCTAGTTTTTAAAATCACACCTATGTTGTATATCCGACAAACTTTACGAGAAACCGTTAGAGGGATTACCCGTTAGTTTTAAATAGCAGCAGTTAACTGGATTGTATTAGTAGCCCCAGATTTGTTCGACCTCGGCCACAGAATGACATACTTCACGATGATTGCCGTATTCGCCCCATTATGAAACTCGGTTTGCATTCGAAATTGTCATAAATATCGTCTTGTATTGAAAAATGAATGAAAATATGAAAGAAGTTTGTAGCTAAGTGAATAACACTTTTTTCCAATACATAAATAACATGTCAGTTCGTGGATGTGAAAGAAAGATGAAAAGAAGAATTGAATGGTTTTGCGGGTATCTAAAAAAAATTGTGTTTTATTTCGAATACGTCATAAAATATGCACCTGATATTTACTGTCCCTTTAATAAAATTATATATATATATATATATATATATATATATATATATATATATATATATGTATATATATTTATATATATTGGGTTGGTTAATAACTTTTTAACCCCGAGTTGCTGTCAACAATTTTTATTATATAATTTTTGTTTAGAATGCACCATTATTATCTAGTACTTGTCGCCATCTAGTTGGCAGTGATAATATGCCTTTTTTGTACAAATCCAGTGACTTTGTTTCAAAAAACTGTGCGAGGTCGTTTTGGAGATCTTATTAAAGTCTATTTTTTTAAAGTAAATTGTTATTCACAAATTGTAATCAGAGAGCGCAATGTGCGACAAATATGGTAGATGAGTGAGTAGAACCCAGCCGATGTCCTTTAATTTATTACTAATACGTTTTGCAACATGTGGTCTAGCATTATCATGTACAAAATAGACTTAATCCTGTTGACTACTCAATTTGTTGGTTAATCGGTCCAATTGTTCACAGTAAATATCTGCATTAATTGTAGATTCCACTGAAAGAAATGTTTAATGAATGACGTCCCTGACATTCCAGCAGCTGCTGAGCTTCACTTTTTTGGCACTTGTTTTAGGTTTGGATACTGAAACTCCTGTTTTTTCGACACCCAGCCATTGACGTATGCGTGTATGGTTAACGTATGTAACGCACTTCTAGTCGCCAGTTATTAACTGTTTCAGCCTGTCGTAGTAACGTTTTAATGTCAATAACTGTCGACAAATATCAACTCTGGACTGAAGACGATATGATGACAACTCGTGGAGTATCCACACACCGTATTTTGAAACTTTTCCCAATTCGGGCAAATGTATTTCTATGGTGCCGTGACTGCCGTGTAGCCCATCTGCTAAATGACGAGTCGTCAGTCCAAGATCCTCAACAGTTAGGTGTCGTCGTCATCGTTGAACATCCAATTCAACAAGACGTCCGGTACGGGGTTCGTCCTCAAGATCGTAGTCCTCATTCCTGAACTTTCTGAACCAAATCTTTGCCATCACGTAAGACCCAGACGAAATTCGTAAAATAATGGAATCCGTATTTGATATCTACTTAAATCCATTAACTTTTGAGTAATTCACTTCAAGCTTCAGCGATAACTGTTGTTTACTGACTGCACTTTGGCCTATTTATACCCTACAGTCAAACTTTCTAGAAGTTTGGGGAATCTTCCTAGAAAAGTCCCGAACTTGTGGCTAAAAACTTACTAATCAATCTAACATATATATATATATATACATATATATATATATATATATATATATATATATATATATATATATATACATATATATATATATATATATATATATATATATTTGAATGTGTGTTTGTGTCTGTATGTATGCATATACAGGTATATTTTTTAATTATATTCGTTCTAGATCTCGTCGAACAGAACATTTTTTATTTGAATAGAGGGTTGTGTCGATAGGTGCATTTTGATATAATAATTTTTTGGGTACTTCTATTATTAGGAATTATGAAAAAAAATTATTGAAAATTTGTATTGCAGGGTTGACGCTATTTATTCTTTGATTTTCGTATTTATATATTAAAATTTACTGCACACCCATTAGTAATTTATTTAAAGTAGTCATTCTAAACTCATTTCTTTGTTACTAGAGAATTTCGTGAATTGATATTTTGTAAAGGTACGAGCTTGAATATTCTCTGTGTACGTGGGTGTATTGTTCTAAACTTGAAATGTCCATCAAGAATATAGCCTGAAGAAAAGTGTCATCTGATTTTTCTCAACATTATTCAGATGACAGCAACACAAAACTCTTCTCCATAATTTAATAAAACTTAAAAGAAGCATTCATGGAGATACTCTGAAATAATACCGAAAATAATTTTGATCACACGTCTACCTCGTGACGGATAATAATTATATATTCGTTTCTCTTTTGTTAATCGGGTTTTGAATATATACTATAATAATATATGGTCCTATGGGAAAATCGTTATCCGCTATAAATAGTACGGAAGGTTTCGTGAGGTACAAATCACAATTGCAGGTTGCGGAATGTTTAATATGTTATTTTAAAATGTTTCACCCAATATATTCTGCAGAAAACCACCATCCGACCTGCGACCATCAGTCAATTCTTTTTTGTAAAGTATACGATTGTGAAACGAGAACTTTCTTTAACGGTGTAACTTTCAGCACGTGAGAAATATACTTCTCCATATTAAAATTACGAAAATTTCTCGTGATTCCTTCCTTGTTAGCGGTGACTGGAAAATAAAACTTCAAATTAAACAAAATTTTATATTTTTAGGGGGATTCTACATTTACAAAAAAAACACTCGGGTACTCTCAATATCATACGCAGCTCCCAATATCAATGCCAAAAAGTCGAAAAAGGAGAATGAGGAAGAAAACAAAATTGATTGTAGAAATATATGCTAAAAAAGCTTATTTTATTCTCTCTTATTATGTACTAAAACAATTCCCATCAGTTATTTGAATACAATAAGCATAACGTCACCAGCGCGATATTTATAAATCAGTACAACAGAAAGTGCAAACGGTGGTAAATGCCACACTATTTACAACAACCTAATTATCAATTTGTGACACAGTACTTGAATAATTGTAAGGATAAATAAATAATTCTCTATCTCTAATTTAAATGTCAGGTTTAAATAAAATTGATATATTATATTTGTTTAACTTGGCAATTTGATTAAATCATAATTCAGAACTTATATTATCGCATTGTTCTGATTTCTGTTTCCCAGCAAAGGGAATGTGGGCAAAGAGCATTGAAAAATTTTATATCTTCGAATGTATCTAAATCTATCTTTCGAATGGTCACTAGATACCATAATGTAATTTGAAATCCCGTTGAAAAAAATTTAATTGCGCCCTTCATAACAATATTCTTTTCTCTTAAAATGGCAACACCAAGTCAATAAATCTTGAAACAATGAGATATGAAATTTCAAGATATTTTTCTTCTTTTCTGAATAAAATCCATCTTTTAAGAGATGCTCGTGGATATGCTTTTCTTGTATTATTCTTTCGACTAGCAAGGGTTTCGTGCTGGTTTTTCACGTTTAGCTACAAGTCACGGTAACTACAGCCAAATAGTTGTTAGACACATAATTCAAGTAAAAACATTGAAGCTAATGGATCGTCATGTTTATTGTAGATCGTCTGTTTGCTAGATCCTACCTCAAAAATATTGAACAGTAAAATTATTGCCCAATTTAATTGATCATCTAGTGCCATCTGACACCGCAGCAACGGTTGTACGAATTCACTTTTGTGAATAAAGGGAATCGATGCATTTGACATATAAGAAGTATATAAAAAACAAACAAAATTGTATTACGTAAGTTTAATCTCACTACAGAATTAAATGTATTAAAATAACATATGATAAATAGTTCAATTTATCGACTTTTTCATTTTTTTACCACTTTAAGCCAGGACTAATGTGATTATAAGTTGTATGACATGATTATTTGTTTATGCAGAGTGAAACATGTAAACAAGCTTTGGTTCAATAAAAATATGCATTTCGATAAGAGTTAGAAAATAAAGACCTAAATGTAAAGAAAAGGAAAATAAATACCTCTAGTCCCTCTATACAATCATTTAATACATGTTTTCCCCTTTTCAGTAAATTTTACCTATATACCAATAACCTGAGGATAAATTTCCAGTTATTTTAGGCATTTAGCAACATATATAATGTGCACACATGACTAGTATTTATTTGAAATTAATACATATTAATCTAATAATAGGACATATTTTATGTAAACAATGCGTTTCTGTATTCATAGTTTAAACCTTAGTTGATAGCATGCAACGTGAAGTTGTTCAATTATTATTTTAAATATTTCTTCATGAAAAAATTAATGCATAAAGGTTCATCAATAGTTCGAAAGTTCATTTTACAGGAATTTTTATTTCCATTTCACGTAAATTATTAATTTCTGATAATAATACTTCTACTTGTATCAATAGATTTGTGGGTTGTCTTCAATAGATTTTACTTTAGTTTAATTCGTCGACCCAATATATATTAAATATGTATAATGTTAAAAAAAACCTAATTAAATTATTATCACTAATTTTTTGCGAGGTTGTCAATGCTTGTTTTTTATGGGAATGACCAGCTTTGTTTGTTTGGTTTAAATCTGCGCTTATGGCCGTCATTCTTAATATTTGACAGCGTTGCTCTAAAAATTTCGTAAAATCACATATTTTTGGCATTTCGATGCCTTAAATGAATTTTGTCATTCTGCGTGTTATCGATCTTTAATGTGAGAATGCTAATTATTAATGAGCCCCCACTGGTCAATGAGTTCGCTTAATGATTTTAATCTTTTAATTGAAATTTTCCTAATTCGACAGCAGATTTCTTACTCATCGTTGGTAATTTGAGTAATGTAAAAAGGTGATGTGTGATTACGCGATTAATATTGAAACGGACTTCCATCGATTCCCATGTAATTAATTATTTTCCTCGGATGCTTTTTATGCTTCAATTACACCTATCGCCTTGCGTCTCAAACTAGACCTTAAATATGGGAATTTTTCTAACTCAGAGAGCCACGGTTGATCATGAATGAATCGTTTGAAATGTTTGACTAGAAATGTACCCATTTTTCATAAAAACCGTCAAAGGTTACAAGTTCAACCTTTGGCAGTTTAATACGGTGTGGCCGTATCATATTTGAATTATGTATTTCAAATATTGAATATATTTGGCGTTAATTTTGTAGAAATTCATTATTCACAATTAAATGAAACTACGTGATGTAGTATTATTTCTACTTTCTTTAATTTCTTTACCACGACCTAGGTTTTGTTGTATTACATCTTCAGGTGGGATATTAGCAAAGATCTTCTATCTATCTTTGCTAATATCCCACCTGAAGATATTGTAATACAACAAAACCTAGGTCGTGGTAAAGAAATTATAGAAAGTAGAAATAATACTACATCATTTAGTTCCATTTAATTGTGAATTATGTATTTCATTTGAACTTGTGATGTGTCGTGCTAATATGAACAGCATTGAATTTATTTTATCTATTAAATACTGGACATACTTTATTTGTGCATAATACAGTTTTTTCAAATTCATCGAAATCGGTCGAAGTCTCGTTAGTCAGTTCGTCTATATTTGTTTGGATTTCTTGAAATTGATCTGATTTACTGTTCACGTGTTTTAAACGTAATTTTATTTCTGTATAATTTTTATGGTTTTCTTCATAGTGAATATAATTGATACATTTTGTAAATTTATTATTAAGTACTGTTCTTTGCTATTGCAATTTAATTAATATTGCAGTATCCACAGTTTTAATAAATAAGTTATCTATTTTGCAGAGCAATTTAAAAAATTGTATAACAATACGATTGTCTTCAAGGCTGTTATTCGATTGTTATATAGGAAAGGACAAGAGATTTGTTCACTTGTCTTTGTTGTGATGTTGACCTTTTTGGCCGCATCCGTGTTGACTGTATTCACTTTAGATGAGTTAACATCGATGTTGTTGATGAGAACCGTCTGTTGGCTCTAGAGGAATGACGTCTGCGTTGTTTTGCTCACGTCTCTCGGCTTGCAGCTGATGATTTTCTTCGTGTATTGATATATCGTCGTTTATTGAAAGTTTTCAAGTTAACGTTTTTTATGTGTTCGACTATCGTTGAACATAAAATGCAACGCCATACTAAATCTTTAAATTTTTATATTGTTTTTAATGAATTGTCTTTACAGCTTGCTGGTATCACACTATGTAACTTTATGTCACTGAAATGTTTCGAAGTATTTTCACAATTGTGTGAGTCTGGTTTCGGTAGACCCCTTGCTGCTACATATCTACCGTATTCCCAAACCCAAACTTATTTTCACGCTAACGTAGACCCTCGTTAAGTACCCCGTGGACCCATGGGGCCTCCCCCTACACACACACAGACATATATATATATATATATATATATATATATATACATATATATATTTATATATATATATATATATATATACATATATATATTTTTATATATATATATATATATATATATATACATATAAATATATTAGAGAAGTGTAATTTTTAGTATATATATATCCGAGCAATGTTTTACAAATGAAAGAATAAAGTTTTTTAAACTTAAAGAATACATAAAACATTTAAATAATTGGTACTTACAACGAGGAAAAATTCTGTGTTATAAAGTTTTTTGGTCTGATTTTACTAAATGGCGTCCTAAATAATCATAATGAACATAATTGTTTATTTTCTTTTATACAGAAACTTAATAGAGATATATTTAGTGTAAAATAGGGTTTTATATTATCATTACACTAGCAAATATTAAGGCTTATGCCGTTCGTAATTAAGTATATAAGTAAACGTTTTTTATGAATTCGTCATGCAATATTACGAACACGTCGGAAAATTTCAAGACAGTTTCAAATCTTTTGTTTATGTTATAAAAAACTTAATAACATTTATTCAAATATTGTTGTTTACGTCTTTATATCAGATAAATTAGTGACCAATGTTAATTCTGGATAATGTTAGACACAATATTTTATCCTTTTAAAGAGATTTGTATTGACTGATACAAATCGATTTATTAAATTACTTTAATCTCTGTTTTCGTCAGGCAATGATCGATAATGGACAATTTGGACACATGAAATTTTCCTCTAATTTTTATATATATAACTAAATGAATGTATATTTGAAGGCTTCATTTCCAACTACATTACAAACACATGTATTTTTTCCTAATCAAGTTCCAATATAAAGATAGCAACAATGGAATGTAATATATTCTGGCCTTATAATTTCGGTATTTTCCTACACCTAATAAAATACTCTCTGTTGCTGGTAATGAATCAATAAATCATCCCGATGTATTGTTTCAGGTTTTGCGGGTATTGGGAAAAGAAGAGCATGCGATACGATTTATTGGTATTTCAGCTAATTCAGACCCTCCAACACAACGTAATAAAGTTGAACTATGTTCAACAACACATACTGAAAAATATTTCCGAAGCATAAGCAAGTGCTGTGAGTACTTTTTTTGTTACGATTGACAGAGTTAAGACGACGATTTGTTAATTACATTGAATACAAATTGGATGTAAATGTCCCTATTTTTCATGCATATGTGGTTAAGCAATATAACAAACTATAATTATTTCCATATATATATATATATATATATATATATATATATATATATATATGTAAATATTTATAGTTTATTATATTGCTTAACCAGATAGATGCATGAAAAATAGGTTCATTTACATTTATATGTATGCGTGTGTGTGTGTGTGTGTGCATATATCTTTTTTCTTTTTTTTGAGGATGTTTATTTTATTATTAGTTTCCTTTGAAAATAATACCATTGATTCGTGCTCAAAAGAGAAAATCTATTTCAATGTGATATTTTCGTGACTTTTGGCATTTTTGACGTTTGTTAATGACAAGAAATTGCATTAAATATTTAATTTTTATCTTAAAAACATAAAGTAATATTTAATTTTATTTTGGTCGCAAAATAGTTTGATGTCATTTGACATTTCTTGTTAAACAACCGCAAAGCTCCTTTATGTTTTCTGGTTAAAATTTACTTTCATTCTTTTTCAAATCCGTTACCAAGCAATATTTTATTTTATATTAGTTTATACATTCATTCTACTTCCGTATTCCTCGATAGCAGGATAATAATAGTAAATCCTTACTGGTAATTTACTTTTGCACGTCGTTGTATCAACTGTGAATTCTGAAATTGAGAACGTGGAAGCAGTGAAGTGTTTTTATATTTGAATATATTCACTGTGAATCGGCCGTGATTTGTACTGAATTTAATAGGCGAGTCAAGTGTATGGGGCTAGCCTGTAGTAAATAATAGATATATCGAAAGTCGACATACAGTGCATTCATGGGCATCAGCTATTTGCACGAGCAAGAGTATCTTCACCGGGCGTCGAAGATTTCCGGCGTATCTCTTAAAGGAGCTTCTTGGAGTTCATGAGAATTACCCGGTTTTGAAGGTCATCAAGTCAGACCCTCTAAGATTTCACGAGACTTAACCGATATTGAAGATCATAAAGTCAAAACCACTTGGAGTTCATGAGACTTAACCCGGCGTTGAAGATCATCAAGTGAATAAGAGCTATTTAATTTATGTAAACGTCGACGTTTTAATTATATTGAGAATGAATCGATGGCACAAGAGGTAAATTAATAAATTCATGTTGACATAAGTAATGTTGTTATAATCATAGGCTCTTCTAGCTGGTAATTGTTAACTAACTCTTGGATCTAGAGATATATCGTTTGGATTAAGTTAAATATAATTTAAGAATAAAATTATCGACGTAGTATTTCTGCTATTTAAATATCAACGCCACACCACTATTTTTTGCATCTTAAGTACAACTAATCCAATAAAAACTTTTCTTATAGCAATAAATTTTTTTGTACAAAAACTTGGGCATTAACAAATTGAAGGATCTAATTTGAAAAGTGTGGTGAAATATCCCAAAACAACTTAATATATACAATTTTAGGACCGTTACCTTGATTCGTTCTTGAGGTAGTTTAAATAAGTACGAATAAAACGATATTTCTTCAATCCATTTTTCTCCCATAACTTACTGTCAAATTTATGTGAAAAATATAACTGGTCATTGTCATTAAATAATACTTCATAAAATATTTTTTTAATAAAAAACTAGCGAAACTATATCATAAAAAAGTAGCAAAACAGAACCGTATCATCTTATTTTTGTAGGTATTATATTTGGGTACTAACTTATAAAGATTATACAATCCTGTTTTTATATGTCAATACAGACGGACGCTTATAACGAAATTACAAGTTATCAGTTTTTATCATTTGACTACAAAGTTTTGAAATCCGATATTTCTTTCTATGAGGTAGTAAATTTAAAATGATTTTGAAGCAATCCTTGCAATTTTAATCTTTTCAGGAAATTTTCTGCACTGACGAGAGTATGAAAGCAAACTTATCTGGAACAACTAACGGCAAGCTGTCTGATGACATATCTGAATGCAAATGAGGAATCACATCGCTCGCATCGATCGGAGGCGTGTCGAGAATATATTAACACACTCATTTCAAACAACGAGTCGAATGCTGAATGTTATCCCACTGAACGTCAATGGCATAATGCTTGAGTTTTTTTGGCTGAGTAATCAATTTGGTCTAGGTTACTAAGGAAAGAAATAAGATTAATCAGCAACCCGCTGTTACTAAATAACCACATAAATAAATTTTAAAATTAACTAGTAAAAAAGCATTGTGTCCATGTGATGGTCTTACTTTTCCAGTCCATTTTTGAAAGAAATACTTCTTCGTCATCCCTATTTTGCATACTGTAACTGATGGAGGACAACCCGCTTTGTTGATTAACTGTTTGGTAGAAGTGTGCATTTTTTTCTTACATATAATATGGAAGACGTATATTAAACTCTTTTTTATGTTTTGTTTTTACTCCTTTTTCGGTGTACATAAATATCTTACATACCATGTTATTTCTTCAAAATACATTCTCATACGCTACTTAGAATTTGTTCTTTTACTATATACGTAAATGGATTACATAAATGGATTTTATATTTATTCACCACGAGATAAAGGAACGTGGAAATTATCATATGAGATAATATAACGTTTATGTTTCTCATGACAAGTTTATATTTCTTCTTCCTTTTTGAAATTTAATTGTTTAACTCAAAATGTTAGAAACAAATTTTTCAAACAGGACTTTGAAATTAAAATGGTAAACAAAACTCTAACTTAATTTAAAAAGGCTGACCCAATGTACATCGTTAGATGATATAATATCTTGTTAGATAAGATGCGCAAAAAATGTTTTAGCTGCAGATATTTTTTTATATATTGATTGAGGTTATATATGAAATAATTACTTGCAAAATTTTAGCATATGTGCATAAATCAGTGAAAATGGTGAGGTTGTAATAAAAGGTACTAAATATCAACAGTTGATAAAATTATAAGGGTTTATTAGCTCACCCTTATAATTAAAAAACCCTTATAATTTTATCCCATGTTGCTAATTAAATAATCAAATAAAAATTAATATTAAATTATCATGCACACCAAATGCGAAAACACTGGCTTGATAAGTATTATATGCTCTGTGGAGAGGTGCTACCTTGAAAAAAGACATGTTTCTCCTTCGAACCGAAAACTAAAAACTATTTACCTTTAGTATATATTTATTTGATTAAAAATAGATTTATTTTAAGATGAATGTGTAACTCATTGAACGTGTTTGTCGTAATCAACCACAAAGGACAAACAGTAGTCACATTGCTTGTATATTTAGCTTATTCCAGATATTACTTTTGTTGCACCATGGCCTGATCAATATGCTTTATGATGTTTGTCTTGAAAGTTTCTACGTCTAACCATTTTTGGAAAAATTGGTGTCATGGACAGAGGACCGCACTGACACGTGTTCGTGATTCCTCCATTACTTATAACATTTTTCCTTTTCTCTTTCTGAACGGAGCACTGAAACGTGTTTATAAAAATGACGCGAAAAACTATTATTTCTTATTGGCTTATAATAAGAAACATTTTTTTAAGTAACCTTTTAATAAAAAAATTATTTCGAGACTCTATTTTAATATCGCGTGAGATCACAAATATAACGAAACAAAAAATCTACCAATTTTATGGCTTAAAATATATACTTTATACCGTAGCGTCTTAGAATCACGAAAACCAATTGTTCTCTCTGTGACTTTGGAAATACAAACACACGAGCAGAAATTGTTTTTCCTATAAATTTGTACCTTCCAACTATTTTAATATCTCTGGGGAACTTGCCACAAATAAAAGTCTTGAACAAAAAATTGCAGTAAAGAACGAAAACTGAGATAATGTGTTTAAAAGAACTGCACCTTCTAAGACTACCACCATACTCTTCTGTAGAAAGAGCAATGCAAAATGTATTTTTAACTGTAATATTTATTTTCTTTTATATCACCTTTTAATTAACACACAAACCAATATACATTAGATGAGACTTATGTGTGTGTTACTATGTAACAACATTTGCTTTTAAAAGTGAATTATTTGAAATATAGAAATATTGTTATACGGGATTAGTTCTAAAATAGACATTTCATTTACATATTTATGAATTCTATTTTATCACTTATAAGCAGGAAATAGACATTTTTCATATCAAAAACTAATTCTATTTAGTCAATATATTTGTTTTTTGCTATAGAATTTTGTTACATACAAACATTTTAAGAACTTATTGGATTTATATTTACATTTAAATTTTCGACTTTTTAATTTTTTTAGTATTATTTAAAAAAAATTAAAGTATCCATGTTGTATGTAATATGATGATTGTGATTTTCTTTTAAATAAAGAGCATCGAATATTTAGATTGAAAATTATTTTTAAAATATATTAAAATATACTTATATCCTGGTTGAATGTGCACTTGAAACTAAGGTTATGAGCAAGAACATAGTATAAAATACCGTAGTAATAGACAAACTATAGATACACGCTCGAGGATTGATAGGTTTATGTAAAAAGAAAAAAGGTGTAAAAATGTTTTGAAATATCAAAAAGAAATATTATATTTTATTAATTTAAAAAGGAATAAACATTCCTTAAGTGTCTCACTTATTTATTTTGTATTTCTAAGTTAGTACAAATTGTAATAAAAGGTACCTACAAATATAACCTGGTCGCGCGTTTTACTTTTTTAGTAAAGTAAATAAAAATAGTTTTTTTTAAGCTGTAGGCTGTCGGGAGAAAAACCGCGAATTTATTTTTTTCAAAAATTTATTCACATTGTATTAGTACAACAACAACAAAGACATGCCTAGCTATCCGACGTGTAGTAATTTCACAAATAGTGTATCTACGAACATTGATAAATAGCGCTACTTGTATTATAAATCACGTAAGGAAATTTTCTATGCGGATATCACTGATGAAGTGGGCCTCACTAGAAAGACAGTATGGGAGTGGTTTACGCCTGTCTTTCGCACATAACATTTTTCCATATTTTATGTATTTCGATATAAGCTCACTTCGTTTCATCAATTCTTTTAAAATTTGGATCTATTGTGGAAATTTGCAGTTTTACAAATATTTTGTTGACATAATATTACACACCATAAGTTTGGGTATTTTTAGTCGATATATATATATATATATATATATATATATATATATATATATGTATATATATATATATATATATATATATACATAATTGTAGGCGTAGCCTGTCTGTGTGTTAAGAAATTAACGAAAAAAAAATTTAGAGGAATGTAACAAAAATAATAGAATATAAGGATATTGTTTTTGTATTTTTTGTCTGTTTATGTATTTATTCGTTCACTCATTACGCAGGAAGAGCTAAAATTATTTTGATGAATTTTTTACTAGTGGATTCTGTTAGATATAGAATATTTTTGGTATTTTGCTGTGATTTATCGTTAAAATGGTCGGTTTCTATGTTTTATCATGAAAAAAAAAGATAAATATAAAGATCACGTTTCACGTTTCGGTACAACGTTTAACTTTTACTTACTTAAAGAAGGGTAATTATTATTTTGTTATCGATATTGTTACGTATCTTAAAAGTAACTTCATTATTTTATCTACAAGTCCCCATCTAAATGAGACCGCAAGGGCAGCTAGTTTGTTAATAATCTTATAGTTAAGTCCACACTCCAAGGCAAACTACTGTTTGGAAATGTTAACGCACATGTCTTAAAAGGATATAAAAAGCCTCATTTGTAATAAAAATAATCTTTTTAATATTGTCCCTACAATATTTATTTATTTTACAATTTTTTACACAACAAGAATAAATAAATTTGACAATATAATCTGGTACGTCATTTGACGATATAATTTAGTATGTACTTTACCGAACTTGCTCTATTTGAATGGATGTATTTGCTTAAGTTTAGAGCTGTTTAACGAAATTAATTTAAAATAATATCTTTTTTACTTTGTCAATGTATTCCACGTTGATGAAATGTGGGAATATTTTAAAACTGCCTTAAATGTGTCTAATGTGAAAGAAACGTCAAAAATTTTATAAATGCAATTAAAACAAATACAAAAATATTTTCTTGGATATAATTGAATTCTAAGAGATTAATGAAATATATACTTTGTGTTATAATAATATCAAAATGTATTATGAGGTTATTTGCAAATATATTTGAAAAGAAAATAACACGACCTTCCATCAAAAGAAATAATGATTTCCCATATCTATTCAAAAATACTGTTCTGCAAAAGGTTTCAAAGAATAACCTACTACTTAATATATCTTATTAAGTAGTAGGTTTTTGGAATATTTCTGTCATCTATGTTTCGATACTTATATGAAATGAATTCTTTTTACTTGTTACTTATATGGAATTATTTAAGTTCTGATACTTACATGGAATTATATGGATTAAATTCTCTTCGACTATTTGCATAAAGTTAAAAAATAAAACTATAATTTATTTTCTTCAGTAATTTCTGTGAAGGTTTAATTTAGTACTCTAAGATCATCTGTAGCATTATCCTGGAATACATAAGCTGTGATCGAATAAACGTTGTATAAGTGCTGCGATAATGTATTTACTTATAAAAACGTTTTGTATATACTTATAAAAAACCCCGATTCATGCTTGTATTTTTAATATGTGTAGTCATAGCCGCTTGATGTTTTTCACAGAAATATTTCCTTCTAAATTTTGAGTTATCACATTTTTTAAAGTATAATGAAAGTATTTTTACTATATTGACAGTTGATGTTATTTACCTGGCCTTCGAAAATGAATTAGTGGTTTTGAAATATTTGTGTGACGTATAATTTATGTTCTTAATTTAAATTTGTAAATATTAATTTACAACTAAACACGGTCAGCCTTTATTATATCAAAATAAATGGTGGACAGCATCCGCAGCCTGTTACTATCCATCTCCTCTGATGCATGTATCATTACAAGTTCTTACCCAATAATCGTCAAGCCAACTCACTTATTGGCGATCGCAGTGCGTAGCTTCTTACAGCCGTCATATGCTGCTCGTTATTGGTCGGTGGAATTTATGTTATGCGATTTTGACGTAACTCAAAATCGATTTATTCCTTTCGGCTCTAAAGTAACAGCTGGATAAACCTTAGAAAACGTAAACTGATAAACACAATACCCTCCTCGGCATACCGCACTCGTGTAATATGTGTGTAAGTGATATACACAGATATATTAGTCCTTGCGACTCAAAGAAATCAAAAAAAAAATTAAACAGACGTTTTTCCTAAATGTTAAAAAAATATAATCATAAACAATTATTTAGAAAATTAACAATGAACTCGTCTAAAAAAACAATAATATAATATAATTATAAAAGAAGTCTTTAGTGTTGTTTTATCATACCTATACAGGAAACGAATACTTACCACAAGTTAATTTGATTAGTTATATCGTTATATCGTTAGTCACGTTCACCGAGGCAATTGGGACTAATTTGTAACGAAGCGCGTCTGAAATAGCAGAGCCCTGATTAATCTCGTTTCGATATTTACCTTTGGCTAAACTAATTAATCAGCTGTAAAAACACAATCCGCCATTATTTCTCTTGCATTCAGGTTTTCACTTTCGACATTCGACTCGAGTGAGTTAATGAATTCTCTTCATGTGTCAGGTAGCTCGGTGTTACTGGTACTATGACGGTCTTACCGCAATATGTGCTAAGTTTATATTAATTATATGTGACGTTAATTATTGATTATGATAACTAAATCTGCAAAAAGAATTATAAATCAATCCATTACAATCTCTCCATTGTTTCTTAAACCTATTTTAGTCGGAACAAATATTTTATACACTGAATTTTTTTTATTTTGGAATTTTTCAGTATGAAGGCTAAAGGAAAATTATAATACAGACAATGCTTGTTACTTTTCTGTTGGATATATATATATATATATATATATATATACATATTGTCCAGTGGCAGATTTCAATGTTTGAAAAATTGTAAAAAAAAATCTACACCTCTAATACAAAGTAGGTTTACTTTAACTTTATAACAACCAATGCGGATTTCATTTTTTAAAAACCACGTTTTCCAAATGGCGGCCATCGAGTCTGGCACACTCTTCGAATGTTTTCAAAAACGCGTTTGCAGAGCGACTGGGGTATCCTACTGACTTCGGCTCGAATATTTTCTTTTAGTTGTGTCACAGTGCTCGGATTTGTTTTATAAACAACGAATTTTAAGTATCCCCATAAGAAAAAGTCATATGGGCTTAAATCGGGTGACCTAGGTGGCCACGGTACGGTACCGTTTCGGGATATGTTTTTTTCTGGAAATAACTGCCGCACTGCATTCATGGACACATTATCAGTGTGAGCTGTGGCCCCGTCCTGCTGGAGCCATGTGTTTTGGTCGAAGGATGGACTATTATGTAGTTCTACTCTGAAAAAGTTATTTAACATCTGGGCATATCTCTCCGAATTCACAGTTACAGTTTGGCCACGTTGATTTTCAAAGAAATAAGGCCCTATGATTGCAGATGCAGACATGACCAATCAGACTTGTACTTTGGGCTTATGTAAAGGCTCTTGATGCATTTGCCTTGGGTTGTGGACATCCCAATAACGAAAGTTCTGCTTATTCACATGTCCTCCAATGTGAAAGTGAGCTTCGTCACTAAAGAATAGGTTGCCCATCCGGGTAGCAGTACGAAATCTCAACAACATCACCTCGTCCTCGTCATCTCGACATCACCTAGTCATCTCGTCAATCTCGAATCGTGTAAATCTTGAACAATTTGAATTATATATGGATGGAACTTGAGCTTTTTTTGCATTATTACCTGTAAAGTTGATTTCGGATTTCCCAATATCGATGAACGTGTACGCAGTGATAAAGGGGATTTTCAACGACAGAAACCATAACACGCTCGACATTTTTATCCGTGGCTACCAATGGTGTAGGTCCTGGCCTGGGCCTATTTAATGTTGATCCTGTATCTCTGAACCTTGCTACCCATGACTGAATGAGGTTGATTGATGGTCCATCACGTAATCGACGAATACTGTAACGATTATTAAATCGACGGCATGCTACAGACAGCAAAAATCCACTCGAAATGTACGCCTCGACGGCAAAAGCGCGGTGCTCTCCACTCCACTGTTCGACCACAAAAAATCCGCACCGCTTGCGCTTCTAACGACGCCCCCCGCGCCCCTCTTATGTGTTGCGTTCAGAAACTACGTTTGTTCAAACTTTGAAATCTGCCACTGGACACCTTGTATATATATATATACATATATATATATATATATATATATATATATATATATATATATATGTATATTAAATAATTTCATTAGTTTTATTAACGTATGTTGACCGATATAAAGTTGTTATAAATTAATACATCAGTTGATATATTATGCCGATATGTGAAGACATGTAATTGCATAATAGTAAACATCTTTGATAAACATAAAATGTTTCACTGTTTTTTAATTTTAATAGAATAATATTTTAGCTGTGTGATTGTGAATAGGTTCGAATATAAGGAAAGAAGTATTTTTCAAACCTTGTCATTATAATTTTAAAATGATAGAGAGAGACTTTTCTTGGGACACCAAATTACATCGAAGTGGACATAATTACACACCTCTCAAAAATGTCAAATGAGTAAAATGAAGAAAATTTAGTCTCTGATGAGAATACAAGCGGATGAGAGTACAAGTCCTTTTCAAATCTATCAAAAGAGGCAGTACAGGCTCATCCGTCCTTAGAACTTCCTTAGAATATGCCTGGAATTCATCATTGTATCCTGACCATATTTATACAGATATAAGCAAAATCAATTTTTCTCAAATAACAAAGTAATGAAAATCGGTTAATGTATCTCAGAGCAACGTCTGTATACAGGTAAAAAAAAGAATACATAATGAATTCCTGAATGAAAATCTTTTCCTTTTTGAAGTTTATTAAAAATATATTAAAATTTTGTGAGAAATAGTGTTAAATATCTACGAATAAAAATATAACGAACAGTTATTCTACTCTACTTAAAATAGATTGGTTCAATGATGAAATTGAGGATCAGAATAGGTTTCCTAGGTGAAGCCTGCATGTAGCAATAGTATCAAAGTTACAAAGCAAATTGTTCTTTTCAATAATAAAACTAAATATACTCATGAAATCCCTAACGAAGCGGAATTTAAGTAAAAGCTTATTTGATTTTTTATTTAAGTGACTTAATATTCTTGTATTAAGGTGTTAAATATATCAATGAATAAATGATCTTTCATCAAAACTACCAAAGATATGAAATTGAAATTTACACCTTATATTACATACTATATATGTTCACTTCAAAGTTGATTTTAATGTAATTTTAAGGCAACAGGTTTAAGTGAAAAATATATATTCTCTACTAATTATATTATCTTCTAAATAGTGGATTTTGCCTCAAGCAACATTTCAATAAAAAAACAAATCACGATCGATTTTGATAGCCATTTTATGATAAACTCGCTCCATTATTACTTACAACTCCACTATTATTTATAACTCGTTTCAGCATGGCCAATCTTACTGACAACTTGCGAGGTACTTTTTTTTATAACAAAAAGTGAAGATAACGTGTAATTGATGATAAACACAGGATACAATGGGAGTTTTGGTAGAAGTTATATTAAAAAACGTAATTTTTAAAGACAATAATATGTATCCTTAAATTTTATATCATCCTAATTGTAAATGAAACATGGTGCGAATTTTGCTAGTAATGAATAAGTATTTTTATTCTTAATTGTGCTACGTAATTATATCTTTACAATTTTATATTAGTTTAGTTTCTCTCAATCAAAATCATTAAGATGATAATACTTCATCAAATGCATTAACAATTGTCACGTGTAGGAATTTGTCAACTGCGAACTACTTTTCAAGTCGTATTAATTATATATAAATATTTGTAATAGGAAGTTGGATTGAAAAAGTTTTGAAAACTGAAGGGATTTGTGTGTTCAAATGATTTCTAAGTTGGACATTGACATTATTCATTAAAGTTGATATTTGAAATCAAATTATTTGGTTAAAGTAGATTTCATAAAACATTAGCGCATATTTAAAATAATTTTTGAATTATAACCAAAAAATGTATATCTGTACTAATACGTTTAGAGATATTTATCCTAGTTTTGTGATACCTCATAAAAACGATTTTTATTTTTAACGTTCTTATTTGATGAAAATCAAACGAATTCAAACTTCGCATGAAAGAAATCCTATTATTTATTTGATTTATTTGAGGCTATGCAACTATTATTTCGCATTGTATGCGCTCTTCCATTATTTAAAAATATTTTCTTGGTTTATAATCTTAACATTTTTATACAGAAAAGAGAATGGTATTAAATCACATAGTTTTGGTTGGTAGCTTATATCGTTGTTTCGTAAAATTAAATCTCCCGAGAACTTTTCATGGAAAACAGCGACTGTGTCACCACTTATATGGTATGTCATAACTTTTTTAAAATTTGCTTGCCAAGAAAACAGTTCAGCCAAAAATTTACTTCGTCTTTGAAAATAATTTTTCCTCCAAAATTTAATCTATTGAAGACGAGGAATTTATATTATTCTCATTTCATTTGATGATAGATAAATTACTAAATATCTCAAAGGCCATATGATGTTTGGTTATATGAGAAAGAAATAAAACACAATCGAAACTCTATCAAAAACTGGTGGAGTTATATAACCCTTTTTTGTGTTATTTTTGGTCAATTTTTATTTTTATAGCATTTTAAGAAATTACTTAAACATCTTATTACTTAACATCCAATAGATAATCACTTTACACTTTCAACTAAAGTTAGAAAATAAACTGTGTTTTCAAGCATCTGACCCTTAGCGCTAAAAAACAGAGAAGCTTTTGATACTTAACAACGTATGAGAGATTATATTGTTGAACTTGGGAGCGTTAAGGCTGCTACAATGTAAAACTGTTGTTTATATTTTTAACTAGGCATATGTTTAGCAGCGAACGTTTTCCTGTTGATGAAGCATTTTAGTAATATACCTAGCAATGTTTAACCACTGTCCATATTGCTATGATAGTTCCATGTCAGCGAAATAGTGTAATTTATTTTAATGCAAAATTCATAGTCACGAAAAAAAATTACTTGAAAGAAATATTAATAATTAAAATTTTAAAATATCCAATAATAAGAACTTGCTCCGAACCGCGCGGTACCCACTGCAACGATCTGGCTAAGAAACCGCCCTAATCTCATGATTGCCAGTTAGGAGTCGAAGAGGAAGAAATAAGAACTTGTTTCATATCTTAAAATATCTATATTAGTGCGCACATAGATTTTCTTCACATAAAATAATTCTTTTTAAATACAAGTTAAACTTGTTTGAGCAGCTTTCACGCATATTTAAATATATATAAAGTAATATTTGAGGTACAGGGTATTTTGCATTGATCTTTTTTCAAATAAAACTGTTGCTTTTTATTACGTTATTTTAATTTATAGGTTTGTTATTTTAATTTATTAATGTGCCAAATTTAATATTTTTTATTTATATATTAAAAATCAGGATATGAGAAAATTGGAGCCGTATTACAGCTTCCTACATAATGCTTTTTTGACAGGGACATGTTAAAAATCGGTACAAAGTTGATAGTTTTGATTGCTCACGTAATTGTTGTTTGTTTTAATTTTAGAAATAATTATTTCTCAACTGTTTTTGACTTAATGAAAACGGCAATAAAAGCATTCCACAAAGATTTGCGAAATGTATATAATTTGTTTTCATTCTTTATTTAAAAATATTTCAATAAAAATTACATTCCTTAAATGTATATCTCCAATTATATATTATGTGTAATTAGCAGGTTTATTAGTTATACTTTTAGATTAAATCATTTATTTCCTTATTAATAAGTCTACCTTATTAACGCTTTTCATAAGTAGGAGCGAACTCCCTTTATTTTATGTAAAATTATTTACAAATATGTTTTCACTATATTATTCTGAGACGAATACTTTCTCTGTACCCCATTAATTACGCTGGCAATAGCGTTCGTACAAGGTAGTAGACGTGGTGCCCTTAACTCCCTTCCCGATAAGGAAAGAGTCGCCGCCATCAGGTTCAGTTAGCCAAGAGCTTCCGTTCGTTCTCTTGCGCCATTCTGGAAAACTCTTCATTATAAATAGGTATGCTTCGGCACACAGTTTCTTTTCGATTAATTCCGTAGAAGCTCAATCGAATAAGTCGTTAGTTATATTGGATTATTTTGATTCACGTATAATTAAAAATAAGAAATATAATTAATAATATAACAGGATAGTTGGAAAAATTAGATCCGGTAATACTAAATAAATTTATTATTAAGTGATCTGCGACTACATCACATATAATTCGTACCACTAAAACTCCTGGTAAATAGTGATTCTCATTGTTTCCTTCAAAACTGTAAATTATATTAAAATAGGTCGATCTCTATCGTTAAATGACGAAGTATTTAGTACCTATTTTTAATTCATCAATAAAATATAAAAGTTAAGTAAATAAAAGTTCAAGAAATTCTCAATCTGGAAACAAGCCAAAGAAATGAAATAAAATAACAACACAAATATAATAAAGAACCCTTCACGTGGAAGTTCTTTAAATTACTTTTGGATCTATACGTTCTATAAAGATCGTAATATAAGGAATTTGGCATATATAAAAAAAATTACAAAATATTTTAAAGAAAGTTTACACGATGAAAGTAATGAGAAAAGAAAAGCATAACTTAACATACCAGAATTGACAAATATACGGATATCCCTCATCAAACAAAAAGACCTATGGTACAGCCATTTTTAAGTGATATATAACATATTGAATTTATTTGGCGTTAATTTTGTAGAAATTCATTATTCACAATTAAATGAAACTACGTAATGTAATATTGTTTCAACTTTCTTTAAATTCTTTACTACGACCTAGGTTTCGTTATATTACAACATCTTCAGGTGGGCTATTAGCAAAGATCTTTCATCTTCAGGTGGGCTATTAGCAAAGATCTTTCATCTCCATGTGGGCTATTAGCAACGATATTTGCTAATAGGCCATCTGAAGATGTTGTAATACAATGAAACCTAGGTTGTGGTAAAGAAATTAAGAAAGTAGAAATATTACTACATCACGTAGTTTCATTTCATTGTTATATATAACAGGTAAATTATGAAACTATGTTCATATGGAAATAGCTCATTTTTAAATTTAAGCTCTGGCATAAAAGCATACCACGTGTAGTTGGCGATAATATATCGTGTCTTTTATAAATTAATTCCATATTTAATTGTATCTGAGTATGGTTTGCTGTAAGAGATTGCTCCCGTAGCGATAATTCCGCCATATGTATCAGTTAGATACCTTTAAGTAGATTAATAAATAAATAAATTGTTCCTAAGTTATTACGTTTTTACTAAGCAGCGATAAATATGTATTGTAAATATATTATTTTTTTATTATTTTTAATTAAGAGCAAATGTTGAAAATTACTTCATCATAACCATAACGCATTTTGGCCATCCGTTATATCGTAACTTATTAAAAGCAAGATGTTCTTAAGAAAATAAATGCAACTGATACATTTGATTTCTTAATATTGTAATATAAACTTCATAAATTGTGAAGTCAAACTAATATAAAATTCAAATATTAAAATAAAATTACAAAATAAAAGTAAAATTATTATCTTCCAACCTTTATTAATCGAAAAAATTATGTTCTATTTAGAAGGCCACCGACGAAGGGAAAATGTTTTTTAGCTCAGAATACCAAAAAATAGGCCATCATCCCAAATTAATGTGTGATCTATCAATGTCAAGCCACATAAATTTGTTTTCCTAAGGGTTAAGAGGATCGTATATCTTCGGTTTCTTAAGACCAGCATAAATCTCCTTATGCCCCGCAATCTCCGTAGCTCATTGGCAATTTGTCAGTCACCAGAAATTAATTTAAATGTATTACCAGAATATCGCACATGTAATCCACCTCAGATCAAAATATACGTGCATAGCGTATAGTAACAATATCAATGTGTGAAATAAGGAAGATAAAAAAAACTCAATAGAAGCCTGAATTTTACCGATTGTTGGACCGGTCTATTAAAATAGAAGCAGTCCTTAAAAATTTTAATTTTTAACAACAATTTAATATTTTTTTTAGAGTGTTATAATTTATATTTATATGCATTTCATATAGCTTCAATTACAATAAATAAATAAACTTATGCATTAAATTCTGACAATATGTTCTTATTTGATTTGAATCCACTTTCTTAAAGAACACGCTTATAACGAACACCTATGGAACTGGGTTTTAACAATTTTTTGTTTAAAACATATGTACGTCAAACAATGCAATAGCACATTTTTTACTTTTTATTTGGAAACTTATTTTAAATACAAAAAAAATTTAAATCATACGATAAGCCATGATCGTGCTATAGAAATTAAATTTTAACCAAAACATATTAGTAGATTTTTCGTAATAATAATGTTAAATATAAAGGATTTTCCAAAATCGCGGTAAAACTTTTTTATTTAAACATTTTTTAATCAACAACCAAAAATTCGTTCCACGAATAAGTATCTATAAATCCTTAAGGTAGTTTCTATAGAACAAAGGGTAAACACTTTTTTTTTATAAAAAAGTCTTTAATATTGGCGCTTTTAAGAGCTCCCTTTAATTAAATGCCGCCTTTGTATTTTTTTATATTTCTTAACATGTTCAATAGATACAGATAACTTTTCAAATATTTCGGAATCAAAATAAAAGTAATGATAAGTAAAGTCTTAAATCTTTTTTAATTTTATTTTTATTTTACTTTTATTCAATATTATGTACCTTTATGTATTTATAAGTATTGAAATATGTACGGAGTTCTAGTCGTGTTTGACATTCATTTTATCAAAACTAGCACACACGAACTTAATATATTTACGAAAAATGGTAAACCAACCTCCATATTTGTGTCCTTTTTTACTGATATACTTCATATGTTAATATTCCAATACCGCCAGCATGTCCAGTATTTAGTGTTAGAATGAACATCGCTCTTTAAATCGTTATAGTTTCTCATCGTTTACCATATAGTCTCCTAGAGAAAAAAATTTTTTTATGATAAATCTGAAAAGTACTCTTCAGTTGATGCCGATCTATCGTTCCGCCGTCTCGTTTCAGAAGTATTTCATTCATTAAATACTGTGCACCCCACATATATTGTTCTTAATTTCATAGTCGGTCAAGAATTCTTTATTTTAGATTCAAGAATTTAAAATTTGAAGGTGTTTCTTTATACTATGCTTGCAAACCATATTTAGGATATGAGACTAGTATTAAATGAAAATTTTGACAGAGATACGCAGATGATAATAAATAACTATTAAACTCCAGAGAACCTTTATAATTATAATAGCAAAAATGTTTTAAAAAGAATTGTAAAATTAATTATACTATCGGTGTATGTTTATTACGAATTCCTTATCAGATAGAGAAGGATTACTTTATATGACGTATTATAAAAAAAATATTTCGAATTTAAAAGGGTTCCCAAATTTCCCTTGCCTTTTCATATTATCGGCATTTTCCTTACTAATAATACAATCACAGACCAGTTAACAAGTAGTCTGTGATTACAATTAACATTAAAGCATCAAGTGCGTCTAGAAATTTTATTCGTAAACTATTCACAGTTTAATTTCTTATTTACATAGAATTGGAAAGTAAGAACTCTTTCTTACGCAGTATTAAAGTCATATTAGATATACTATTGTGAGAATGCATTTATGATTCTACGTTCCATATGTACTTCAAAATTATTATTTATTGATATAAAAAAATTACTACCAATACAGAAAGTTAAGTATTGAGATTATTGTCACATCATTGTATTGACAACTCCAGCTGTTAGCATTACGAGTTAACCCATAATTCTTTAGAGTTTTTAAAAATTAGGAGGCCGGACGATGATGGGGAAAGGCTGTCCTGTAGATCTCCTACATATTTTTATAGTTCGGGTTGTAGAGCTCAAAAATGAAAAGAAGACTTTTGGTTGAGATGTTGCATATATAATCAATTCAGTGATAATAAAATCACGGCAATTTCCAATTTAATTTTTTTTTTCCGCAAATCAATATACTTTTATTGTTTATAAATAACTTAACATAACTTGAAATTTAATAAACCATAATGAAAAATGTTGTTAGCATATTGATAACTTCAAAATGATCTCTGTATAATATTTTGTATTTGTATCTGAGAAACGTTTAATAAATGAAATATTAAAATTATTTAAACTTAAAGAATACATAAAATATTTAAATAATTGATACTTACAACGAGGAAAAATTCAGAACGATAAAGTTTTTTGGTCTGATTTGAATAAATGGCGTTCTAAATAATCATAACCAACACAATTTTATTTATTTCCATAAATACAGAAACTTACTCGAAAAATATTTAATTTGATAGTATTATCACCGTAGCAAAGATTACTTAAAGACTTATGACGTTCTTAATTAATTATATAAATAAAAGTTTTTTTATGAATACGTCATGCAATTTTACGAATACGTCAGAAATTTTCAAGACACTTAATATTATAAGCAAACTTAATAGCATTTATTCAAACGTAGTTAGCTATATCCTTATATAAGAGAAAATAGTAACTAATATTAATTCTGGATTTTGTTAGACGCAATATTTCATGCTTCAAAACATATTTGTACTGACTGGTACAATTCGATTTGTCAAATTACTTTAATCTGTGTTTTCGTCAGGAAATGATTGGTAGTGGACAATTTGGACACATGAGGTTTTCCTCTAATTGTTATGTATATAACTAAATATATATTTGAAGGCTTCAGTTCCAACTAGGTACATTATAAACACATGTATTTTTTCCTAATCGAGTTCCAATACGAAAGGCAGCAACAATGGTAGGTAGCGAAATACATTCTGGCCTAATTAGGCTTATAATTTCGATATTTTCTTACACCAAATAAAATACTCTCTGTTGCTGGTAATGAAACGATAAATCATCCCGATGTATCGTTTAAAGTCTTGTGGCTATTGTGGAATGAAGAGCATGCGATACGATTATTTGGTATACCCGCTAATCCAGACCCACAGACACAAGTCAGAGTTTCTAAGAGTTCACGGGATTTAACCGATGTCGAAGGTCATCAAGTCATAACCTCTTGGAGTTCATGAGACTTACCCAGCGTTGAAGATCATCAAGTCAATAAGAGCTATTTAATGCATGAACACGTCGACGTTTTAATTATATTTTTTGGATTAAGGTAAGAATATTTTTTTAATAAAATTGTCCACGTGGTGTTTATGCTATTTGCACATCTACGTCACACCACTATGTCTATTATATGCATCGTAAGTACAACTAAATAAATGAAAATATAAAAGTTGAGCATTAACAAATTTTGATAAATACGGTGAAATATCCTAAAAGATGTCAACATAAATATAATTTTAGGATCGTAATCTTGATCCGCTCTTGAGATAGTTTTTAAAAAGTACGAATAAACGATATTTTTCAACCCATTTTTCTCCCAAAACTTATTATCAAATTGATGTGAAAACTGTAACTAATTATTATTATTAATTCTTAGTTATTTAAAAAGAAAGTAGCAAAATAATGTCATTTTATTTTTAAAGATTTTTTATTAGGGTACTAACTTATATAAATTATACAATCCTATTTTTACATGTATTGACATGCTTATGACGAAATTATAAAGAATCCGTTTTTGTCATTCGGTTAGGGAACTTTGAAATATAAAATTTCTTTCTACGAAGAAGTAAATTCTAATTATTTTGAAGCAATCCTTGCAATTTTCATCTTTTCGACAAATATTCTGCACTGAATAGAGCATAACAGCAAAATTATATAGAACAAATAACTGGAAGCTCTCTGATGAGCACACATCTGAATGCTGGTGAGGAATCACATCGCTCGCATCGATCGGAGGCGTGACGAGAATATATTAACACACCCATTTCAAACAACGAGTCTAATGCTGAATGTTATTCCAATGAATATCGATCATATAATGGTTGTGTTTTTATGAGTGAGTAAATAATTTAGTCGGGGCTTCTTAACGTAATAAGATTAATCAGCGACCCGCTGTTACTGAATAATCACATAACTAAATTTTGAATTTCACTAGTAAAAAGGCGTTGTGTACATATATTGATTTTACTTTATCTGCATAGAGAATATACGATTCCAGTCCATTTTTGAAAGAGAGACTTCTTCGTCATCCCTGTTTTGCATACTGTAACTGATGGAGGTCAACCCGCTTTGCTGATTAACTGTTTGGTACAAATGTGCAATTTTTTCCTATATCTAACCTAGAAAACGTACATTAAACCCTTTTTTATGGTTTGATTTTGCTCCCTTTTCGGTATACGCAAATATTTTACATAGCATGAATTTTCTCAGAATATATTCTCATACACTACTTAGAATTTGTTCTTTTTTTGTCTGGGGTACAGAAAAATGGATTTTCTGCTTATCCACTACGTTATAAAGGAATGTAGAAATAATCATATGAGATAATGTCATACACGTTTATGTTTTCTTCTTATTTTTCTTAATTTAATTTTCTAGCTAAAGGTTATATAAACATATTTTACGAACAGGAGTTGGAAATTAAAATAGAAAAAGAAACTATAACTTAATTTAAAAAGACTAATCCAAATATGTGTTTTTTTTAAATATTGAATAAGATTCTATGTAAAATATCTACTTGCAAAATTTCATTATATACGTATGTGCCATTTAGATTCTGGAAACAGACAGTGGAAATGGCGAGGTTGTAATTAACGGTATTCATTAGCAACAGGTGTTGAAATTATAAGGGTTCTTTGACTCACTATAGAACTCTGATAAAGGTTTCACGTTAATGATATATAATACCAAATACATATAATATATTTTCGTTATCAAAATACGGCGATCTTCACTAAGTTGCTTATTCACATAATATTGAACTATTTTAAAAATAATATTATGTACAAAATTACATTTTATTAACGAATTAAATAACTAAATGGATAATTAATATTATTTTGTCATGCACATGAAATGTGGATGACAAACTAATATCACTACCTAAAATACTGGCTTGCTGTCTGACTGGAGATGCTGTCTCGTAAAAAGACATGCTTTTTCTTCGAACTGAAAACTAAAAGGTATAAATTTATACATTTAGTATAAACTTTAGTATAAATGTATACCTTCAGTATGTACCTTTAGTATAAAATTATTTTATTAAAAATAGATTTATTATAAAATGAGTGTGAAATGCATAGAACGTGTTTGTCGTAATCAACCACGAAGGACAAACAGCAGTCAATATGACTGCTGTTATGTGCTTGTTTATTTAGTTTACTCCAGATATTACTCTTGTTGCACCATGACCTGCTTTTGATGATCATATCGAAAAGAGAATAGATTTAGATTTTTTAAATGGATACGGAAAACGATTCTATTATAATTTTTTTAATATCTGTAAAAGTAGATATGTCCAATGATTCATAGCATTTGTATTTATTTTAAACTAAAAAATTGAACGTCTGAATATTGAATTAAGTGGGGAAAAAAGAACACAAGGAAATATAATATTTCTGGAAAGGTAATTAGTATGTAGACAGTGAATGGTAACGAACATTATAACGAGACAGTGAATGGTTTTATGAACATGGAAGTTCACAGGAAAATTTAATCGTTGAAGGGTACGCAGTATTGTCCCTGAAATTTTTGGTAAATATCATTATTATTACTCGCCAAATAAATATGTGATCTAGTGCATCTTTTACAGCCGTAAATGTGTTGTGTATATCTCAAAAACTTTAAAATCTATACTCTTTGCTCTAGTTTACTTTTAAACTCTAAGTATTTTTTTGAAATGTTTTCATAAAATTAGGCTCAGTAGTTTTGTGATGGGTGGATTCATTTTTTCTCACATTTTTATTATATCTCTGGAAACAAGTTATTCAAAATAACGACAAAAATACTTTTGAAATCCTGGCAAGCAGCCTTTTCTTTACTACACATTAAATTAAAAAAATTTAGAGCTTAATTTGCATCCCCACAATTTTCACATAAATATTCTAGAACATTTACCACTAGAGTATATGTTGGTCAATATGCTTTATGATAGTTGTCTTGCAAGTTTCTATGTCTATTTTGGAAAAAATCTTATTGGCCTATTATAAGATACATTTTTTAAAGTAATTTTTTAATGTCAAAAAATTATTTCAAGACTATTTTACTATCTTGTGTGATCATATATACAACGCAACAAAAATCTATCAATTTTATAGCCTAAAGTATACACTTTGTAACGAAGCATCGTAGAATAACGAAAACCAATTGTTCTTTATCTTTGTTACTTTTGTATTCCCGCAAAGACAGAAATTGTTTTTCTTATAAAAGGTACCTTCCAACTATTTTAATATCTTAGAGGACTTTGAAACAAATTAAATCGTTGAACACAAAGGTTAATAATGTAGCTGAGATACTGAGTTTAAAAAAGAGTACCCTCTAAGACTATCATCATACCGTTAAAAATACATTTTACATTCACACATTTCATTTATTTATTTTCTTTTTTATCGCCTTTTAATTTATAAACTAATCAACATGCATTAGATAAGAATGATATGTGTGTTTCTGTAAAATAAAACGTGTTTTTCAAAGTCGATAATTATTTGAAATATAAAAATAATGTCATACGGGATTAGTGCTGAAATAGACAATTCATTTACATATTTATGAATGTTTTTTTACCTATCAAAAACTAATTCCATTTAGTTAATCTATTTGCATATTGCATTTGCTTTTCTTCCGTATACAAGTTTTTGGAACGTACTTGATCTATATTTAAATTTAAATTTTCAGTAACTTCTTATTGTTTTCATATTATTAAAAAAAGTATCCATGATATGATACGATAATCGTAACTTTTTTAAATAAAATCATTGAATATTCAGGTTTAAAATTATTATTAAAATATGTTGTTTTGTGATACCTATACAGGAAATGAATACTTACCACAAGTTAATTTTGTTAGTTAAATTAGTCACGTTCAACAAGGCAATTGGGACTAATTTGTAACGAAGCGCACCTGAAATAGCAGAACCCTGATTAAACTAATTTCGAAATTTACTTTTGGCTAAACTAATTAATCATCCGTAAAAACACAATCTGTTTAGATGTGCACCTACAACCGAACTTATGAACAGAAACACAGTATAAAAAGCAGCAGTAATAGACAAATTCTAGATATATGCTAGAGCATTGATAGGTTTGTTAAAAAGGAAAAAAGCATAAAAATGTTTTGAAATACTAAATAGTACTTATTTTTGTACTATTTTTAGTCAATTTAATGAGGAATAAAAATTTATTAAGTATCCCACTTATTTATTTTTATTTGTAAGTTAGTACAAATCGTAGTAAAATCTATTTATCAAATATAATCTGGTCGCATAGAGCCGATTTCTGAGTGCTTATGGTTGGTGTTCACTTTGATGACGTCATAATAAAAATGTTTTACGTTTACAGTAAAGTAAATAAAAGTAGTTTTATTGTAGGCGATATTATATGATACATTATTTTTAACAAAACTATTTTAAGCATTGCGTTATTGCAAATCTATATATGTAACAAAATTCTTGAATTAGCATGTCTATACACTGAACACATTGACGAAAAAATTGTTTACGCACATGTAATAAATATAATAGAACACAAAAAATATTGTTTTTAGAATGTTTGTTTGTATGTGTATTTGAAGGCAGGTGAAGTTTTTTGAAAAACATATAGACACAATATAATTTTTAGTTCTAGAATTCAGTGTTTCAGTCAAATAAGTAAAATCAATTGTTTTAGTCAATCGGAAGAACTGCAAATTCAATATTTAATAAAAATCATTTACCTTGCATTAGTACAACAACAACAAAGACGTACCTAGCTATCCGAAGTGCAGTAATTACACAGATAGTGTATCTACGAACATTGATACATAGCGACACTTGTATTTTAAATTGCTTAAGAAAATTTTCTATTCGGATATCATTGACGAAATGGGCCTGACTAGAGGTGCAGTACATTTTTCGATGTTTTATGTATTCAATATAAGCTTACTTCGTTTCCTCAATTCTTTCAAAATTGGGATGTGTTGTCAATATTTGTAGTTTAAGTATTTTGTAGGTATACTATCACGCTTCGTAAGCTTCGGTGTTAAGTATTTTTTAGCCGATACATATAATATAATTCTGGACGTAGCCTGCATGTATGTTAAAGAAATATACGAAAAAAAATATTTAGAGAGATTTAAAAAAATAATAGAATATAAATATAGTGTTTTTGTAATTTTTCTTTTTTTGTGTATTTGTTCGTTCACTCGTTACGCAAGAGCAGCTAAAATTATTTCGAGAAGTTTTTAATAGGGGATTCTATTGGATGTGGAATATATTTGGTACATTGCTATGATTTCTCGTTGCAAAAGTCGGTCGCTATGTTTTATCGTGATCTATCCTTAAAGAAAGGAGATATGGTAACTTCACGTTTTAGTACAAAATTGTACTTATTTAAAAAACGTTAATTATTATTATTGTTATAGATATTTTTATTTGTATTAATCTTAAAATTAACTTAATTATATTATCTAAAAGCCCTTATCTAAACGAGGCCGCATGGGCAGCTAGTTTGTTAATAATTTTATAGTTAAGCACAGATTCCAACACAAGCTACTGTTTGGAAATGCTTCCTCACATATCCGAAAAGGATATAAATTATATTAATATTTTTAATATTGTCCCTACAATATTTATTCATGTCACAATATAGTATAGAAAAGGAACAAATAAATTGTCTATATAATCTAGTATGTCATGTAACTTGCTTTGTTTGTATGCACGTATTTGCTCAAGCTTATAGCTCTTTAACGAAATTAATTAAAAGCCTGTATCTCTTGTGATTTGTCACCGTGTTCAACGTTGAAGAAATATGGGAATATTTTAAAACTGCTGTAAATGAGTCTAAGATAAAAGAAGCATTGAAAATGTTGTATGTGCAATTAAAACAAATGTAAATGTTATTTTACATATAATAAAATTTTCAGAAATTATAAATATACATAATTTGTATTATGATAATATTAGAATATAATATGAGGTAATTTCAAAATATATTTGAAAAGAAAATAACACGATATTTCATACAAAGCAATAATGGTTTTTCAAAACCGTTCAAAAATACTGTTGCGTATAAGGTTTTAGAATATAAGATATTTTAAAAATAAGATATTTTAAGTAGTAGATTTGAAATAATTCTATCATCTATATTAAGATACTTATATGCAAAAACGGAAAATTTTATGCAAATAGTTGAAGAGAATTTAAATCTTTCTTCACAGAAGTTATTGAGGAAAATAAAATTATAACTCCACTTTTGTTTTCTTCAGCAATTTCTGTGAAGTTCTCATTTAGTACTAAGAGATCATCTGTAGCATTATCCTGGAATACATAAGCTGTGATCGAATAAACATAGTTCAAGTATTGCGGTAATGTGTTTGCTTATAATAACGTTTTGTAGGTACTTATAAAAAAACCCCGATTCTTGTAGTCGTTGCCACTTTATGTTTTTACTCAGAAAAATTTCTTTTTAAAATTTTTAGTTACCACTTTTTTTAAAGTGTAGTGTGTTACTTTTATTATAATGACAGTTGATATTATTTACTTGAGCTTCGAAAATGAATTAGTGGTTTTAAAATATTTGTGTTGTGTGTGTCGTATATTTTACGTTATTAATTTAGATTTTTAAATATTTATTTACAATTAAACAGAGTCAAACTTTATTACGTCAAAATAATTGATCGACAGTAACCACAGTCTGTCAATACTGGACTATTGAACAAAGTTCCCTCCGATGCCCGTATCATTAGAAGTTCTTACCTAATAATCGTCACGCCAACCCATTTATTGGATTGTCAGAGCTGTCATGTGCAGCTCGTTGTTGGTCTGTGGAATTTTAACTACGCGATTTTAAATATCACTTCAATCCCACTCAACGAGCGGCCGGGAATCGAACCCGGGTCACCGTATTCTCCGCTTGTGATTAAACAACGGCGACATACCCATTAGTAATATTCATTAAGTCAACTTAGTAATAGAAACTTAGCATAAAATTTTCTGTAGTATATTGGGTATATAACCATGAAGTCTCATTCACTATTTTACAGAAATATTTCAACGAATAATTTTATAATACCATATTAGCAGAATATATACCATTGAGGTTAGAATAGGCAATACCTCCATGATACCTATTGTGCAAAATACATTTGTCAAACTATGATAACAAGGTTTTCACAAATTTATTGGTTGCATTGGAGCTCGACGTCTTTGATCAAGACAAAAAATATGTGATGGTAAATTGGCTTATTTGTAAGATGTATAACAACGCATTGTTATTGAGCGTGTATTGTTTGGATACAAACGGTTTGTATTGTGTTTTGGCTAAGGGTCAGCGAATACCAATTAATTTAACCATACACACGCCACTTCATTTTGCGGTCATACTACAATATCATCAAGTGTATTTATGCGCTATTGAAAAATTTTATATTTACTCGGTTGAGAATGGTCGTTCATTCGATTTTTCGTTTAGGTTGTTTTGTTTTAGATTATGATTGGGAAGACTGATTTTTGTTAGGATCATGTAATATTATTTATGGATAACGAAATTAATTCTAAGGAAATCATTTTTTTCTCTCAAATAGTTAATATTTTCGAATAAAAAAAATCTTAATATGTTTCAATATTTGTCCAACACAATGAAACTTTTTCCTAATTGTCCTCACCGCAGTATTAGAGTATAAATTGATATATAACTTGACACAATTTTCAAGTCAGCCTATAAATAAAAATATTGGCCAGGAAAATATTTCAGTTAGTGAACTTTTTCATAAAAATATAGGGCTTTCATTTTAATTAAAGTTATTCGCTTTGAACCCAATGATTTTTTGTTATTAACAATGAGTTTGCATGATAAACTAAACAATAAATTAAACATTTAATAAATTTTTCAGCATTTCATTCATATTCAGGTGTAAAATAACGACCAAAATGGATAATTGTATGATTCAATCTTTCTTTCGTAATCAAACTGCTAATGTCTACGAGTCCTTTCATTTTCCATTCACTTTACATAAATTGTGCAAAATCATAATGAACAGAAAGTTTTGTACCGAATTTGAGATATATTCAAGTCACAATGATTAATGTATATTAACATCTTTCATACAATTTAACAGTCTTATAATTTAAAAGCTTTCAGGTTTCCCGAAAGATGAAATTGATTAACAAGATTCGGCACTATTTCCTGCAAAACCGATTTGAAACAAGTAGAAATAATTTTTAATAAAGTATTACTATTTTGGTAACGGCATATTACTCGAATCATTTTTGATGGTAAAAATATAATCAATGTTTAGAAATATTCTTTCTTTCAGCTTGTAAAAGATGATAGGTGTTTTATCTTTCTACATCGATACCAAAAACGTTTTATGCACAATATAGGATAACGTATAATTACGTTGTTGTTTAAAAGTATTTGAGTCCATATCTCAAAGCGTATCTGGTTTTTTAAAAGTATACAAACTATCTGGTTCATTTTTAAAATGGAATATAATAATAAACTCAACTAATGATTCGTAAAGTGTTGACATAATTTGCTCTACTTATTTATACCTGATGAGGGAAACGGAACACAGTTAAAGATGTTATAAAAAAACAGATATATATATATATATATATATATATATATATATATATATATATATATATATATATATATAGATATAAGTTACCATCATATATTAATAAAAATTATCTCATAACGGTTTTATCCATATGTCTTATGGACAAAACCGTTATGAGATCATTTTTATTAATATATATTAGCATATAATATTTATTAGTTGAAACGCTTCAAAAATATCAGATAACATAAAAAAATTTATACGTCTTTAATTTCTTATTCAGTCAATTTTTTATTTCATAATTATGAACTAATTTTATTCTGAAAATATTTTTATTTCATTTCACATGGCTACGTCTACCATTTTCCACGTTATTCTTTGTTTACTTTTATTTCTTGCCTTTTATTGATTTTTTTTTGCCATAATGCTATTATAAAGCTGGTAGCAATTTTAGTAGCAATGTGAATTTTTAAATATTATTTATTAACTTTCCTATTTGCTTTCATAAAATATTACATAATTTTTGTGAAATCTGTTTATTTATTTTTTTAACATCTTAAACCTTACGTGATATGGTCTACCTGAGGACAACGGGAAGATTAAAACCAAACATACGTAACTAAAAATCGATTTATTCCTTTCGGCTCTAAAGTAACAGCTGGATAAACAGTTAGAAACGTAGACTAATGAACACAACACCCCACCTCAGCGTACCGCAATCGTGTAATATGTGCGTTAAGTGATATATACATATACAAATATATTATTCCTTGCAACTCAAAGAAAGTTAAACAGACGTTTTTCCTAAATGTTACAAAAATAAAATCATAAACAATAAGATAATATAATTATAAAAGAAGTTTTTAGTGTTGTTTTATCATACCTATACAGGAAATGAATACTTACCACAAGTTAATTTCATCAGTTAAATTAGTCACGTTCAACGAGGCAATTGGGACTAATTTGTAACGAAGCGCGCCTGAAATAGCAAAACCCTGATTAATCTCGTTTCGATATTTACCTTTGGCTAAACTAATTAATCATCAGTAAAAACACAATCCGCCATTGCTTCTCTTGCCTTCAGCGTTTTCACTTTCGACATTCTACTCGAGTGAGTTAATGAATTCTCTTCACGTATCAGCTAGCTCGGTGTTACTGGCACTATAACTGTCTTAATGCGATATGTGCCAAGTTTATATTAATTACATGTGACGCTAATTATTTCATATGATAACTAAATCTGAGAAAAAGAAATTATAAAACAATTCATAATAGTCTCTCCTCGGTTTCTTGAAAATATTTTACTCAGAACGAATATTTTGTACACTGAATTTTTTTTATTTCGGAATTTTTTAGTTAGAATGCTAAATGAAAATTACAACACGGACAATACTTGTTACTTTTCTGATTCGACGCACTAAAATATTAACCTTTTTATCATTAATATTTATAAATTTGATTTAAAAATATTCGTTTAGAAATTCTTAATCCTTTAAATTAAAACGTAAAATGAACTAATCAAACTATGTATGTATATATATATATATATATATATATATATTATATATATATATATATATATATTTTATTTTTTATTAAATAATTATATTAGTTTTATTAACGTGTGTTGACCAATATAAAGTTGTTATAAATTACTACATCAGTTGATATATTAGGCAGATACGTGAAGATATGCAATTCCATAATAGTAAACATCTCTAAAAAACTCAGAATATTTCCTTATTTTATTATTTTAATGGAATAATATTGTAGTTGTGTGATTGTGAATAGATCTGAATATAAGGAAAGAGTATTTTTCAAGCCTTGTCATTATAATTTTAATCTGATAAAGAGAGAAAAACTTTTCCTGGAACACTACGTTACATCGAAGTGGGCATAATTACACACCTCTCAAAAATGTCAAATGAATAAAATGAAGAAAATTTAGTTGTTGATGAGAGTACAAGCGGATGAGAAAATAAAAGCGACTTGCCCTTTTAAATCTATCAAAAGAGGCTTGTACTCTCATCCGTTTTTAGGACTTCCTTAGAACATGTCTGGATTTCGTTATTGTATTCTGAACATATTTATACGGATCTAAGCGAAATAAATGTTTTTCTAATAATAAAGTAATGAAAATCGGTAAACGTATCTCAGAGCAACGTCTGTACATAGGTAAAAGAAAATACATAAAAGAATTCCTGAATGAAAATCTTTTCCTTTTTGAAGTTTATTAAAAATATATTAAAATTTTGTGAGAAATAGTGTTAAATATCTACGAATAAAAATATAACGAACAGTTATTCTACTCTACTTAAAATAGATTGGTTCAATGATGAAATTGAGGATCAGAATAGGTTTCCTAGGTGAAGCCTGCATGTAGCAATAGTATCAAAGTTACGAAGCAAATTGTTTTTTTCAATATAAAACTGAAGTGGAATTTATGTAAAAGCTTATCTGTTTTTTTATGTGACTTAATATTCTTGTATTAAGGTGTTAAACATATGATCTTTCATCAAAACTACCAAGGATATGAAATTACAATTTACACCTTATATTACATATTATATATAATATATATATATATATATATATATATATATATATATATATATATATATATATACACTCCAAAGTTGCTTTGATATTATTTTAAAGGAACAGGTTTAAGTGAAAATTATATTTTCTCTACTAATTATAATGTCCTCTAAATTGTGGATTTTGCCTCAAGTAACGAAAATGGTTGTGATCTCAATCAAAAACAAATCACGGTGGATTTTGATAGCAATTTTATGATAAACTCGTTTTGTTTCAATTATTGCTTAGAACTCCACTTTTACTTATAACTCGTTTCAGCATAGCCAATCTTACTGACAACTTGCAAGGTACGTTCTTTTATAATGAAAACTGAAGATAACATGTAATTGATGATAAACATGGGATACAATGAGAGTTTTGGTAGAAGTTAGGTATAAGACGTTCTGCAGAAACTATTAGGCATCAGAAAACTTTATACTTGGTGGATGTTACATGATTTGAACGAACCTCAGTGAAATCGTGTTGATTTAATTGTTGGCAGGCGTCGACATCACGTCGACAACAACACGTCGAAATGTTCGACGTGTTAGATGTTTTGATTTTCTTAGATGTTTGGTTGAATAAAGTAATACAGTATACACCAGATGCAGCAAAAAATGGTATTAAAAACGATATTTAATGAAAATAATGTGTATCCTTAAATTTTTACATCATGATTGTAAAAGAAACATGGCGCGAATTTCGCCAGTAATTAATAAGTATTTTTATTCTTAATTGTACTACGTAATTATATCTTTACAATTTTATATCAATTTAGTTTTTCTGAATAAAAATCATTAAGATGATAATACTTTATCTAATGCAATAACAATTGTCACGTCTAGGTATTTGTCAACTGCGGACTACTTTTCAAGTTGTATCAACTACGTATAAATTTTTCTAATAGGAAGTTGGATTGAAAAAGTTTTGAAAGCTGAAGGGATTGGTGCGTTCAAATGATTTCCAAGTTTGACATTGACATTATTTATCAAAGTTGATTTTTGAAATCAAATTATTTGGCTAATGTAGACTTCATATGACATTAGCGTATTTTGAAAATATTTTTTTTATTATAACCACAAAATTTACATCTAAACGCGTTAGTTTAGAAATATTTATTCTAGTTTTGTGATCCTTCATACAAACCATTTTTATTTTTAATGTTCTTATCTCAAAATTTTGCATTCATGAAAGAAATTCTATTTTTTATTTGACTCTTTTGAGGTTATGCAACTATTATTTCGCATTGTATGCGCTCTTCTATTTTTTTGTACATTTTCTTAGTTTATAATACTAACATTTTCAAGTAACTATACAGAAAAAGGAACAGTATAGCTTATATCGTAGTTTCTTGAAATAAAATCTCCAGAGAACTTTTCACGGAAAAGACTGACTGCGTCACCACTTATGTAGTATGTCGTAACTTTTTTAAAATTTGCTTGCCAAGAAAACCGTTCAGTCAAAAATTTACTTCGTCATTTAAAATAACTTTTCCTCCGAAATTTAATCTGTTGAAGACGAGGAATTTATATTATTCTCATTTCATTTGGTGATAGATAAATCACAAAGGCATTGTTTGATCGAGTACGGAGCCAGTTGCCTGAATTTTGCAACAAAGCTGTGGATCCAAAGACCATTTTGAGGATTACATGTATGGTAATTTTTATATATTTCACGTTATTTACTAAACGAAAAACGCAATTTTTTACAATTCGATCAGCTGTTTGGCTTCCTATCTTTCCATAACAAATTTCCACAAATTACTGAATGTCTTTATCAAAATAGATTTAAAAAATGATACTGTTAAATTGACGAAAGTATCTCAAATTTTCGATAAATGAGTAAAATGGTTATCTATTAATAGTAATTAAAAATTACTGTTGTATTTTTCCAAAAGTATTTTTTGTAATACATAGGCAAATTTTTCGAATCTCCTATTACCTATGAACGTCTTAACTATTTCATTGTCATGCTACACAAGATAAAAATATGTAAAGCGTTGAGCGAATGAGTTTCTTCAAAAACAAATATACAAAGACTTAAAAAATCTACTAGCAAACATACATACAAATAAAAAAATTCAAAAATGAGTAACTAACAAAATCTGAACGAATCCATTTTGTACGTCAATTCTCGAGAAAACATTTATTTAAGTATTCCATTTAATTTCAGTACAAGCCTTTCATTATAAAAATTATGAAGCTAAGCTATGGAGACGATACAAAATATCTTAACCGCGATATGACGTTTGGTAATATGAAAAAGAAACAAAACGCAATCCAAACTCTATTAAAAACTGATGGAGTTATGTAACCGTTTTCTTTTGTGTTATTTTGGTGGCTTCGAAAAATATATTTTTTAACTTTTTATATACAATTTAGATAATTATAATTTTCATCAAATTAACATCTTCAATAGGTATCAAATTATATCTTAATTTAAAACTTAAAAAATGTTTCAAATTAAAACATTTCAAACACTTTTAACCTAATCCATTGTTTAATTTGTGAAAATTTTGAAAAAAATTATTTACTTTATCTTAGTCCTTAACCGAGTATAAAACTTTGGTTTCATTAACAATACTTTCTATTTATTTCATTTTAAATGAATAAAAATATATAGACACTAAAAAAATTACCTGAAATAACTATTAATTAAAATCTTAAAATATCCACTAACAAGAACTTGCTCCGAACCGGGCGGTACCCACAGCGACGATCTGGCTAAGAAACCGCCCCACTCTGCCGATTGCCAGTTAGGATTGGAAGAGGAAGAAAGAATACTTCTCTATCTTAAAATATCTATACAAGTGGAGACACAGATTTTCTTTACTTAAATAATACTTGTTAAATGCAAGTTAAACTGGTTTGTACGGGTTCCACGCATATTTAAATACATATAAATTAATATTTGAGGTACAGGGTATTTTGTATTGATGTGTCTTCAAATAAAACTGTTATTTTATTATATTATTTTAATTTGTAGGTTTAATATTTTAACTTTTTTATGTGTTAAGTGTAATATTGGTTATTTAAATATTAGAAATCAAGAAGGAGAATAAAAATAATAGGACGTAATAAGAGAAAATTATTGTCGCCCTCCAGAAAATTTCTTGAATATTTAAAACGAAAAATGTCGCTTGTTTTGAAATATTTTTGTTACCTTAATTTTCCCTCTGCTCATGGACATTGGTTACATAATTTAGATTTTATGAATTATCTAATGCAACAAGTCAATAAACACTGGACGTAATTAATTTCTTTGTGAATTATTTTACGTCAATTGTGCGAAAATAAAAAAAATTTAAATCATTTATTATTTTAAATAAGTATGTATTCACATCTTCAATATAAAAATAACGTTTATTTTAGCAGACTGCTTCCTATAAGTTTTAAAACTAATTATTGTATTTTAAAATTGCAAGAAATTACATGCATTTCTTAATACAACACACAAAAATTGATATTAAAATAATTGTTGGAAATACAACAATTAATTTTAATATTTATAAGTGAAACATTTAATTAAGCGTGCAGATATTCATATAACGAAACCCTAACTTCGTACGTACACTTACCATACCAAAATTTGTAATTTCATATGTATACTTATCAAACCTTATTTATTGAATTGTTTTAAACTATTTACGTTTGCTTTATAGATTACGTATAACTAAAGATCAGAAATATAATTAATAATATAACAGGTTAGAAAAAGTAGATTCGGTAATACTTAATAAATTTATTATTAAGTGATCTGAGACTAAATCACATATAATTCGTACCACTAAAACTCCTGGTGAATAATGTTTCTAATTGTATTCTTTAAAACTATAAATTATAATAAAATTTATATAGATTCTCAAGTAATTAAATGACAAAATATTTATACACTGTTCATTTATCACCAATAAAATATAAAAGGTAAGAAAGTAAAATTTCAAGAAATTCTCAATCTGGAAACAACCCAAATAAATGAATTAAAATAATCACACAATTTTAATATAAAACTCTTCAAATAGAAGTTCATTAAATTACTTTTTGACCTATACAACATATAAAGACAAAGATGACAGATAGAAACTGTTAAAGAGATCGTTATATTAAGAATTTTACATATTTAAAAAAAATAAACAAAGTATTTTAAAGAAAGTTTGTACGATGAAAGTAATAAGAAAAGAAAAACATAATGTAACATACCAAAATTGATAAATATACGGAAACGCATAATCAAACAACAAAACCTAAGATACAACAATTTTTAAGTGATATGTAACAGGTAAATTATCAAAATATACTCATACAGAAATAGCTCATTTTTCAATTTAAGCTTTAGCATAAAAGCATACAACGCCTAGTTGGCGGTAATATATCGTGTCTCTTTATAAATTAATTCCATACTTAATTGTGGCTGTAAGAGTATGGTTCTCTGTAAGAGATTGCTCTCGTAGCAATTATTCCGCCATATGTATCAATTATATACTTTAAAGTAGATTAATAAATAAGTAAATTGTTCCTAAATTATTATTTTTTTAATAAACCAGAGATAAATGTGTATTATTGTAAATAAATTATTTACAGAGCAAATATTGAAAACGACTTCATCACAATCGTAACGAATTCTGGCCATCCGTTATATCGTAACTTATTAAAAGCGAGATTTTTGTAAGAAAATAAATGCAACTGAGATATTTGGTTTTCAGACGTTTGGTTTTATATAAAATACAAATATTAAAATACAATTACAAAATGAAAGTAAAAATGTTTTCTAATATATGTTCTATTTAGAAAACCGACGAAGGGAAAATGTTTTTTAGCTCAGAATACCAAAAAAATAGGCCACCTTCTCAAATTAATGTGTGATCTATCAATGTCAAGCCACATAAATTTGTCTTCCTAAGGGTTAAGAGGATCGTATATCTTTCGTTTCTTAAGACCAGCATAAATCTCCTTATGCTACGCAATCTCCGTAGCTCATTGGCAATTTGCCAGTCACCGAAAATTAATTTAAATGTATTACCAGAATATCGCACATGTAATCCGTCTGAGATCAAAATATACGTGCGTAGCGTATGTTAACATATCAATGCGTGAAATGAGGAAGATAAAAGAAAAAACTCAGAAAAAGCCTGAATCTTACCAATTATTGGACCGCTCTATTTAAATAGAAGCACTTCTTAAAATTTTTCATTTTTAACGATCTTAATATTTTTTAAGAAGTTATTAATTATATTTCTATGCATTTCATATAGCTTAAATTACGATAAATAAATAATCTAATGCATTAAATTTCTGATAAAATGTTCTTGTTTGCCACGTACACATTCTTTAATCCACGTCGTCAATTTTACTTTTCAAAGAAAAGGGAAAATAAGAACACTAATGTCCAAATAAAGATATTTGTGTCTTAACTAGGGTGCATTTAACCATGTTTTCTTAACCTCGTGTCCCTTATAAAAACTTTATTAAACAACACGCTTATAACGAACATCGGGGAACTATTTTTCAAGAAATTTTTAGTTAAAGCATATGTATGACAAACAATACAATAGCACACTATTTGCATTTTATTAAGTAACTTTTTGAAAATAAAAAATTAAATTAAATGGTATACTAAGCTATGATCATGCTATGCAAATTAAATGTTAACAAAAATATTTTAGTACATTTTCTGTAGTAATAATGTTAAATGTAAAGGATTTTCCAAAATGGCGTTAAATTATTTTATTTAAATATTTCTCTTTTAGCAACCAAAAATTCATTCAAAGAATAAGTATCAATGAACGCTTAAGTTAGGTTCTGTAGAACAATGGGTAAAAACAAGAACTGAAATAAAGTTTTTTTCTAAAAAAGTCTTCTCAATACTGGTGCTTTTAAGGGTTCCCTTAACTTAAATTCCGCCTTAGGAATAAAGTATGTGACAGTAATAATTTATTTTGACGATAATTATTCTTCCTCAATTAAAATTTACTAACATAAACAAACTAATTTTTGGCGTTATACCTATGAATTACGTAATGTTAAAAAATAAAAGGGCGTGTTAAGTAAAAAATTGTAATTATATATAAACAAAATTTCAACTAAAAACAATTGTTATGACGTAATTATTCAGTCTTCGTTATCATTTTAATTTTTACTAAGATAAAAATTAGTTCCTTCTCTGTAATCTTTCTTAGCCATTCGAATTATTTTTAAACTGTGTAATCAATTGATATTATTCTAAAAAAAATGGCCATTATTAATTTTTTTTCTTAAAATTACCTCAATATTTTACTCAGTTATAGGAGTACAATATGGTCAGTTTTTGAGAAAAAAATATTCTAATCTCTAATTTATACGATTCCGTAAGTCTAAAGAAAAAACCAAACCCTTATGAGATCATTCCAGTTTCTGTCCGTCCGTCACATCCGTTTTTCTCAGAAACATTTTAAAGTACAAACATACAATTTGGCTTAGTAATAAATCATATTAACCCGCACGTATATCAGTGGATAAAATTAAAAACATAGTCCTTTGGAGATTTTAAGGGCCCCAAATTAAATACTAGAATTGTTTATTAATTCCATATGTAATATGCGGCATTGCTGGTTAGGGTTAGTTTTAAGTGTTGAAAAATATTTTTTTCCTAATTTTAGGTATGTTTCCAAATGTACTAAAAATACGAATAAATATGTTGTCCACAATTTCAGAAATAGGAGGGCTATTTCTGAAATTACTTGACTAAAATATATGAAAATAAAGTTTTTAGAAGCCCACGCAATGGTTGTAGGAAAACTATAGTGGTCATTGCAGATGTCATAATACTTTATATATGCGCCATGTTGTTATGCCTATGAGAGATAGAGTGGGCATTGTAGTTAGGTTTTTTTATAATCACGTTCAATTTTCTCAGAAACCATGCAACGAAGGAAATTAAAATTTGGCTAGTTTTTTTAGATTTGGCTAGTATCGTATTATATATTGGCGGAAAGTAAGTAGGATACACACTTTTCACTCGATAACTTTTCAAATATTTTGGAATAAAATTAAAACTAGTAATAAGTAAAGTCTTAAATCTTTTTTAATTTTATATTTATTTGGGAGTATCATTGAAAAGAGTTGTTGAGGAAAAGAAAAGAAAAATTTATAATTTTGAATCACACATTTCAAAATATTCCAAGAAATGCGCAAAAAAGAGGGCTCTTTGCCAAAAACTACGAACGAAATATAATTTGTAAAATCTGACTGAAAAATTTTAGGAAAACTGTAGCGATTATTCTAGATTTCATAGTTTTTTAAATATGCACGATGCTTTTACGTTTGTGAAAGCTATTGTAGGCATTATATTTTTGTTGCAATAGTCAATATTTGGAAATAGTTTATTGGAAATACTATGTACTTTTACGTATTTATAACTATTGGAATATGTACGGAATTCACGTAGTGTGAGTTCTAGTCGTCCTTAACTTTCATTTCATCAAAACTTTACACATGAACTTAATATACTTAACAAGAAGTGTTGGAACGGACATCATACTCTAAATCGTTACAGTTTCTTATGAATTGCCATATATTCTCCTAAAGAATATTGATTTTTGTGATAGATCTGAAAAACACTCTTCAGTTGGTGCTGATCTATTGTTCTTCCGTCTCTTTTCAAGAGGATTTCATTCACTGAATATTGCACACTTCAAATATTATTCTTAATTTCATGGTTGGTTAAGACTTTTTGAATTTATGGATCTGATAAAGTTCTGCGACGTCACTACAAAAAAAAAAACAACACAGATTTTTATCTTTAAATAATTCCATCATAATGTGATATATTGTGAATCCAGTCACATGATTTTGAAATTAAATAAATTTCGTAGGTTTCTACTATTTAGGCGTCTAAACCTTTAATTCCCATATTTATGCCTTAAGCATTTTTTATACGTTAGAGTATATTCCTTAATTAATATTATTCTGTACAATTCTTCAAACATTATGCTGGTAAAAATTATTAGTTTCTTTATTCCGATTACAATTACTTTGTGGGATTCAACATCAAAAATGATGACATATTGCAAAAAATAATAATACATAATTTTTTGCAATATGTTCAAATTTATATTTGAACTTTCTTGTTCATTTTCATGTTGTTTACAATATGTTTATGCATTCATCCATAATGGAGAAAGTGTTTTTAAAAATTTTATCATACAAAATACTCGGTATACATCAACTCCATTATATCGTTATTAATGTATTATATACCCCAAATCTCTTTGAATATTATAGAAGTATACGGTGATACATAGTTGATGACAATCAGGTAAATCGTTTTAGTGCCAAATACTAAGATACAAAGGAGCAAACCATTCCTATTTATAAAATTGGTTGGAAATCTGTGCATTTACATTTCTGTATAATTAGAAAAAAATGTGAATCATTTAAAGGTCAGTGAGTAATTTTAGAATCTTAGCATTTTTTATATGACTTAAAGTCAGTGATCACAATAGGAGAAACATTAATATGTAATGTATAAGATTTTGCAAGACTTATAAATAGATTTTTCCTTACGCAATTTGAAAATGAATAACATATTTGAAATTTAATGAGTACTTGGATGTAATGATTGATTCCATGCCATAATTTGAAAACTAAGTGTATTAATATTTCTATTAATGGAACGTTAGTTGTGATGGGATGATAATTTCACATTATTATGGCGATTAGGATGGCGATTTTGCTTATTTGTAACTCTGAAGGTATTTACTGATTTCCAGCTCAATCACGTTAAAACTGCAATTTATTTTTTGTGCTACTTTCATAGTTTTTAAAGATGATTTACGAACACTATTAGTTTTTTATAAGCTTATATTTCATTAATAATATAATATTCTATCAGTGCTTGTATTCACAGTACTTAATATTCAAAGGCTCAGTCCTAATATCTGACAAGTGAAATTCTATCAATCAGTAAACATGTATGTGTAATGCGTTGAACCATTGGACATGGCTAGACTCATATTGTTGATTATGAAGATGGTAGTATCTAAAACTTAAAATCAGCCGCTGCTTAAAAATAAATCGTATTTATTAAATCTAACCACTCTTTCAATTATAGAAATAGAAATTAAGTTGGTATTAATTCAGGGAAGCTCTATAAATTCACACATATTTGCGTTACTTTAATAATTACTGACTGACACTATATTTGGCATTAATTTTGTAGAAATTTATTATTGACAATTAAATGAAACTACGTGATGTAGTATTACTTCTACTTTCTTTAATTTCTTTACCACGACCTAGGTGTCGTTGTATAACAACATCTTCAAGTAGGCTATTAGCACAGATTCTTTGCACAATCTTTTAAAAATTCACCTAGGTCGTGGTAAAGAAATTAAAGAAAGTAGAAATAATATTATATCACGTAGTTTTATTTAATTACTTTAATAATTACCTTCTTTTTAGCAATTATTTCAAAGGCCATGATATTTTTCGACCAATTGCTGGTTTTAAGACTAACATTAGGCAATATAACACTAAATGGCTAGATATTAGGTATATTTTATTTTTATTGAAAATGACGTTTATTATTTATTGTTTATTAAGTTATAATCTCTTCTCTTTTACGACCTGTTGTTAGCATCTTTACAAAACTTCATAATGATTTCCAAAAATTAAAGTTCGATTTGTTCATTTTGTTTACTGTTTGAACTGATATTTTTCAAACAAATGCCCTATTTTGTCGAGTTTCAAATGTGATTTCACGCAATCTCTTTACAGAAATCTGTATTTTTTACGATCAAAACCTATTAAAACATTTGTTTAATTATTTATGTAATGAAAGTCATTTGTTACTTACCATAGTATTAAAAAAATACTAAACCATGTAAGTTTTCCTTCAATCAAAATATGGCCATTTCTACACACAAAATACCGCACTGTTCATATAACTACGCATTAGAAACAAAGCATACAATTTGTAAAATCAACTTAGAACTTTAAAAATATATTATTTTGCTTACTATTTTGTATACAATGAAGCCGGGAATTGAAGTGGACCAAAGTAAAAATAGAACCATATTAATAATTTACTATAAAGAAAAATACACACTATGGAGATTTTTATTTATCTACATGTTATCTCTATGACTTAAATTTTTCACATAAGATGCCTTTGATAAGTAAATTTAAATATAAGCGATAAAGATTAAACAGAAAGTACATTTGATGGATTTATAAAACTTCCAAAAAATAATCCAAATCTGTCGAGATATTTAATCTCTAAACCCTGCGATGATACACGCAGTTTGCACATACATATAACATTATGATACAAAGGACAATAATTTCACAACTTTAGGTTTATTTCGTGACCTTTAGATCGCACGCAGACTGTTTGTTAGTAATGTATCCATTTAATACGATCACGTAAGCACTTTTATTTGAGTCATCTTACGGGGTGACAGATGCGGCAACCTCAAGCGGGATCCTACATGATTTACATCCTCAATGCTGATGGTATATTTACGGTCGTTGGCGGGAATATTAAGCTGACATTCAACTTAGGGAGAGTCGTCATTTCGTCGTCAGCGCTATAATTTTATTATTCCTAAATTTGCATTGTGCTGTCGTTGAATTTGAAGGAAATTAAGAACGAATGTCAGCGTTTCGATTAATGGGAAGAGGTAACGACAAATGATTACCAATCTTTTAATAGTCATTTGATTGTAGTACATCATGTAAAATTAAATTCAAAACTTTGTTCATTGAAAATTTAAATTTTACATTGTTATATATATATATATATATATATATATATATATATACATATATACATTTTTTTTATTTATTTTTTAATTAGAATTTAGCGCTGTACATTGATCTTTCGAATGCACGTATCGTTGGAGGTAATACCCATAATCTACACGCTGGGGAGGCGCATTTGCGATCGTAGTGTGTATCTCACACCATTGGCACTGCTGCCCGTTTGTGGTCTTTAGCATTAAGCTACGTGATTACAAATGTCACTTCATCCCCGCTCGACGAGCAGCTGGAAATTGAACATAGGTCCGTGCGGTAGGTTGCATCAAGCCCGTAAGCCTTGTGATCAACGCAATACACTACGTGGTCGACAATGTTTTTTTTAATTATTGTATTATTTACACAATAATAATATAGTCGCAATTTAGATATTGTTAGGTATTTAAAATTTTATAAACTATTTTAAAACAATTACATATTTTTAAACTTTCGAGAAAGAATTTACATTACAAATTGAAGATGGAAAGAAAATCATATTTCCTTTACGACACGTCTAGAAGGTAAACAATATACACATGAAAGATAAGTTAAAGAAAAATTGGGGTTAAGTATTACACAAATGTTTACAAAAATTCAACTGTACGTTGATATTTTCTTTGAGAACAATCCATAGTATACCAGAATTATAGTTACAGATTTATGTGATATAACTCTCTGACTGTAATTCTGGATCGCTTTGAATTGGTATTAAAGAAAATTTTATCTCAAAAGTAAAACAATTATTTTAAGGAAGAAAATAACGTCAACCTATTTATCTTTGCGACTTCTAAATCTAATAATTAAAAAAATATGTCGATATACCACAACAAATAAAGCTTATCGTCAGTTTATTTATGAATTATTTTAAGGTTAGATACATTTACTGTTACGTTTTTTGACAAAGAAAGGATTTTGGGCAAATTTTCTTCAAGTAGTTATAATAAAAAAATAAGAATAAAAGATAGCTTAGAAAAATAATTTGAAATCAAATATGAGTTCTTTGATATAATCTTCATAACTGCCATTTTAATACAAAAGAAAGAATACAACTAAACTTTTATTGGGCCCATTTTTCAAATTTGTCACCTTTGTAAAGTTTAACAGTAATTGTTCAGAGGAAGACTGTTAATCATTTTAGAAGTGAAATTTCTAATTTGTTTTCAGAAATTCTTTTCTGAAAACAAATTAGCTATTTACAAGTTTCAAGGACATGTGTGAAAATAGTGCATTATATCAAATAAGAAATATCACGAAAAGCGATATTTCTTATTTGAAATGATGTATTTCTGCAACAAATATTGAAAAAAGGAATAGCGAGGACTGAAAAAAATAAATTAAAAAAGACTCATAATAAGTATGTAGCTTTAACTTTTGATTTATTCCCTCTTCTGTAATTTTTTTTTTAATTTGGGATATGAGAGTTCATTGCCGATATTTTATATAATTTATATAAAAGATAAATCAAATTTTTAATTATATTGATAGTGTTAATTTAGTCGCTGTACATCTTAAATTTCCTCAATTTTTAATTATACAGATATTTTTTTTTTTTTTAAATCAATTGAATTAGATTTTAAATTATTTAATTTATTAAAAGTTATAAATTACATGATTTAAAATCTATTCACCATTATATGAAAATTGTTACCACAATTTAAAACACTACGAACGTGAACCTCAAACCCGTCCTTACAAATCCGTTGGATCTTAACCTATAAAATTATTAATTTTCTTATGCGACTATGAAAATTTGGTTTGTCTTTTTGTTTTTTATTGTAGTATCAATTTATTTCACTTACATTTATCTTTAAGAAGAAGTTACGCGTTACTTTTGGATATATATAAAAGTAACATAGTGCAAGGAGCGTTAAATATTAACGAGGAGTCTAAATTAATAAACACTAAGCAATGCACGGTACTCAGGAAACAGGTGCAAAGTCAAATTAATTTGGATTTATTTCCTTCAAGTCGACAAAATAAAACAACCAGAAAAAATCCAAATGTATGTATTTATATATTTTTTTAAATGTATTTACATATATTTTATATATGTATATATATATATATATATATATATATATATATATACACACACACATATATATATATATATATATATATATATACATATATATAAATGAACAGCTGTTTTCATTGCTATTACATGACGACTTTTGCATATGGGGCGCAGACGCTACGGCTGAAAAGTCTACTTCGAAAAAAAAACATTTTTTTACAAAGGACAAAAGACAATTAGAAACCTTCTTATATGTGGAAAAATAACTTCATTATAGACATATTACCTCCCAACAATATTAAAATGAAACTGATTCATAAACTTGAAAAGCACCAAGTGGTGTACGTTCAAATCAAATACACCACGTCTTGATTTATTCTAGACACTGTTCAGACTTACTCGATGTTAGAACATATAGAGGTGCTAACATAGACTCAGATCGTTATCTAATTATTGCTAAAATCAGAGCCATAGATGATCATTGGAGGGAAATAAAGGAAAATGTGTGTCAAGCAGCTAAGTCTACAGTAGGCAATAGCGAACACAGTAAAGATAAAGACTGGTATGATGATGAATGTACCGAACTTATAAAACAAAAAGAATGAAGCATATAAAAAGATGCTAAATAGAAATACCAGAAACAATACAGAAGAATATAAAAGAGCCAGAAAAGACGAAAAAAGACTTCACAAAACAAAGAAAAGAACTTTTGAAAAGGAAAACCTAAAAAATATTTAAAATCTTAAAACCATAAATGAATGTAGAGCATTCTATCAAAGGGTTAATTGTAGTCGCTCTGACTTTAAACCAAGTTCTACTCTCTGTCGAAATAAACAAGGGGAAGTTTTGGCTAACAAACAAGAAATTCTTTCAAGATGGGTTGAACATTTTAACAATCTTCTAAACTCAGAAAATTCACAGGAGAATCATAGACACAACTCGGTAAATGTAAATAATGATGAAATAATTCCCATCCCAGAAAGAGATGAGATTCAATTAGCAATTAATAAGCTAAAGAATAATAAATCACCAGGACATGATCTTATAACTGCAGAATTGCTAAAAAATGGATGTCCTCGGCTATATGATCACCTGTAAAATATTTGAAACTCTGAAAAGCTTCCTTTAGAATGGAACATTAGTATTTTGTGCCCTGTTCATATGAAAGAAGGCCCAATGGTTTGCTCCAATTATAGAGGCATTAGCTTACTATGCACAAGCTATAAAATTCTATCCAACATTCTGTTTATGAGACTAAAACCATTCGTTGATTCTGAAATTAGCAGCTATCAATGCGGATTTAGGAGTAGAAAATCTACTGTTGATAAAATTTTTTGTTTATTTAAAATTATTGAAAAATCAATTGAGTATGATATTGATACTCATCACTTGTTTGTAGACTTTAAATCAGCATTTAACAGTGTTAGTAGAAAGCATTTAAAAGATGCAATGTATGAATTCAAAATTCCTTGCAAGTTAATTAAGCTTGTAATGTGTTCTATGGAGACGACAATATGTAAAATAAAATTCAATGGTGCCCTCTCTGCAGATCAATAATTGTGTTCGACAAGGCGACTCACTCTCGTGTCTGCTTTTTAATATTGCACTAGAAAAATCTATTCGGGATTTAGATATTAACACTAGGAGTACCATCTTTTACAAATCAGTTCAGATCCTAGCGTATGCCGATGATATTGATATAATTGCTAGAAACCTACCTTGAGAGAGGTCTTTTTGTCTTTGGAGATAGCTGCAAATTAAATGGGTCTAGCAATAAACGACTCCAAGACTAAGTATACGGCTATACAAAATTCTCCACCAAATAATGCACATAATCGTTTGGAGATTGGTTCACATACATTTGAAACGGTTGACTGCTTTACTTACCTTGGATCTTATGTTAACAATAAGAATGACACTATCTATGAAATTCAGAATCGCATATCATCGGCCAATAATGCATTTTTTGGACTAAGCTCCATCCTTAAATCTTCTTTTCTTACAAGAAAAACAAAATTATTAGTATATAAAACTCTTATTAGGCCAGTTCTAGCATATGGTTCAGAAACCTGGCCTTTGACTAGAACTGGAGAGAATAAAATAACAGCTTTTGAAAGAAGGGTTCTGAGGAGAATTTTTGGGGGTGTGAAGGAAAATGGTATTTGGCAAAGACGTCTTAACTCAGAAATCTATAGGTTGTTTGGTGAGCCGGATTTGATAAATCCAATCAAAATTAAAAGAATGAACTGGGCTGCCCGCGTAAGATGAAAACCCAATACAGAAAGTTTTCACCGCAAAACCTCTAACAACTCGTAGAAGAGGTAGACCAAAATTACGATGGATTGATTCAGTGGAAGAAGATTTTAACATTCTCAGGATAAAGAACTGGAAGACCCAGGCGAAGAGTGGAATCTTCTGGAAGAAACTCCAACAGTAGGCCTTGGCCCACCCTGGGCTGTCATGCCAAATATGATGATGAATATTAAAATATCCGCACCAAATGTGAGTAAATCTCAAATGGTTTCCTGTCCAGGGGATTGTGATTAAATCTATGGTGAATAAAAAAAAATTAATCACATCGATTTCTAAACAATTCCTCTCAGAAAATGTTTTAACGATTATCGTCGCATCCACTGTCGTCGATTCAATCATTTTAGGAAATAATGGTCGGTAAGGTAAGGAATATATGCGCTGTATAACAATACGTATGTAATGTGTTTGTTCATATAATTTAATTTTCATATTAATTACATATTTAAATATTAATAATATTAATATTCCAGGAACTGAAGTTAATTTTTCATCTTTAATCAATAATTATTCATTCAAATTATAGAAATTACGATGCCTTGCGTTTAAATACAATTTTTAGTGTCGTCACTATTTTTTTGAAAATATATCGCATGAATAAAAATTTTCAATTTGTCTAAGTTTATAGTACTCACCGTACTTTTCTACACCCTTTTATGATCCATTTCTAGATAATAATAAGACGGTGATCACATATATACTTCACAATGTAATACGAAATTTTACTAACTTAGTACATAAATGTAAGTTTAATTAAAATAATAATATATGATACAGCCCAGAAGTGACTATAATAGATAAAAAAGTTGCTTAAAAAGATCCCAATAAAATACCACATAAATAATGAAAAAATTAAGCATTCATATGTGTCGCATATTTCCTTAGTTTTATTAAAATACCTGACATACACATGATTATTCAAGAATAAAATTTAGTTTGTTTTTACTAAAAATTCAAATATCAGTTTAATTACTAATACTTGAAGCATCATCTATAGAACGACATTTATTTACAAAAATGCAGAGAAATAAAATAAAAAAATTAACTATATGCATACAATTTGAAGGTGAAATATTAATGGCGTGTTTATCAAGATCTACGATCAAATTTAATGGAAAAAGCCTGGTACAATTTTCTTATAAGGCGGTTTTTCCACTAAATGTACGTTTCCAGAAAAAAAACGTTATGAGTTTTTTATATTTTTTATTTTTTCTTTTTAATTTATCATTATTAGGTTATATTTCTTCCTTTTTTCTCTGATTGCAATATATACTGACTCTATACTAAAAACTTATATACCGTATACTTCTGTAAAGAAGAGTTTTCATTATAATAAACAAAATTTAATTGGTTTCCATAACTGATTCTAACTTTAACACCAGAAATACGAAGCACCGAGTTACACTATTCGGGAATTATTTTTTGAAATAACATAAAAAAATACTGCCCTACTAATCAAATTTTTTCGTTAATTAGTTAATCATGAAATGATGCTTAACAATCCATTACCATAATTCTAAGTAATTTTCACTTAAATTCCTTGGTTTTAGCTATATTCACAAAATTAATTTATAATAAATTTTGTTTCACCACTCCTCCGAACAAAAATAAATGAGTAAATTTAATCATCATATATATTAATACGCTAAGGTTTTAAGATGTTACCATCCCTTTTTAGAAAAAAAACCTCACAACTAATCCACATATATTATATATCATTTTATAGATAATTGCTTGCTCTACCGGCATCCACAACTAAAAAATTTATTATTGCTATTGTTTTTGCAAATTAATTAATTATTAAAATTATATACACAAAGCAGCAATGCTGTCATCTAACGGCTCAACGTCAATATGATTGACGGTCGGTAAAATTTTTGTTTAATTTCAAATCCACTCACGTATAAATAAAGTGGCGCTTTAGCTCAATGCCTTTGATACTTGCGCCTCTATATGTCAATTTTAGTAAAATATTTGTTTGATCTGTCATCTGAGCTTCATAATGGAATAAATAATAATGCGAAGACTTCGCACGGGTCACGCTAGTAGTTATATATACAGATATCCCTTTAGTTCTATATGTAGAGAAACATAAAGTTATATGTACATATATGATGATAATATGAACACAAGTATATAAACTACTTAACGTGGAGAGAACAGATCTTAATTCATTTCAAATTTGCATTAAAAAGAGCGATAAAAGTGCTGCATAATAAATTCGAATATTCTAAATGCAGTCTTCAATGATGTGATCGTGAAATTAGAGGAAGCTACTCATAATCACACTAAAGTCCCGAACATAGGAAATTTATGCGGGGGAAAGAACCAACGCACACCAGGTGATTTTGAAGATCCCGAAGATGATGGGCGATTGAGCTTGTCGGAACATGCAACAGATATCTTCATGAATTACGAAAGCTGTGAAACAGAGCAAAGCAAAACTTTTATCACATACGTGAAAATCCTAATAAAAATATGACACTAGGGCAACTTAATACAAAATAACCCAACTTTGTATTACGTCAAAAATCTTAATGATTTTATATCAAGGTTACCGAGTTTTTTCGAACTACAATATTAAAATATGACATCTAGGATCTAAGCTGTCGGATAGTAACGCCATTATTGAGTCAATGTACTTTCTCTACTGCATGCGCGCGGCTCCTAGTAAATTTTCAATGTAGTCCTGTGAGGAAAGAACACGCCTTGAGGTCCGTGAGGCTGTACTGATTTCAGAATTTTCGGTTTTTATGGACAGATTTCTATCAATGGCTCACCCCTGAAAAATAAATATCAGGGATAAAAAAAACAAAAAATATATACCCTTAGGCGTAAATGAAATATGTGACGAAAATTAAAAAAGCGAGAGTGATAGAACATGAGGGGCGTCTCTGTGCCTTCCCCTCCCGGAAACCGTTGTGTCTGTATATTTGTAGTTATTTTGAATGTCATAAACAATTTCCGGATGATTATTTATAATTTATTTATTAACTATTAATAAAAAAAACAAATTTGTTATTCTTCTACATTTTTATCTTGCGAAATAATTAAAAACATCATCACAGTTTAAAGGTAACAATAAGTTGGTTCAATGTTAAGTATCGCTAACGAATTTAATCTTTTGTCTATCTTGGTTGAACGAAAATAATTTTTCACTCTCTTTAGGCAAGATACAATCCGCTCACCACTGCAATTACTGACTGCCGTCGATAAGCACATTTTTAAGGCTATGCCACAGTTTGGGTGAATTGTTTCAAATTCTTTATTTCGTAGAACGTTGGGTGTTCCAAGCAGTTCTCCGTCTCAAGCTATCGTTTTTAAATAAGAACTTAGACGGATATATTCTTCCATAAAGCTCTGTTTTAAATCACCAGGATACATCGTTACTAACATATTTGCTCTATTTTGAGCCAGTCGCTTTATATTGGACTCACTATTCAAATTGATCAAATTGTTTAAAAACGAAAATTTATCGTAAAAACTATTGTATGTTTCTCGTCTATTTTGAACTTTTACCGCAAGTTTGCCTATAATTACTAGATATACTATCACTCTGAACGTTTCCCGACCAGGTAATGAAGAAGTAATGTCTACTGCAGATTCATCTGCTGTAAGTTTTCTCTTCCGCGTCCTCTTTGTGTCCTTTTTGTATTTTTTAATCAATGAAAGTTTTAAGGCTTGCTGTTCATATTTGTAAAAATATCATATTTGTAGAAATTATGTGAATTACACTGTCATACATTTGAGTAACTGCAGAAATGTTAATATTACCGAACTGAAACTTTTGAAAATAAAACCCCAATACACGGTCATTAAAGCAGTTTCTAGTCGTTCTAATTTCAATCTCATGCCTTTACCTTCACATGCAACAGAATGTTTTTGCTCATGATCGTTTTTGATAGCTGTTAAAGCATCATCATTTTCTGTAAATTACTCTTTTAAACTTTTGCAGGCATCTGCTTGAGCTGACCAGTGCGTATCAGATAGAATTTTGACAGTAGATTTATTTTTTTTATCATTACCTAGGAATATTTGTGCTTGTACAGATTCCCATATTTGAGTTGAAGCTTGGATTTCTTGAAGGAGACCAAAGAACCAATAAGCTTCTTGAAAGCAGTCAGCGGCACATTCACCCACTAGATTAAGCAAATATGCGCAGCAATATATATATTTGGCTAGGTGATATAATTCTTAATTTTGGCCTGTAATCCGTTATAAATGCCTGACATGTTTGCTGTACTATCATGGGACTGGCTTCTGTAGTCTACTATATAAATTTCAAATATGCATAATGTTTTAATAATAGCATTTACTATGTCTTGTGTTTTGCTACCGGCATCGGCAATAACCTTGAGAAAATGTTCAACGGGCATACAATCAGCTTGAATATGTCGGATCACGAGTGGTAATAAGTCAGTGTGAGAAATATCTGGTATTGAATCAATAATTGAAAAGTATTTCGAAAGTTTTGTTTGCCATCAATTCAAGAAGTTTGTCAGATAACGTAAAACTTTAGTAATTAGTAAATTCTTTAACCTTTCCTCCATATTGTGCAATAGGTTTACCTAAAAACGGGTCAAATTCCGCGACGAGCTCCAGCGTCATTAAATAATTTTCATTATGAAGAAAGCCAAGTTTTTCGTCATGTTTGCTAAAAGATAAACTACGTGATGCTAAAGGCTTTACAGTTACAACCACTAATTTCAGAACTTCACGCCAAAAGTTAACTCTGCGAGAAAACTCTTCTAGACATTGAGCTGCAAGCTCATGATCGATACGGCCAACAAGATTAAATCTACGTTGCAGGATCAAAACACATGTTTTATGTTCACATGAGTGTTCGTGGCTTTACAATCTAGTCTTAGCCTTCTTCTAATGATTAAAACTAATATCTCGTTTTCCAAAATTAATTCCTGCACCGAATAATAAACAATGTGCACAATATACTTTTCTTGTGCTTGGCGAGTAAATAAACCATTTCTTTGGACGTTTTCTCTGTATAATAACTTTCGATCAAATATAGTTTTCGTCAAAAAACGTGAGATTTTGTCGTCATACATTCCCTTTCTCAATGAAAAATTTGCGTATTTATTTTGATTAAAGCCATTCAATGAAATATATTCTTGCATTGTGTTATTGATATCCCAACTGCTTTACAACTTCTACTACTGATGGAGTAGGCGGTATAGGCACAGATAAATCTTGTGGTTGTTTAGGACTAGAGAGAATTTTGCACTAAATCTCTAATTTTGAAAAGAATGTATCAATATATTTTGTTTTTTTTTAAATTTCATTTTGATGTTTTTCTTTTTTTCTCTTAGCCTTTCTCTTATACGCTGTACTAACAGGTTTTTTTTTGCAATTCACTCATTTTTGAGTACTTGAACCAAAACGTAATGAACTTATTCAATTATCAACAATAATAATCCGGACAAATAACCGCCGCAACTCTTGATGCTAATTAACGGAGAAAAGAGAAAGTGCAATAACAGAGTTGCGATTTATATATTATCTACCATAGACCATACAGGAAGGGACGATATTACCATAAACAAAAATATATTCAACACTTCCCCTTAATTAGAAACTTCCTGACAGATAAAAAATGTCTATTGTGGTTACATTATGAATCTTACTTTAAGTATATCTATTTATGGCTGGTCATCTCATATTTTGTAAATTTTACATGTCACTGAAGACCTTCTAACGTTAATACAAAGATATATAACTAGATTTACACAAACAGTTCATATTCAGAACGACGGGCAAGGTCATTCATCTAAACCTTATTTTAACTTACTTTAATTTAAACTTTAAACCTATATTTGACATTTCACATTTAAAACTGCGCACAGTATCGAAAACAGAAAATTCACTTCTCTCAAGTTTATTTTTTATACATATACTTGACAATTCACATTTAAAACTGCGCACAGTATCATACAACTAACTTTCCTTAAGTTTAGTCTTTACACGTGTACTTGACAATTCACATTTATAACTGCGCACAGTATCATGTAACTAACATTAAATATTTGTATCTATTCACAATGATGTCCAACAAACTTTTCTTCAGTTTAGACTTCACATATATGTCTGATATTTTACATTTGCACTTATGCGTAAGGATATCCACCTAAATTTAACCAAGTTTAAGTTTTTCATATACAGTTAGTACTTACCATTTACAATTACACATAAGAATATCCAGCTAACTTTTCTTAAGTTCAGATTTCACAACATATATGTTTAACATTTCACATTTGCACCTATTCTCAAGGATATCCAGCTAACTTTACCAAGTTTAAGCTTTTCATTTTCAGTTAGTACTTTGAATTTACAATTACATATATTATATTAGATAGAATTTACAATTACAATAAGAATATCCAACTAAATTTCCTTAAGTTTATTCTTTACATATATATTTGACATTTATTATTTACAGTTAGCCATAAGGATATCCAACCAACTTTTCTTAAGTTTGAACTGTACATACACATGCATTTAACATTTTGTATTTTAACTATACACAAGAATGTGCAATTAACGTTTACGCTTACGAGTAACACATGCAAATATCAAACATTTGACATTTACAGTTGTCCATATGGAAATTCAGCCAATGTTCCTTAAGTTTGAGCTGAACAAATGCATTTAACTTCTTGCACTTACAACCATGTATAAGGAGATGCAACTAAATTTTTTTCATTTCTCATATTTAATATTGTGTTTGACAACTTTCAATTTACCTAAGATTTTAATTCTACACTTAGGGTTTTACATTTATATTTTACATTTCACACTCTGTACTTCCTAACTTTTACTTTACTTTAGGATCTTACATTTTACACTACTCATTTCATATTTCATATTCTAAAATGAACTTTTACTTTATCGAAGGGTTTTGTTTTACATTTCAAATTTTCTATTCTACCCTTTACATTACTCAATGTTTTAGGGGTTTCTCAGTTGCAGCTTTTCATTTAATGTCCATAGGCTTACATCTTTAAATATAAAATAACTAAACAAGACGCAGAATTTTAATACTTTAGAACATTGTCCATTACAGCTGAATATACACAGAACTGTAAATTTTCCATCAAATCTTATTGCCACATTTATAAAAACAAAATTGGTCAGTGATAAAAACGCTGAGATTTTCTATTTGGTTCTAGCCTCTTCATAATTCATTTATACAAAAAACATGCAATTTAAAAGGAAAATATTTATGTTCCACTAGAAAATAAGCTATTTTTTATATTCTTGTAAAATTTAGTTTCGAATTTTCTACAATATTTACAATATCTTGATGAATATCAAAATCATAGTTATAACTGCCCTAAATATTATTATACAACATTCAGTTCAGTGTAATATACAAACACATGTTTAAAAAATAACTATAAGTGTACCATTAATTTCATTTTATATATTACCTATGTTAAAATGCGCACTACAAATTGCAACCATTAAATTTTTAGGTTTAAACCACACTGTATTCATTTGTAATACAACTAGCCTTAAAAATAAAATCCTTTATAATAAAAGAGAATATCCACTTCTGTAATCCAGTTACACACGATGTCTATAGATGTTGTTATCATACTACAATTAGTATTCTGAATACAAGTTAAACAAGAATTACAATGTCATGGCAATTTCAGTCTAATTTTATATTTAAAAATATAAATTATGGATACACCCATGTTACCATAACCAAGAAAACTGTTAATAGCTTTCAATACAAAAACGCATTAGAGTTTTGCTAGACTTATATTACTAACAGTCATTTACTTCAAACCACTGTTATGGATTCTCTTTTCCAACATATATTCATATTTATGAAATGAAATAATTTTGTATAAAATATGCGGAAAGACTATCGAGAATTAATTAACGCAACCAATAGAAAGCAGACTTTAATAAAACAAAATTACTTATGAGACATTATTTCAGCGAATATATACAGAGTCTAAACCAAAATTTGACATCTTGAAATAAGAAGAATAATATGAAAAGTCTATAATATTTTAATCCACAATTGATGTTATAAATAATGTTAATGTATATTATGTTAATGTAAAGTTCAAATAAATAACTATGTAGTGTATATTTTAGATTGATAAACAGTTGATATTACTCTAGCTAATACTATATTAATGAAACTACTCTTGACATCTCAATTTCTTCTTTCATTGAAATAAATTTTGTTTTAGATAGAGCTTTTGTAAATAGGTCTTATCAATTGTATTTACACAATTCAATTCTATAGTATATTCATGTGGTTTCTCAGTTGCAGATTTGCATTTAATGTCTATATGTTTACATTTTTTGTAAAACTCATTTTTTTTATTACACTTATGGTACTTTGTTATTTATATTTATACTCACAGTCGGTAGTTCGAACTCATGAAGGTCACAGAATAATTGCTTCTACCATATTACCTCATACAAAAAAAAGGGACCATCGAAAGTCTCCTAATTTGTCCCTCATTTATAGTCTCAGCTCTTCCACCCAACAGGGTTAGAGCCTATTCCTTCTCAAAGAGTCATTTAGTACCTCCATTTTTTCAACAACGCATTTAGATAACGTTTTAAATGGAACGTGATAAATCAAAGATCGGTCCATTCCCAACCAAGTCTCGGTGACTGAAGGTACCACGTTTTAAGATTCCGCGTGATTCTACATTACTATTTAGACGCATGATCATTAACAAAACTCAACGCGCATCGTCGTGCTCTCTGCAGTGGAAAAATATGACTCATTTCCTGCGTTTCAAATCCGCAGATTATGATACGGTATCAACGCTAAGGCTTTTGGACCCGCAACCTTTGTTGAATTAGTCTTGCGCTGATGAATCCGCGTGACGAAATCCGGATAAATAACCACCCCAACTCTATATTAATGTACGAAGAAAAGAGGAAATGCAATAACAAAGTTTCGGTATATATATATACTCTAGTATAAACTATACAGAAGGAGTGACATAACATAACTAATTAAACACATACAAATACCTCTGCAAGAAGGTAAACTATAGAAGCGCGTATTAAGAACATATCATATTACCTTTTCAAGAATCTTACATACCAAGAAAGATTTATTACTCATGCTTACGTACCAAGAAAGATTTACTGCTCTCTCGCCCACTCAGCACATCCTGGTTAAAACGAATCCAAAGGACTGCTTTCATTCAGTTTAAGCAAGTCCCATTGCAAGCTTAAATATTCAAATATCCAGAAGATTTACTGTCCAATTTACATAACACTTCCTGGGTATAAAGCGTTCCTTTCATAAAACTGAAGAGATCTGCATTCCGATCCCACACATCGCTGGGTATAAAAGCTGGACGGCTTTTATTAACACGTTTAAGATCATTATCATGTAAAATTTTGTTAAATCAAAAGTTTCGTATTTAGCTTTTCAAGAAATATATACACATGATAAACATTTTTTTTATATTTTTTTAATTCAAAAATAACTTCGATACATGATTCGCGCGAAACCGATGACTGACAAATTAGAAGACATGTCACGCTCTCGGCCGCTTGACCATGGCTCCCGACCCGCCTCGTGCTATTGTATTACGTGGTAGATGAATATCTTTCTTGGATTAATCAGTCAATGATCGTAATGATGATTGTACCAATACAAAAAAATAATAAGAAAAATATATCCATCGAATTATAATTATTATGAATTAATTAGATTTAAAATTAAATTTAATTGATTGCGATAAATAAAAATATTTGACTTATTAAACAATTTTGCTGACTCAAGATGTGGCAATTTTTACTAGATGTGATCTACCTTTGTGTTACATTAAATATATTAGTATTTAAATTTTAATTTATTTTAAGGACTTCGAAAATTTACAATGAGTGGAGACAAACATATATATTACAATGTTTTGTTTATAAATGACATCAACCTGATCAACGTTACAATATTTCGTCTTATACTAACTAGAAACTAAAATCGGAGTAATTTTTGAAGGCTAGATGCCAGTCAGAGAATTGAAAAATTGGAAAAAGAGAGGGAATGGTGGAAACTTATCAAAGTGAGGGATAGAAACTCGGTATTTGGTAAATGAAAATGAGGAGTAGGTGGGTCTGCTTAATTGTGAGACTTCTGGAAAAGTATAAGGAGAAAGAGTAGTTAGGTGTACTATATAGATCCGTACAAATTCGAGACTTCGTAAGAAGCAATGACTATAATACATTTTAACATTACGCTAGGTACAAAAAGTCGTAAAATTAGTTGTTTCCAAAATATTTTTTAACAGCTTAAATCTTGAAGACAACAATTTACCAAATATGACCCATATTAAAGTAAACATCCATATATTGAGGATCACAGAGCCCGGAGCATTATTTAATACTTTAAAGTAGCAATACTGTTGTTTTTTAGAAACATGAAAAGTTGGTAAAAAATACATAAATCCTATTTGAAAACATATTAACATAGAGAGATGCTAAAGAAATGTAATAATATAAAATTACGAACAATTTTCCATGGGGTCTTTGCTTCAAATACTTTTAAATAATAAAAAAATGATCCTTAAGATTTTAAAACCAAAACATAATATGTGAGAAAAAATAACATTATTTTAAAATATCATAATTACAAATAGTATACAGCAACTGAGAGAGCAGGTAATAGTGATGAGAACATTAAGGTTTTAATGATTATTATCTAAAGGTAAACACTTGCCAAACTACAAGCATATATTTTAAACCCATGTAATTTTCCAGCTATTAAATAATTTTCAAAACTTGACTTCCAAATCAAGGTAAATTTTGTATTTAATTGAATTTAATAAAACTTAAATAGTTCTTTTAAATTTTATGTAATATACGAATATGCATTTTTTACTAAAATGATTTTACTACATTCTGCAATGATTTTGAAAAACATGGTTTTTATAATTAAAGTATAGTTTTAATACTTAAGTATGATATAATTGTGTAATCACAAAAAAGAAGCAACGTTTTAATTGTATGAAAAACTACCATAAAACATGTTGGTGCCACTCAAGGTTTATATATCTATAAAGAAATTAGTTTATCATTAAACGCCATAATTGATAATATTGTTATATAAAAATTAATGTAGCAGTAAAAACAATGATTATTGATGAATATAAACGCTTAAGGGAGTAATTTTAATTTGTGGCTAAAATTCACTACTTTTTTACTTAATTTTAAATTATTTGAACAATAGCTAACATTTGAACTTTTAAATGAAATTAATTCTTTTGAACGGTGGATTTCTATATAACAAAGAAGAGACTTGTGAATTTATAGCGAAGTAAAAGCCTATAAATTCCGACTAAAATTTCGACAAAATTAAGTCGCCCAACTGTTGAACGCAAACTATTTGAAACAAATCAAATAGCGTGATTAATTCGAAGCTTAAGCAAAACTGTCTTTGATATCCTGCTTAGAATGACCTCCCTGCATTGTTATCTTGAGTTATAGTGTAATTCGCTGCGAAATCTCCAAGTGAAGCGGTTTTTGCAAATCCCCACTTGCCTGTTCCTTGGTCACATTGAGATTGTTATTATTTAGTATGGAACAGGGATGGGTATTCCTTCTCTATCTGATATATATTGATGACAAATGGCATATTTGACTTCTGTTGTAATTTTTTACGAGGAATCTAATTTCTTAAATCATAAAACATAGCATCACTATACGTAATTTTATATTATAAAATGCTCTGAAGCGGTAATTATCTTGATTATAAGCACACTTATTAATTTTATGTTGTTTTACAGGAGATATTTCCCCGTAACTTTGAAAAATTAATCTCTCAATCGCACCAGTTTGTCAATCCAATCGATGATTTTTCAGGTCAGCGATACGAAAATGTAAGCTAACCCATGGTCGGTGCAGGAATAAGATAAAAAAGCGACTAAGTGTTGATTTAAATCCAGTGCGCATTCTGTATATATTCTATAAAATATATTTCCTATTTCGTACGATATTTTTTTTAATTAATAAATATTTACCCTAACTTTCGTTACTTATCTATCACCCATTTGGTTTTAATTTTATGGCGTCTTGATTTTTTTTAAATAAAAAAAGGAAGAAGACAAAACGCGCTTCTTTTCTATGCCGCAAATATTATATTACTCTACGATAGGTTATGGCACACTTCAAACCGTTTGTTTACGCTACATTTAAGATACATGACACACGTTTAGAACTAATAACAGAGATAAGTTATATATTTTTATTTAGTTTCATCAAAAAATCAAAAAAAGGATATCAAGGAGGAAATAACTTTTACCGAATTATAAGAATCGAAGAAAAATTGTTAGAAGTATATTTAGAATTGGTTGAATTATAAGGATATTTCATTTAAATATGTAGTCTTGGACAAAATTACAAACCATGACGTCATGCAAAGCTTAGAAGAGAGTTACAAATCAGCACTTACATCAGATATAAAAGCACTTAGTATTAATTGTAACAAATTAAATGAAACTACTTGATGTATTATTTCTACTTTCTGTAAGTTCTTTACCACGACCTAGGTTTCATTGTATTACAACATCTTCGGGATTCTATTAGCAAAGATCTAATTAAAAAATTAAATTATTTGCTAATAGCCCAACTGAAGATGTTGTAATACAACGAAACATAGGTCGATGTAAAGAACTTAAAGAAAGTAGAATTAATACTACATCACGTAGTTTCATTTAATTTTGAATAATGAATTTCTACAAAATTTACGCCAAATATATTAAATTATAACAAATGCAAATCATGGGATGTCATGGAAGAAACTCGTAAAAATCTTCACATTGTTCACCTAAAACATTGATTACTATAAGGGGAAGCAAAGTTATAATATAGTTGCTAAAACATTTTTAGAATGTGAATGAGAGAATTTAACGCGCTAATATTACGGTGTATGCTACATCGTAATATAAGCGAGGAAGGGAAGTAATTACTGCGTGGCTCAAAAGTACACTTTTTAATGAGTATCTGTGGTACTTTCTTAATCAGTGTGGTAGAGTATCACTATTATTTTACAAAACTACACAAACCATTTATTTTTGAGACGAATTTATGAATTTAAATTTTTTTTTAAATCAGTAAATAGAACTAGCAATTTTTCAGAAAATTCTAATCAATAATACTTCAGAACAGTTTCTAAATGTGCTCTTTTTCGTTTCCTTGAATAATTTTCAATAAAGAATTATAATGGATTCTTGGAGTCCTTTTGGAGACATTATTACTTTATTTTTTTAAGACATGTTTGTAATGTTGTAAATATCGTTTCATAGCAACGAAGAAGGGAGTTCAAAATATAGTCCAATACTAATATTAAAAAACAATTTCAGTGCAGTGATAAATTATTTCCAATATGTAAAATGATTTCTTATTAGTCTAAAAATATAGGAACGGTTGAAAGTATGTAATACACCCAAGAGTGTATTGCGTCTTTTAACTTTTTTATCAGTACTTTATTAGGAACATAAACGGAATAAAATTCTCCATTCGTACAAACTTCAACATTTATCATAGAAAAATGTTTACTAGGAATGATACGTTAATTGTTATTGTCAAAGTGTGGAAACTAATTCAGTGTCATTGCTGATAATGAAACAAATAAAACATAATGATTACGTAGTCATAGCTTCATTAAGTTACTTTTTTGGAGTTTACTCCTGAAGAATCGATTTTCATATATAGAGCCCGGTATGAAGTTTTATGGAAAGTTAAATCAAAAGTTCAGAGCGTATGAAGTACAGAGTTTTAAAAAATTGTAACCATTAAGGGCCTCTCAGTGAAACATTTCTGCACATCTTTAGAGTGATATATTAATATGTTTATTTGGCGTTTCTTAATGACGTAATCGCAATAACAGAGTATGACACACATCATATTGGCATTTTCTTATGGCGTAATCGCAATGACCAATTGTGACACATATAGTTTACTATAGTTCACTTATATCAAACTATAATAATTAAATGTCATTATGTGTGAATATTTGGTGTCCTTTATCCTACAAAATTAAAAAGTCCTTTTTAATTTTAACTTCTGGGTCTGATATTACTAAATATTTTAACTTTATTGTAAAAATTTGATCTTGTAACTTAAATGAAATGGTATAAATATATTACCCTTCGTTATTTATAAAATATATTCTTTTAACCGTCCTAATATTACCTTGTCTCAAGATGTACACATGTATCTTGTAAAAGAGTGGTTAACACCAAATATATTACGATATTTATTATTTCATAGCTTAAAAAATATATTAGGAATTCAAAATCAATAAATAATAGTATAATGACGTGTCAATCAAGCTGTTACATTTATATTAGCGGAGCGCCTTGGCCTTCTATTCACCAGCTCTAGCCATTACGGAGCACTCTAACAAAATTCACGCTCTACAGGTATAGACGCATTGAAAAATGATTCTATCAATGAACCCAACAACAATGCTTGCCAAAATTACAATACAAGTTTGTATTTTCACTTAATATCATGCCAGTGTATACGATATTTTGGAGTCGCAAATTTAATGTATTTTCCAAGTTCTCGTAATAAATTAATAACATTTTTCAGTGACAGTGAAGGAAAAAAATTACTTGTAACAGTACAAAAGTTCCCGAAGTATAGTAATATATAGCGATATATAGTAATATAAAGAAATAAAAGTAATAAATTTACATCAAATAGAAGGAGAAATAACACGCCTAATTTCTCGTATGCTATCTGCTAATTAATGGAGAACTTCGAGTGATAATTACGATATTCAAGTGTTTTCGTTATATATATATATATATATATATATATATATATATATATATATATATATATATGTATATATATATATATATATGTATATATATATATATATATATATATATGTATATATATATATATATATGAAATGGCAAACATATAAATATTGCTGTTGATAATTGTAATGCTGAATAAAGCATAATAGGGTAACGCAATTTTTTAACTTTTTCTGAGCTGGTATTGCTACTGTTTCCGCGAAAAAACTATTTAATGGCATGTGCAGATTTACAGCTTTATGACAAAAATTTTGGGGAATAAAGATACAGTATTATTTTTTATTTTCTACTTCTGCGAAGAAACTAAGCAATGACATGTGCGCGGAGGGCAGATTTACAGTTTTATAGCGAAAGTTTCACAGAAAAAATTTAGTATCATTTTTCATTTTTGGGAAATATTAGCCATAAAAATTTGTCACGGCGTGTTTCTTAAAACATTATATTCAGAATCGGTATAAATTATCACTCAAGTAATTTTTATCACATTTATTTCAAATTTATAAAATTACTCCGGTACACTAATGTAAATAATTAAATGGAAGTTTTACATAATTTAAATGAAAAACATTTTTTCAGAAAATAGCTGCCATTAAAAAAATCAATATTTTTAAAAGTCGTTGCGTATTTCATTAGTCTCTATGGCGTATATTGCGATTTTTTTATATATTTTGTTGTATGCAAAAATTTTATGTGCAAGATTTTGTATACCAATCAGCACTTTAAATGAAAACTAATTTTTAGAAATGAGCTGCCTTAGTCCGATTTTGTAACGGCATTTTTTATATTATTTATCGTCCAAAATACATAAATAAAATAATACAAAATCTTTTTAAATCGATGTTCTCGTTCATTCAAAGAAAAATTCTAAATTCGCTCAGGTTTATCCAATCCTTAAACGGTAACTTTCTTCCTTTTACACGAACTTTAATGACAGCTTATTCGTATTCATATTTTGCATATACTTTACTCGCCTAAGCTCAGTTTTCAATTCAATAAAAATCGAACACGCGGCTTTTTAAACATATAGAAAAAATATTCGATAATTTTTTGGTCACGAAATTTAAAAATCATGAATTTATGTATAATGATATATATGACAGAAATAAATTATTCATTATTTTCTGTAAGTATTACTATTAAATAAGAAATATTTTGAATATATTAATATGTTTAGAAATAACATTAAATATTTTGTATAACCAAGTACGGTTTTAGAAATATGCCAAAATACTGTGCCCTGATATTGTTAGACATACATATTACTTTTTAGATATCTTAAAGGTAATTGTTACATGAAAAGGATAAAACCAATAAAAATCCTACAACGATAAATAAAATGGTGTTAGATTGCCACAACACTTAACTCAGCCCATTCCTTTCATTTCTAGAGAAGGTTTAGTTGAAGAATTTTATTGTTTGTAATATCCTCGATAAGAAGTGTGTTAATATTTTTGAGAGTTTCTTGTTTTTATCTCTGTATATAATGGTATATAGTTGCCTCTTTCACCAAGAATTTAATTTCTTCGCTATGTAATTATGCAAATATTTTCCAAAAGATATTGAGAAAATATATTATGGCACAGACACTTAACTACAAGTATGTGCTGTGAATGAAATATATGTTGATAAAGATTAAAGTATCTGTTTCTACTTGACCGAAGTCCGACCGCCGCCTTCCTTTTCCTTATCGGCCGTCATTATGCGCAAGCTATCTGCCCGCCTCGTAAGAGTAACTTGCCGGTTTGGAATCAATGGAATTCTTTAAAAGGACCAATCAAGGTATTGATATTGGATTTAGTTCATGTTCATGATTTAGTATATATATATATATATATATATATATATATATATATATATATATATATATATGAAGACTTAAATTGATTTTATCAAGTACCACAATACACTGGTGAAAGTTTTTATAATTTGTTGTTTTAATTTTATTATAATTACAATAAATGACGAGTTTTATATTGAAATCATCTACCACATGTACAAACATTAAACTAAAAGTAATCAATTAAAGGTTATGCAAAACTGTATTCTAATAACAAATTAGAAAGAGAGCAATAATAAAATTTACATTGTGCGAAATGACGCTGTCTCTCAGATACTTTGTAGTCTATAAATCATTGTTCCCGAAATAATTATCCGCAATGTAATTTATTCAAATATTGAATATATTTGGCGTTAGTTTTGTCAAAATTCATAATTCACTATTAAATGAAACTACGTGATGTAGTATTATTTCTACTTTCTTTAATTTCTTTACCAAGACCTAGGTTTTGTTGTATTACATCTTCAGGTGGTATATTAGCATCTTCAGGTGGGATATTTGCTAATATCCTACCTGAAGATGTTGTACGTAATACGTATTCTCGCCATTTAAATATTTGAGATTGATTTGGATTTTATAAAATTTATTCACATGAATACAAATTATTTTAGAAAGTTCCGATAACTTGAAGACATTAATATTTACTTATCTTTTTTTAATCTATTTAAGATTTTTAACCCGCAATCGAAGTTAAGTTAATATCTATAGTTACTAACTTAAATTCGATTGAGGCAATTTCTTTCATTCGATTGCGGGATTGCAGATTAGTTAATTGTTTTACTAGTACAAATTTTCTATGCTCTTAAACATCTAACATCTTAAAGATCTAGAAAGTGGCAGGACAAAAAGAAAATTCAGTGAGGAAATATGAGAAGTTTAAGTTAAATTTTAAAACTGCAACTCCACTGGCCGAGTAATCAAATTGTTTTCTTCGTTTGGAGAGTAAATTGCTTACAATGTGATCAAATGTTACATGCAACAAAGGCATTAGATATTTACAAGGTTACGGACCACAATAAAGTAAATGAACGCAACGATTTGTTATATGAATACATATATTTTTACGGAGCAAGGCCATCATATTTTCCGGAATAAAAATGCATTCTAAATAAAATTTTCTACACGAATAAACTTTAATGTAATAAATAAATTTAGTATTTAGTAGATGCAATACACAAATTTATTACACAAATTAAACCTAATCACCTCTCTTAAATTGAAACTGTAAATACATATATCAATATGGGAAATACAATTTAATTTATTAGTGGATCCATGAACTAAATCCAATATCAATACCTTGATTGGTCCTTTTAAAGAATTCCATTGATTCCAAACCGGCAAGTTACTCTTACGAGGCGGGCAGATAGCTTGCGCATAATGACGGCCGATAAGGAAAAGGAAGGCGGCGGTCGGACTTCGGTCAAGTAGAAACAGATACTTTAATCTTTATCAACATATATTTCATTCACAGCACATACTTGTAGTTAAGTGTCTGTGCCATAATATATTTTCTCAATATCTTTTGGAAAATATTTGCATAATTACATAGCGAAGAAATTAAATTCTTGGTGAAAGAGGCAACTATATACCATTATATACAGAGATAAAAACAAGAAACTCTCAAAAATATTAACACACTTCTTATCGAGGATATTACAAACAATAAAATTCTTCAACTAAACCTTCTCTAGAAATGAAAGGAATGGGCTGAGTTAAGTGTTGTGGCAATCTAACACCATTGTATTTATCGTTGTAGGATTTTTATTGGTTTTATCCTTTTCATGTAACAATTACCTTTAAGATATCTAAAAAGTAATATGTATGTCTAACAATATCAGGGCACAGTATTTTGGCATATTTCTAAAACCGTACTTGGTTATACAAAATATTTAATGTTATTTCTAAACATATTAATATATTCAAAATATTTCTTATTTAATAGTAATACGTACAGAAAATAATGAATAATTTTTTTCTATCATATATATCATTTTACATAAATTCATGATTTTTAAATTTCATGTTCAAAAAATTATCGAATATTTTTTCTATATGTTTAAAAAGCCGCGTGTTCGATTTTTATTGAATTGAAAACTGAGCTTAGGCGACTAAAGTATATACAAAATATGAATACGAATAAGCTGTCATTAAAGTTCGTGTAAAAGGAAGAAAGTTACCGTTTAAGGATTGGATAAACCTGAGCGAATTTAGAATTTTTCTTTGAATGAACGAGAACATCGATTTCAAAAGATTTTGTATTATTTTATTTATGTATTTTGGACGATAAATAATATAAAAAATGCCATTATAAAATCGGACAAAGGCAGCTCATTTCTAAAAATTAGTTTTCATTTAAAGCGCTGATTGGTATACAAAATCTTGCACATAAAGTTTTGGCATACAACAAAATATATAAAAAAATCGCAATATACGCCATGGAGACTAATGAAATACGCAACGATTTTTAAAAATATTGATTTTTTTTAATGGCAGCTATTTTCTAAAAAAATATTTTTCATTTAAATTATGTAAAACTTCCATTTAATTATATACGTTAGTGTCATTTATTGTAATAATAATAAAATTAAGACAACAAATTATAAAAACCTTCACCAGTGTATTGTGGTACTTAATAAAATAAATTTAAGTCTTCATATGTATATATATATATATATATATATATATATATATATACTTATAGTAATGTTAATTTATTCGGCAAACTATAAAAAAGAAGAATCGAAAAATAAGTAGGAAAGTAAAGCGTAGCAGATTGATTTTTGAAATATCTACCTTTTCCACCATGATACTCTTTTTATACATATGATACTCTTTTTTATTCAACATGAAGTAACCTGTTGCCCAAAAACACTAACACCATCATTTGTTTTGAGTTCATAGTGTAGTTAATACTATTTTTAAAATATAGTTTAAAAAATATTATCACATGAATTTGGTTTTCTCGAAAAGTTAAAAGAAAATCAAGTTGGAACAGTTGGAAAGTGATATGTGAAATTTAATGTATGTCTCTATGCTATGTATCGTAACAATTAATAAATTCTCTGAGGAGTGAGCTAAGGACAAAAATGTGAAGCATATTTGGGTTAATGATATTTTTATTAACATTGAATCTTTATGAAATCAAAGAACGAAATTTGCAATAATTAAATTATTAAGTAATTAAAATATTAAAAAATTATCGACATGCATTAAACAATGAATTGTGAAACATATTTCATAACTGAAAATTTATATAAAATTCATATTTCATAACTGAAAATTTATATTTTCATAACGGATATTAACTCCAATAAATACGATTATGTATATAATTCCACTATTTCTATCCGTTTGCTAAATTCAATCCTACTCTTTAAATATTCTGCAAAAATTAAATTGTTATCTTCACTATTAACATCGTAGTAATAAGGCCACATTCTTTAACCTTTATAAGTAAAATATAAAAAAAATAGGTGGCAGTGGGATGAATATGGCCAACCCAACTTCGATACGATCGCATTCCTTTATTTTTTCATTTGAATTTACCGGTGATAATAATACCGCAAATAACAACTTAATTATAATAACGTTCTTTGGCGCCAGTCTAAAAAATAAAATAGTAATTTGTGTATTTAAAATAAATTTAAATTCTTTTTTGTTATTTTCATATAAAATTTGTGTATTTAAAATAAATTTAAATGCTTTTTTCCTCATTACATATTTTAATTTTGAAATTAATTATTGTTAATTATAACTACACGAAATTTGTATTTAGTTAAAACGAGAGGAAACTGAGGTCATGACAGTATCAAAGCAAATAAAAATAGACTATAACAAAATGCTCTAAACCAGAAGGCCATTAAAGTTTCTAAGCGACATGAAGCCTTTCAAATATTGCAAGCGACTGTATTTTGTCTACACCACGTGCCAAGTTCAGGTAAAAGTACAAGACATTTAAATCTGTAGGATAAACTAGTTGAATTCCTAAAACATGTTGCAGATTAACGTATAAAGCTTATTACTCTACATCATTGACGAGAAAATAAATCTTGTTTTGGTAACAGTTGGACCTTTTAATAATATCGAGTCTAGAATATATTAAATCAGTGTAATAGAGACATTTAAAATAAATAAATTTAAACAATTTGAAAACTCTTCTCTGTTAAATAGGTTTCAAAAGTTTATTGATATGGACTACGATTAAAACAGTTGAGATATACGTGGACTGGATGAATTCATTTGTATGGACGTAAAATAGTTACTGAATAGCAAATCTCAACTTTTGTGTCCTTTGAGTAAATAAATATAAAGTATTAGTAAATTTTAGTCAGTGATTTTAACTAATGAACACGGTAATACACGTTAAAACGCGCGGCGATAGGACGAGATAAATACAATTTATTTGCGTCTACGATCTATACTGTATATGAGGTAAGACAAGGCGACGCGTGTGCGAGAGTGTAGACGGCGTACTCGCTTCCTCTCGTCTTTCCCAGCCTTGCTTCATTCTCGCTCCGTTCGGTGTCGGTTTCTTGACCCGATTCAAAGACCAAAGAACGCGAGGTACAAGGCGTAGCAGGCAATAGAATCAATTGAGAATGTGGGTGACTAGCGCTCTTGCAGCCCCTGCTCGCTATGGGTCATGCAAGCAAATCTCGCTCTCGCTAGACTCACTAGAGTATGGATCCGATATTAAAGACGTAGATTATGCATCTACGGTTAAAGCTAACGATATTTATTTTTTTTAAGCCGCACATTTTTAATCTTCGTTTACGGAATTTTGTAATTGGACTTTGGCAAGAAAAGGAGAAAGAACTCTCTAATATCTTTATTTTTTCTCATGTCATACTTCCTTTTTTTGGAGTCATATTTCTTAAGGCGCGTTATGAAAAAACGTGAAAGTAAAACTTTGCGATGCGTGCGCACGATGCAACAAACATTAACAGGATGAAGTTGCTTACTAAACGTGCGTGTAGTGACTGATTCTATATTCATGATAGTTATTGAAGTATTTGAAAATACACAGCACGTGTTTTATATTCATACAAATCTGTCCTTTTTAATAATACTTTTTGGCAGCTGAAATTGAATGGTTGTCCATATAATCAAAAATATTTATTTGTTGTGGCAAACACTCCAATAGAAGTGATTTCTCTAAATGATATTAAGTTTTGGCTTGTAGTTATTTGCATTAGAAATTATAAATTATTCGAAATTTAATTATTTGATTCAATTTAAATTTTACAAAGCGTATTTACAATCACGCTCCAATCCCTTCATCATTTTATTTCCATTAATTATTTGCGTGCTAAATAAAGTACTTTTTGGAGCATGCCAAAGAAGTATAACTTTTACCGCACGTACAAAAGTATACACACTATTTTTCTCCTAGACGGTTAGAATAAATGTTTTCTTTAATTATGTACAATTCATGAATTTATAAAGTTCAAGGATTATATAAGCCGTACATTATATATGAGTATGTAGGTAAGAAATCATTGTCATGGGTAAACATGCGGAATTTTTTTTGTATTATTCTAAAATTTTGAAGGTTCTAAAATTACTGCAGTTTTGTAATTGGTATGGAATTCAATGTAACGTCATGTTCTCTAATTTTGCATCAAATTCTCATCTATTAGTGCGAGAAATATTAAATTAGGCAAATTCTCTTCAAAATTGCTATTTTATTATGCCATGATAATGTTTAATAATCCATGATCATATTGATATTTCATAAGTTTCTTCCGTTATTTTTCACATAAATATCTTATAATAAATCTAAAATGTCCCTTATTTTTAAATATGTAAGTCACACTATAATGCTTTAAACTTCCATAATAATAATTTAATTTTCTTTGATATGGAAATTATTTTAATATAAATACGTGAAATTTTCATTTAATCGGCCCAGTGGGTTTTAGGTAATGCTTCGAATAATATAAGCGTACATGAGTTTTACCCTTCGTCTTTTGTTTTAATATTATCCTAAAAATCCAATATATAACCATCAAAAATTGAGGATTTTTTTTAAATGTTAAAAAAGATTATATCTAGAACCATAAACTTTCTAAATATCTTCTTTGGTAATGACTATATTCAAAAAGAAAAGTAATACAACTACATTGATTCTAAGTAAACTCGTATTAAAAAAATTATAAAAATGTATTTAAAATTACTTACCTCTTGTCATTTTATCACGCACACCTCTACTTTATAGATATCAATTTTGTATGTGAAATTAATGGTAGCAAACTAGATTTACCAATTCAATTAGAATGCCACATAAGTTCAGCGTAGACATAAATCTTGTAGGGGAAACTATTTGGACCTACGACGTTTGTATCTGATTCGATCGTACAGTAAGCCGTTTGTATCCGCCACTTGTCTTCATTGTAGTGGAAAAGAAAAGTAAATGGCTCGTGTGGTAATGCACACGATCTCGATGGTTTTCTAAATATATATATATATATATATATATATATATATATATATATATATATATAAATATATATACTTATATCGTGGGATTACTTTATAAAGTTATGTCGCTTGCCACGCATTTACTTTTTAGATGCACTTTTGTGCTGAAATAAATTCAAAGAGGGATTCTAGAATCAAAGATGATATTTTAGGAATGTGTAATGTTTCAAAAGGAGCTTTTACTTAAAATTCTAAGTTCCATAATTTTATTTATTGTAGAGCCTACAGTACGAGAAGCTTAGGCTGGATGCTCTATTATCATATGTGGTTCTGGGGTTGAGATGATGTAATAAAGAAAATATAGAAGATATCTTTGTAGCAATATTCGATGGATTTCAAGTTACACTATCTCTAACAGCCCGCCTGATAAATATCTAGTGCTAGTTATATACTATCCTAAATGCCATGAACTGTTATTGCAGGACGAATGAACTTTGATTGTAAACCAGACTGGCGCGTATGCCTTTACGACAAACGTTGCTAAGGTCACAAGACTTTGTTTTGAGTTTTCCGAAGAAATATTCAAATGCAATATGCGATTAGTTCTAGTTAACCAGCGGGCATGGGATGGTTTACGTGGACTTCTGTGTATTAAATCGGAAGAGCAGGTCCAGCATCCGTTTACAACAGCCATAATAATTTCTTATAAATATTTCTGGTCTGTACTGAGATCGATTGATATTGGTGGTAGTAGTTCACCTTTTAATGTCTGAAATTGGACCAACGGCAGAGTCTTGCGTGCCTCTAATGCTTTTCCTGTTCGACTTGCAAATGATCTAGATCTTGCAGCAGGGCCATCCAAATAGGTAAACAAATGCCTCAATGGCAATTCATTGGCATGTCAGAGGCAAAGTATCCATCGCAATGGTCGAGAAACGTCCTCCACTTTCTTTGTGTTTGTCTTCATGCCATCACAGCCGACGACCGTTAAATTTTCCAACTGTATCTTTTCAGTCGTTAAAAACTGCGGATGGCTCTTTCAATATTTCTTGCAGTGCCAGATGCTGGAACCACATACCCAACATAAATAGGACCTGGTTCTTTCATAACAGAAATATGTTCCTCTTGTACAATTGCTCTAAATCTGTTTGATCCTTTTAAAATATTTTATCTGTTTTATCGTTCCTTCTATCAAGATATAATGCACGAATTTCTGTTAACCTTTCTTTTGTTAAAATTTGATCGCATACTTTGTCTTATTCATATTAGTTTCATCCTATTTACGACGTTATTTAACTGCACTTCAGAGTTGGCATCAGAAGCAGAACAGAACACAGATGATATGATAGTGGTCCCAGTCCGGTCTAATACTCCGTATATATTGCATACAGTCATCAAACTATGGGGACTTTTTAGTAGTCTTAAGACCATCAGCTGCCAAAGAACATGAAGGAAGGCTCATGTCATAACTACTTTCAGATTTGTTCATCCGATACGAAATAGAGGGTATTTTTTCGAGTCTTTTGATTGAATAGTGGCTGATTTCTTTCTTTGAGGGCACGTAATTTTCTATTCCGCAACTTTTTACTCTGGATGATGTCTGTTCTTCCTATGGCCAACAGTTTGTACGTTTGTCTTCTAAAATATTTGTTCCTCTTTCTGTACTTTTTTTTCACTTAAACAAGTACAGTTTTGAAATGTCAAAATGCTTTCTACCTTGTAATCTGAACTGTTATAACTTTTTCAAATTTTAACATGTTGAGTGATAACTTTTTAATAACTGTAAGACTCGTTTGTGACAATCGGAATAAAAGATTTTATCCATGATTCCTAAATTTTTTGTTGCGACTATTTCAGCAATTTCCAGAACCTATGTTTTTTTGTTGTGTCAAACCTTGTTTTTAAGTCTTGACACGACCAATCGTAGAATTGCATCAAATTTTCGTACGTGGTTAGGACGTTTTCTTTCAACTTTCCACTTTCACAAGTTACGGGACATTTTAACTTTTGTCTCATAAAAGTCATGTTAAAAAACGTAAATCAACAAGAACTCGTCAAAATAACTACGCGCGACCTTTCACCTTGAAATAATTAGCAACACCAATTGAAACAAAACACTGCAATTATTAGTTTGGCGCTAGCCACCCTCTCCTCTTCGTCTCGCACGTTGCCTGTTTGGCACAGCGCTAAAGTATAGTAAAATAATGAAGTGTTTGATTGCAATAGCTACTTTAGTACGTATTGATATGTTTTTTTGATAAAATAAACCTATTTTTATAATTTATGTATTATTTTGTAGGCCGCGAATATAGCCCCTAAATTGACATTTTTTCAACTTTTCGATGTCTTGATAGGAGCTCTTACCAATGTCTGATATTTTTTATGCAAATTATTGGTGGTATTTGGCAACTTTATACAAATATTTCAAAATGATATTCAAAGAAATATTTTGTTATTCTACGCTAGCCTACATGGCTCTCATTATCGGGAATAGTTCCCAATACTCTGTTAAAGCCACAATTTATTTTTACGACATTTTAGGTTTATATTTGTTTTTTATTGTTTAAGATGCCGCGTAAATGAGATCATAGATTCATTATAAAATGCAATCACTACTCTCAGGAGAAGAGGTATTTCAGTGTTCAAAGTACCCCGGGAAACTGGCCTACCATACAGCACTTAGAAAAAGAGATACAATTTAGCTTATAATTATAGCTAAAAAATCTTTCCTAAGATGTGGAGACATACTGTATTGAGTTCTGAACAAGAACATATTCTGGCTGACAATCTTCGGACTATGTCAAATAAATTTTATTGCTATGTAGCAAAAAAAACTAGGTATTGCAGAAAGGTTTAACTGGAAAATATTGAATGTCTGAATTGTATAGCGTCATCCTGATTTAAATATCAGAAAGCCCGACTGCACCAGTATCAATAGAATACTCCGATTTAACAAGATTTAGGTAATACTTTTTCGATAATTTGGAGAGATTGATGATGCATTGCAAGTTTGAACTACAAATGATATACAACGTAGATGAGACTGCTGTGATAACCGTCCAAGAGACAGAAAATTATAACTTACAAAGAGCAGGAACGCGTTAGGTCTATTACGTCATGGGAAAGAGATAAAACCGTCATAGTAATATGTGCTATGAGTGCTTCAAGGTCTTTCATTTCCCCTCTTTAATTTCTCTTCGACAACGTCACTCACCACAACTGGAAAAAAATGAATCACTGGGAGTTTTGTACATATGTTCTCATAATGATTGGACTTGGTTGAATACGGAATATTGGCATATTCTGTATTCAACCATTTAAACCAGGCGAAATAAAATGGGTTTGTGTATATATTTAAACATGCACACACACAGACGTACACACACAAACACATACATATATATATATATATATATATATATATATATATATTTATATACATACATATATATATATATATATATATATATAATTTATTTTGTCAAGTGTAATATAACTTGTTGTGACTTAGTGCCTACACATATTTAGAGCTTTGAGGTAATCTGTGGGTGTACATGAACTTTTTTGACAAATAAATAGGTTAATAAATAAACATGTGCCTGCGTACGAGCGTGCGTACGTGCCTGTGTGTGTGCGTATGTGTGTGTGTGCACGTGCATGCTTGCGTGCGCGCGAGCTCGCGTTCTCACCATCACACCTGCGCGCATGATTTACGCACGTGGGCGCCCGTGTGGGCGCGCTTGCGTGCGTATGCGCGTGCGCGTGTGTGCACGTGTACGTGTGTGCATGTGAGCGCGTATGTACGTGTGCGGGTACGTGAGCGCGTGTGTGTGCATGCGCGTCTGCGTCAGCATGTGCGAATTTTTGCGTATGCCTATTAGTGTCTGAGTGCGTGTACGTGTGCGTGTGCGAGTACGCGTACATTTGTGTGTGTGTGTGTAGGTGTGTGGTACCAAAGCCAAATCCAAAGCGTTAATGGTGATCTAAAGCTATTATAATAATATGTTGCTTTTCATTTTATGTAATATTTATTTCCATTCTCACAGTCGCATGGCTTAAATCCGAAATAGAAACCAATATCGTTTAGTTAAAGGCCTCTGTACTTAATCCAATGTCGATACACCCAAAATTCTTCAAAGATTCCATCGGGTTAAGTGCTGGCGAGTTACTCTCAAAAGGAAGAAGGGAAGCATTTACATGGTGAAGGCAGATAAGGAAATGGATAACGGCAGTTCGCTCCTGTTAAATAGTAAGACATACTTTAGTTCGGATGAAAGCACTTAATTTATGTTCAATATATATAAAATCTAAGCTATTGTACGACAACATAATTTAAAGTCTCTAGAAATTCAAAAACTGTCAGTAACTTTGAACATACTCGTATCTAGTATTGAGACAATAAGAGTGAATTCTTTGAATAAGCGTAATTTCTATTTGTGTGCAGGTATGGCTGCGCAGTTAAACAGGCTTACATAAGATAAAATATTCACTCTGGAAACTTTTCATTTAAAGTTAAATACCTAATAAACTGTGGTAGTAATCACTAAATTTGTTCGACGAAACTTCAATGAAGAATGTTATTAATTAACAACATTCGTCATGTCGCAATCGTTCCGTGACAAATTGTTATATTGAAAGATTAATATCTATATATAATTAAGCATTGGTCACAAAATATGTGGATCATAATATTTAATTGTCTTTATGCGTAAGTGGATAATTGTTGATTTCTAAAACCACACTTTTACGATTTAAAAATTAACGAATTTAATATCATAATAGATTAAATAATATTTAAAATAATAATCTAGTTTCCTTAGTAAAATCGTTTATTAAAATATATCACTATTCCAAATTTTACAAGATCATAAATGCATCTTGGTAAAAATAGAAATTAAATTATCATATTAATTAAAATTTTAATTACTATTAAATTATCATATTAATTCAAATTAATTAAAATTTTAATTACTATTAATTTTTATTGGAAGAAATTTGAAAACGTCACATAATTTTACATTAAATAATACAGAAAAAATCATTTGCTGGTCTCAAGAAAAATTTATTATTATTCATCTAGTTTTATTAAAATAAAAGGTTTTAAAATTATTACTCTCGATTTTTTTATTTTCCTTAGAACAGTTCGGTTTTATAAAAAGTGGACAAGAATTATAAATTGACATTTAGTAATAATTACACGAGTCTATAGTAAATAAAACAACATTTTATTTTCAGGCAATTATGTACTCGCTTTATAATAAAACCGATTCTTTTTATTTAGTCCCTGTAAACATGAACAGATATTAAAAAGCAAACATAAGAATATTTTTATCTTAATTGGAACTATCCATATTATTGAATAAAAACTTTGTATTATAACGAATTTATTATTTAAAATGAGTTGTATTACAAAGAAAAATGATTGTTTTTTTAAACACAGTGTAAGGAATTAATCTCAGTTCATTGTTAGATTACAGAAATACACACGCAGAACACTTTTTGTGAGACTGAACGTGAATATTATAAAATTCCCATGATCTAACGTAGCATTATAGAATTTACTGTACATGTACGAGAAACTTTTGAAAAGAGAAAACGAAAAGCATTTTGTAACTCTTTCCTATAACTTGTGCCAAGACGACATTCATATCGCTTTCTATCTAATGAATCCCTTCACACGCTAAAAGTTTTGTTCGGAAACGGAAACACGGCACTCCGATCTATGTTTTTGCGCTATAATTAAATTCTTTCAACACTAATAATGCATTTTTCTATACCACTGTTGGTTTGTTTTTTTGTTAAATGTATGTTACATTAGTCTAAAAAAATTAAATAAACATCATGACTTTACTCTAAGTTTTTTAAGTTTTGCTGCTGGCAAAATGGTATAAAAATGTAATTTGTTTATTTATTTGTAACTTTCCTGATACATACGATTTCCTGATATATGGAATCAATGAACACAATAATGAATGATATCCTGTGATTCAGACGAAAAAGGATACTATTCATTATTGTGTTCCATGATGAACACAATAATGAATGGTATCCTATGATTTGTGCATTAAATTTTAACCTGCATTACATTTTAACCATGTATTAAATTTTAACTTCACGAATAGTTGAGCGAAATTTAAAATATTACATCAATTTTCTTTCTAGATATGAATATGCTTTCAAAGAAATCGGACGTAAGTTCACATTGCAAATCTGCATTCATTCCTTTATGATAGTCTAAAAAATTTATTTTTGTTTAAACTATATTAGTATATTTTTATATATTTCAGACGAAATAAATTTGTTCATGTAATTAAATTTCCTTTAACATATTTTCAAAACATCGCTCGTTTTTTCCAACTTATTTCATTTCATTTCTTTCACTTTTTGAGGTTTTATTAATGTAGTTATGTATATATTTTTAAGCCTTAATTTGTTATAATATAATATAACGGCAATATTTGATTGGTCAGAAAATACCGTATATTTTATTAAGGTTAAAGTCAATATATACATATATATATATATATATATATATATATATATATATATATATATATATATATATACGTATATACTCTCATTTTAAATAATAAATTCAATGTCATACAAACTTCTTATTCGATAATATTGATAGTTCTTAATAAAATATTTGGTTGAAAATAAAATATTATTTTATTTACTACAAACTCATGTAATTATTACTAAATGTGAATTTATAATTCTTGTCCACTTTTTGGAAAACCGAATTATTCTAAGGAAAATAAAAAAACAGGGAGTAACAATTTTAATACCTTTAATTTCAATAAAACTAGATGATAAGATGAAAAATAATATTTTTTTCTTGAGACCAGCTCATTATTTTTTCTTTATTTTTTAATGTGAAATTATAAGAAGTTCTCAAATTTCTTCTAATAAAAATTCGTAATAATTAAAATTTAAAATTAATTTGAAGTAATATGTTAATTGAAGTTCTATTACTACCAAGATGCATTTATGGTCTTTTAAAATTTAGAATAGTAATATATTTTAACAAACGATTCTATTCAGGAAACTACATATTTTTTTTAAATATTATTTAATCTATTATGAGACTAAATTCATTGAATTTGATGAAATTTAAGTAGATAATTTTGAAATCTTAAAAGTGTGGTTTTAGAAATTAATAATTACCCACTTATGTACAAATACAATTAAATAGTATAATTCTCATATTTTGCGAATAATGCTTAATTATATTATATCAATATCTATCATTATATCAATCTATCATTAATAATAATATATTATATCAATCTATCATTTAAACACTTTGTCACGGAACCATTGTGCTATGACGAATGTTGTTAATTAATAACATTCTTCATTGGAATTTCTACGAATAAATTTAGTAATTAAAACTATTTATTATTTAACTTTAAATGAAAAGTTTCTAGAGTGAATATTACATCTTACGTAGACACGTTTAACTGTGCAGCCATACCTGGACGTAAATAGAAATCAACATATCACTTAATAATATAATATAAGGGCAATATTTGATTGCTTAGAAAATACCACATATTTTATTACGGTTAAAGTCAATATATATATATATATATGTATATATATATATATATATACATATATATATATATATATACATATATATATATATATATATATATATATATATATATATATATATATATATATAATTATATTATTATATTTTTGGCGGTAAATGAAATTAAACTCTTATTAAGTTATTTTTTCATTTTTACGTTTTTTATTTTAACGAATAAATTTTATTTAAATTTCTGCTGTTTGCTGCATTAGTTAACTTTTGTTTGCTGTTCTCAGTATGATTAAAACAATGACAAGAGCTAATAATATTATTGCGCTGCTTGAAGGAGGCTGTAGCCAATATTATGTGTCTCAGCAGTATAATGTGAGTCATTCCACCATCCAAAGGACCTGGTAACAATACCAAGAAATGAGCTCCGTCAGTAGAAGGCCCGGTTCCGGAAGAAAACAGTGCACTGAGACACGGGACGACCGCTTCATGGTCAGTCAAGCGCTCCGAAATCGTCAAGTTACGTACGTTGATCTAAAACAGAATCTCGAGGACGTCAAAGGTACACAAGTAAGCCTATGGATAGTCAGAAGGAGACGTCAAAGGACGTTCAGGGCGTCAATATACGTAGCTATCGCCCAGCTCGGGGCACTACATTGCTCCGTGAGCATCGAGTTGCCAGATTGAGATTTGCTCAAAATTTTTCGTCATGGACTCAACAAGACTGAAATAGTGTTTTATTCTCCGATGAAGCTCGTACATCGATTAGTGGTGAGGATCGACGTCGGCGAGTCTTACGAAGACGTGTTTTGAGGAAATCTCAATCCAAAAGAACAAATATGGGATAATCTCAAAAGACGCGTCAGAGCCGTAAAACCGGGCCTAGAAAACATTCAGGCCCTTAAAAATGTGATAGTCGCTGAATGGGAACGTATTCCTAAGGAAATGATAAAAATGTCATCGAAAGCATGCCTAGCAGATTAAGCGCATTGATTTTAGCTAGAGGAGGCCATACTCGTCACTAAATTTTGAAATTTTATGTTAAATTAATAAAAAATATTCACAAATAAACTTTAGCCATTCTTAATGTACCAGTATGAAAACGCTCGTCTGTGGACTTTACATCGTTTTTTTTATTTGTTCGCATTTTTAATAACTGAAGTAGGTAAAAACGATATCTCAATAATAAATAACAATATTCTCATCATATCGCCATATAAAATGCATCAAATAATAATAAAATAATCCTGATATGGTTTGTTCCTATAAGTGCCCGTTTTTTTGCAAGAGTTTATATGTATTATAAAGATATACATAATACATATGTGATATATTACGTATCGATAAATCGAATATGTTTTATATTTTATAGTCATTGTATATGAGTAATAAAATAGAATAAGAATGTACATATTTGTAAAAAATGCATAAAATTTTTGTATCTCAACCCCACTGGAAATTATGTACTAGCATAATATATATGTAAGCAATGGCTAATTTTCATACTCTTAATTTAGTGCAACAAAATAATCTACTGAATACAAAAATATAAGGACGAATTAAAAAAAAAACATTCTTAAAACGTATGAGGGAAGGAATCAGCTGAAATTTATCTTCTAAGGTAAATCAGAAAAAGTATCTTTAAACATTGACAAAGACGATATTGCTTAAAAAAGTTAAATTTACGCGTCAATTAAAAACGATAATGATTTCAGTAAAAAGAAAAAAAACATACTATTAAATCTGAACATATAATTAATAACAATTATAAAAGATAACAATGACATATTTCTATAAATTTACTTCACTCGCAATAGAAAATATCACATTCTGGTGGGACAGGTGGTTGAGTAGATAAATACAAATGAAAGATAGAGAGTCCCGCATAATTTTATTCCAGAAGATTGTAAAGCAAAATTTCTTACCATCACGGTAAGAAATTATCGGATAAAAAAACTGAAAATTTCTTCAACAAGGGAGAAATTATCCTATATTGAATAATCCTTTAAGATATTAAAAAAATAACGTCGTGAGCACGATATGCCTTCCAAATTACAAGGAAAAAAACCTAATATATGAAGGGGAACATCATTAGAAAATAAAAAAGGAGAGCAACCTACTTGCATATGCCCTAGGAACAATTTTTGCACACGTTTAATCTTAATTACTCACTTAAATACATAGCTTCGTGTCAGTTCCAAATAATAGATTCTAATCCGCTTTACACTAAAGAACTTTACACCAAGCAAATTTATGACACGCATTGAAAATTACTTCAATTATGCAACACGAATCCAAGTTTCCGAAATTATTCCGCCATGTTAGCTGTATACTCACAAAATGTCAATGGTGAATCAAATATTAATCTAAAATCAAAGACTCATTGACCTTACGAAAAAACCTGAAGTAGTTCATATTAATCTGAGCAATCATGTTATTATTCTGTTTGTATGCAAATGTTTTTTCAAATTTTTTATGATTTTTTGCGTCTGAAGCAACACAATTATAGTAAAATTTAATTAGGAACTCCGTTTTTTTACCTATAATGACTCTGAATTTAGTTTTATTTATCAAAGGGCCAAGCGTGTAGAAAATCTTTTCGTATATGACTTAAATAATATGAAATCAATATTTTGCTGACACATGCTGAAATATTAATGTTTTTTTAATAATGAAAATACATATTTTAAAGGAACGTTGATTTTATAGTTTTCAAATATTTCTAAATTTTCTAAAGGCAATAGTATATTTTAAAATAGATCGTAATATGAAGTACTTAATGAAAAAGTTATATTAATAAAAAATAACATTTCTGAATAGCAAGATATTTACTCACAAGCTTGTTTTATTTTGAGGAATCGTTCTGGAGCTATAGGTATTTAAAAGCCGTAATAGCAGCCTTAAAACTCACGCCTAATTAGTTTTCTTCAAATTTAAATATTATATGATAATCAAAACTCTATCGGTTTTGGAATTAGAAATGTTAGGGGTAAACATTTTATGTTTTTATTAAAACACTTTTTTATTTTTACTTGGCAATAAAATTAACAGCGAAAAACCTGTGACTAAATTTATTTTCAAATTCAAAATCAACATGCAGTTTACAATCAACAGCACAAACAATATTAGAGTCAGATAAGCTAAAATATGGAATTGAAACCAGCATTTCAATGCAACGGATTAGAAATGGAAATCGGACTAGAATATTTTTGACATCGATAAAAAGAAGAAAATTACCTGCATTTGATGATTTGCTAAAATTATAGTAAACTGTTTTAAAATAAAAATTATGTTAAACTGTTACAAAAAAAACAATTTATTCTGATATACTGCATACACGTGCAGAAAATAGTTTTTTAATCATTTTTATTAATTTTACTCCAGTGAATAATGAAAAAAATTATCCGCAAATCAATCGGAATGTGATACCGAACAACAATTTAAGTTACTCCGTTATTGACATGTGGCACGTTTAGCAATATATTTTGTTCCGTTCATACAGATTTTTTATAAATTATCCTCAAGATTGTACTTTCAGTGAATAAATATATTCTAAATAAAAAAAGTTGTGAAGAATAATGAAATTTATCTTAATGTAAAAGAGACCTAATTTTCAATATTTTTTTGGGATTGTTTTAGGGTTATTTTAAATACTCTACTTGGATCGAACTTCCATGTGGCTTACATTGGATATATGCTTGTTATTTTGAGATGTTGTCGATATTGATAATGGGAACAATTTAATGTAATATATTTTTTGATTTCATAATTATTATGATATGTACAACGGGTGAAATTTTATAGGGATGAACAGGGAGACTGTGTATTATATTTTTTCAGAGTGATCCCTTGAAAAAACATGGGTATTTTGATGTCAACACAAGACTTGTAGGAAAACTATAGGAAATATTCTAAATATCACAGTTTTTAAAAAGGCACCATGTCTTTACGCCTTTGAAAAACATAGTAAAGCATAGTAAAATATATTTATAACTTTCTAATTTCGTAGTCGATTTTCTCAGAAAATCGAGTACGTATATACAAAGACGTGGAAAATTTAAATTTGAGTCAGTAATATAGCTTATTAACCCACATATTTTAAACTTACTTATCCCATTGTTAATATAAGAAATTGAGAAAGGATGAAAAAGGTTTAATTTTTTTTTTAAATTTGACATATTATGTTGGTGGTATTATTTGAATCCATACAAAAAAGTTATATATACAAATTACGTATATACATATATAAAACATATTCAAAAAACATATGAAAATCCATTATACCCTCCCCTCTTATTTTTAAAACTACCTAGCCACTAATCATAAAAAAAAGGTTGGTAAAATCTGACTAGAAAATTACAGGAAAACTATAAAGATTATCCTAGGTCTTAAAATTATGGAAATATGCACAATGTTTTTAAGTCTGTGAAACGTATGGTAGACGATACATTTGCACTGTAAAGAAATTTATTTGTAAATAGTTTAATAGAAATATTATGTACAATTGAATATTTATAAGTGCCTTAATATGTACGGAGTGGGAATTCCACACGTGCTTGACAAATTTTATAGTTATATTTTTCGAATGGAATTAAAAGGATGATTTTTGAACCGTATCAAATACATGGTGGAATATTTTTTTCTGGATTTAGGATGTCTCTATGAAAAAAAAATAAAACACATAAATTTAGCTTTTTCTATGGATAGAACTGTTTTTTGTGTTGTTAGTTTATTAAAAACCGCCGATCGTTATTCTATCTAAATATATTCTTCTATATAATTTCTACCATATGACCAAAATATTCACATGTGTTGTGGAAATATTACCGATATACATATATATATATATATACACATATACGTAATAACTCTAAAAGAAATTGTATGTAATCACGTTTAATTGTATCTAAATACACATAAAATCCTTTTGATGCAAGTTGGCGCTGAAAGAAATTGTTTTATTATTAATTATTTTTTTAAGTTAAAACTATAAACATACGTATGAACGATGGAAATATTACAACGAATTGTCGAATCATTTGATATTTTACTTACTTATTACATAAATTTAAGGATTTTAGAAAAAATAAGATATTCGCTAACATAAAACGGTGGGTACTGTTACGAGCAATTAAGTGGAAGGTGATCTTTATACATCTATTCAATGGCGTCGGCCCGGAGATTAAATTGCGAATTTGTTTTTGCCTAGTATTACAGTTTCATAGTATGGGCATGGTAACGTTTATGCTTATGGGTGCATTGATATTTTTGATGAGAAAGTATAAATTATATAACATTGATAGAAAGAAAAGACCACCAGAAAATCGTCGACGTCGTACAATAGTTACAAATAAAATATATTTTCAGAAATATGCGCCAAATCTAAGGCGACGCCAATATTATATTGGGATTGTCACCTGAAATAAATCGGATTACGAAAATACTTATTGCGTTAAAGAATAAGTATTAAGGGTTGTGTTTCAGTCAGCAACCAAAATTGAAGATGATATTCTAGAGCTTAAGTCTAAAGAAAAGCTTTTCTTTTGATTAATGATTTATAGGAAATGAAAAATGGTAGAAGTAGCTGTTCGATTTTCAGATTATTTCGTGTGAGGACGCGATAATTCACTTATTGTTTGGGCCTGTGTATGTGTATACTTTATTATGTCTAATAAGATACTAATATTCTCTTCATACTTCTTACCTATATAAGACCTTTAAAAGTTATAAGTATTTTTATTTAAAGAGATCTAATCGACTTCTATTTACACATGTCTTATGTCCTTGTCCTTATTGATATTTTAGTATTTGTTCGAAACTTACACGTTTTATAAATTTTTTTAAACTTTCACATATTTATAAATTCCATGCATCACACAAACTATCACATAAACCTTACAACGTGCCATTTCATGATGATCTTCCACATCACTATTGCCATTGATAATGTATGGATTATGTATGCAAAACAATACATCCATTCGTTACAAGGTAACGGCCACTACTTATGAATATGCATGGTGGTATCAGTTAGCTTGCACAGGTATGCGCGGGAGGAGCGTGGGATTTGTTCCTTTGATTGTTGCGCTACTTGCTCATGGAAGCATACCATCCAAAATTTACTGCTTTTAATAGCGTCCAATTAATGTTTTATTAGTAGACAGTTTTTTTATTATTGGTTTTATTTAGCCTTCTTAATCGCTTGGTGAAATTTGGTCACTAATCGAAAGTAACCCTATATATTACGATAGTGATGTCTCCCTAATTAATTGGGCCGTGACCGATAAAAGTAAGATGACCGTTTTTTTTTCAGATTGAAAATTTATCAAAAAAAAAGTAATTTTTGTTCACAATTTTTTCTATATTTTGTATTGTTTATATGTTCTCCGATTCGATTAAGCAGTAAACATATCGTTCTTATTCATGTTTATAAAGATTCTTAACATGTTTTATTACAAGAAAAATATCGTAAAGAAAATCTGACGAAATTAAAATAATTTAGTTGATAACCCGTTTTAAAAGAATTTATAATAGGGATTTATACATTTAGTTAAAATAAATTTATAATGAGAGTTTGGAAAATAAGTTTAGTACATTTTTACTTATGTCGATTCAATGATTTTGATTCAGGTGATAATAAAAATATTTGTATTAACCATTAACTTCTTGCGTCATCATATTAATTCACATTATTCAATTAGTTGAAAAAATATTTCTTTTCTCAATCGTACACTTTTATAATCTTGATCTTGACCACGACGAATTTTTACGGCTTGATAAAGTTTTTGCTATGCATCTCCATGTAGCTTGGCTGCTTCCATTGCTTTGAATACATTAGCTTGTGTATGTGAATTGTTGTGATCATTCCTTTACCCTATATATAACTCTTGATGACGAAACGCTACTTGTAGTCCACTTTGTGTATGATAAAAACCAAATTATTTTTATTGTGAAGTTCTCTGAGAATGGATACATTTGGGTGCTGGTCTATCAGAGAAAAAATTGCAAATGCCCTCAACATTATAAATTAGTGTATTTTAATTTATCATAAGATTTGGAATTGAATGGTTCGAGTTTAGGTTTCGTGCAGAAAAATCGGAAAGTCTAAGCGTGACTTTAGTCAGTTCCTTTCTGGTTTTAAAATTTCTGCATATTTTTATGAGCCTACTATTCCTTAATTGCAGGAAAACGTCATAAACTTTTCTCTTTACATTTTCTAGTGTTATAAAATACGAAGCATTGATTGACATAAATCGGGACAAATTTGCAATTTACTCCAGTCCAGATTTTATGGAATTATTATTTTGAAATGAAAGGTGTTTAGAAATGTCCATTCGCGCGTATCGAACAGCAAACAAGTTGAAAAGCAGACTCTAATACCAAGACTAACAAAGTCAGTACCGGTTATAGATGTACGTTGGAACATGCATGCGGTGTATAAAATAACGGGTATCACCTTGCTTGAATATAACAATGTTCATAAAAAAATGACACCAATTCTAACAGCCATTAATATAAAAAATCATTATAACAAATAAGCAATTTAAATAATTACCGAGCATAATGCATCTGAAAGTGTCTTCCTACTTCCAAAGATCCTATCACGAAATCAGCTATTCTTATTTATGTGGAAGCCGCGAATATTAAAAACATGTCCGAAACTAGAAGCTGCTAATGCGTATTTATATATTTAATACAGAATCGGGAACGGGGATATTTCTTCATAGACCACTTTGAAATGAAACTCGATCATTAAATTGAACTATAAGTTGGAATTTGTTTTCCTTGTGTACTTTTTTTCGGTTTAAACGCTTTTGTCAAAGAGGTTGTGTTTTATGCTAACAAACTTCATTGTGATTCTGATGGTCACCATTGAAAATATCTAATAGTTCAATCTGTCATTCATTGCATTAATGCAGCTATTTAGTTGCAATAAACGGATCGGAGTTCTATGAACACATTTGGCCATTAAATAGAGATATATGACACAACTCCGTTGAAAGTAATATTTGAAGGTATGTAACTATCAAGTCTCCAACTTAATATAAGTAGCGGTGTCTCTGTGGGCGTAGGTCAGGTTTTATTTCAAATGTCAAAGCGATCAATCTGGAACTCTATCAATCAACGAGCTATTTCAATGGATTTAATCTTCATCATTCGTTGACCTGTCATATCGCTCTTCGTTTATTTACATGGAGTTGGAAGGATAATCATTTACCTATTTCAGTGAACCTAGTATTTATTATTCGGTGATCTGCTTAATTAAAGCTCATCAACAATCATCATATGGTCTCATTCAAATATTATGACTTATCGTCTGTTCTCATCTAGAACAAGTAAATTATATAAAACTGTTTTATTATGAAGGTTGAACATTATTATGAACATTATTTTTAAAATGCAAAATAAATAATGTATTTTTCGATTTCTTTCTTTAAAATTATGTCGAACTATAAATTTTGTAATTATATTTTGCATGCATTTATATTTTGAGTACATGTAGTAGTGGTATTTTCAACAAAGAATAGCAAGTTTAATAACTTTTATGTATAATATATATATATATATATATATATATTTATATACATATATATATATATATATATATATATATATATATATATATATATATATATATATATATATACATATATTTATATATATGATTAGAATATAAATAAGATATCTCGGTAGTGCGACTTAAATTAAAAGGATATGACTACTGTACAAAACCAATACCTTCATCAAATATTTGTTAAAATAAATTTTTTTTATTTTATAATTATTTTTTTTTTTTTGTTTTTGGAATAAAAATCGCCTATTTTAAAATCGCATATTTGCCCTTTTTTCCACAATAATATCGAACTGCCTAAAAAAGTATTTGAAAAAAATTCGATGTAATAATAGATAAATGATCAACATTGACTCTTTAAATTTAGACATGGAAATGGTCAATCTATAAAACTGACCATTTTTAAATTCATTATGACGCACACATTCTGAAAATGTGCAATAGTCCCCATTAGGTCTCGACCACTACCTCAGGAGCACCGTCTTGTTGTGCATGTTGCGTGTTGCGGCGGCGTTGTTATGTCACGACACGTTATTAGTAGTGGCGCATCGTATATTTTCGTAATAGCTTTACAATTTCTTAGTCTTTTTGCTATTAGACCATGAAAAAATTAAAGTGGTAGATAATTAAATAATTCAATCAAGGTTAATATTGTTATTGTTGCTATGTTCTCTAGTGTAAGGTCGTGCTTATTAGTAGCACCTATTATGACTTTCGTTAATTACGATTTTATCCATCAATGCCTTAGAAATTTTACATCTAAAATCTCATTTTTTTTAAATATATAGCGTCTATATTTGTATCAAAATTCTCAACAAAACATGAGGGTCTTCAGATTTAATTTCTTCATTTTTATTTTTACTAGAATTTTAGCCATTTCGAAGTCCAAGAGTTTTATTCCCTTTTTTTGTATTTATAGGTACATAGCACATATTTCATTTGGTCTAAGTAGTTTTCATACCTGGTTAGGTGATTCAGTTTCAAAAGCTACCAAGATTTGTTGTTGTGTTGATAGAAGTCTATTGAAATCGGGGAGACCTGGGGCGGCGATTCTTTTGGTAAATGTTGCTTTTCACTTAAGTTAAGCTATTCTTCGGTGGAGAGTTTTAAAAACAATTCCCTATTAAGCATATTACTAAACGAAAACAGATTTAATGTTGTACCATTACAGAATATACTTATCTCAAATACAAAATTACGGAAATGAAATTCTTCCGCTCAAATATTTTTAGATGCGCCATTATTCTTTAAGTAACTTAAGTAATGAGAAAATAATATAAACAAAGATTTTCCAAGACGTTCGAGTTACGTTTACGAGTCTACGTTCGAGTGCGCATTTGATATTACAACTAGAAATTTTTGCATGTTTTTAAAATATATAGAAGCAAACATTAAAGACGTGAAATTAATTATTATCATGTGTGTTAAACAATATCAGAAGGGAAAGAAAAATTTTTTAGACAAATTTTAATAATTCTGACAATGCAATACGTTCAAGGTTAAGGTCAAGACCAAACCACCTTGCTATAAATTAAGCAACTACTATCAGAGATCAATTTCAACATTACTTTGCGAGTCATCCGTTATCAGAATAATTTCTGATTGTTTAAATAAATAAAACAAATACCTAATTTTATGTTCACGAAAAACTAGTTTTAGTTCTTCCCACAACATCTTAATTATATTCATAAATTTATGTTGCGAATATCTTAATATCAATGGAGGGATCCTGTATTATTTCTATTTTAAATCCCGTTTGCATGATTGCGTGGCAGACTTACTAACTTAATCTAATTCAGCATAAGTAAAATTTCATGTTCCAGTCGTTGTTAGCAATTAAGTCTAGATTTTTTCAATTTTTTCCTAGAAAGCATAATATAATATATGATATGAGGCAAACAATTACAAAACGAGTTCACATATATATCGTAAAATAACCAAAAATTACGTTAAGATTTACTAATGGATTACTCAGGAAATTTATTTGGTTGTTATTTATTTATTAGTATCTATATATATCAAAATCAAAGCCACTTTTAATTGTAATTTTATAACTCAAGAATGACCTCACCTATCCAAACCAAATGTTTAGGCTTTGTTTGGACTATTTAGTAGATGGTTTAGGTGAAGTTTGCACAAAATCGGTAGAGTGCTTCTTCATTTATCACATTTTTTGTAACAACTGAATTCAATAAATGGCGGATCATTTTGTAAATTAGGATTTTGCTGTCAAATTGAACCTTTTTTCAGATGGCGATTGTGCTGTCAAATTGAAACTTTTTTCAGTGTTGACAGTAAAAGCATGTTGTTATGTCATTCATGCGGTCATTTCACTTTGAACGTGGTTCGATTAAAGCAAATTGTCACCGGTAATTATTGCTTTGTGTTTATATTTTTTGTTCAAATGTACTATGAATTAAATTGTCAAAAGCATTTACACAAACGATAATTTTTGAACTGTGGAAGTGAATTACATGTATGCTTTTTGTGTTTCTTTATTTAAAAAAACATATTGTGTACCACTATTAATGTAGCAATTATTTTTTTAATTTGATTTATTCTTTTTTAATTGAAGGAAAAATGCCACGAGCAAGACGAGCAAATATAGATCGCCGAACTCATAATGCAAATGATGTGGCATTACTAAGCCAATCACAGATGAACGCGCACAAGCTAATGCATCGCAGCGTGAACGTAATGCACAAAATAGATCTGTTGACCCTGTACCTGTACTGAATCTTGCACGGCGATCACGAATACGTCGTGCTGTTTTGACTGAAATGATGCGTGCTGCTTTTAATTACAACAGTCATATTGATTATAGTGTGTACGGATACATTGGAATGATGGACGCAATATGTCAACATTTTGATGCGGCTAACTTTCCAGGTGAAACGCCCGGCATGTGTTGTGCTACTGGCAAAGTGAGATTGCCAGCATTAGAAACTCCACCCGAACCATTGTATTCATTAATTTTTGGGACATCTCAAAAGTCGAAGCACTTTTTGAGTCATATTCAACAATACAATTCGGCATTTCAAATGACTTCTTTTGGTGCTACTAAAATTATTAGAGATAATTTTATGCCGACGTTTAAGGTAAATACTTCAACAGGATTGTCCCATGTTTATATCAATCTGAATCACAAAGTATTCGATAGTTCTAAAAATCATGATACAACATCTACCTAAAATTATGATAAAAATGATAAAAATTATCATACAACATCTACCTGAAATTGCATACATGTTACAGATTCAGGGCCAGATTTATCATCAAGCTGGTTCGTTATTGCCATACCCCGAAGCTGATTATAAATTTTTACAATATTATTTTATTGGTGATGAAAATCGTGAATTGGATTAACTTTGTGCAATTGTTTTGAATACAAGACGAGAAATTATTCGTGAGCTACAAAGGTTTTTCATCAGCATAACGCATTCGTTCAATTGTTCAAAATTGCTCTCGATCATATGCCATCTGATAATCACAAAATCGTTTAAAGGCTGATAGAACACCTTTTGGAGAGCATGAAAGGCGATTCAATGCACCGATAATTGATGAGGTTGCAATTGTAATTTGAAAATAGTGCCATGAATTTTTATTCGTATCGATTGATGGTTCGTCCACAAGAACAAAATTATATCTTGAGATGTGGTAAACTACATCATCAGTACATCGTTGAGATGTATGCCAAAATAGAGACTGAACGTCTTAATTTTATGCGTTTCAACCAAGGAAAATTAAGATCGGAAGAATATATTCATTTGCAAAATGCGATAGCGAATGATGCTAATGTTAAAGACATCGGACGTTTAACTATATTGCCATCTTCGTATGTTGGTAGCCCACGGAATATGAACGAATATGCACAAGACACAATGTCTTATGTAAGAAAATACGGTCGACCGGATCTGCTCATTACATTTACATGTAATCCGCAGTAGGATGACATCAAAAACAATTTATTTGAAGGACAGTCGACAACTGATCGTCATGACATTACAGCACGTGTTTTTCGGCAAAAATTGAAAGCACTCATGGATTTAATTGTGAAATTATGTGTATTTGAAGAGGTGCGTTTCCATATGTACTAAATCGAATGGCAAAAAATGGGATTGCCGCACGCACATATATTAATTTGGCTGGTACATAAAATAACTCGGGATCAAATCGATAACGTTATATCAGCTGAAATTCCTGATCAAACTGTTGATCCTGAGTTATTTCAAGTTATCTTTAAAAACATGATACATGGTCCGTGCGGTGAACTAAATATGAATTCGCCACGTATGAATGATGGAAAGTGTTCGAAACGATACCGAAGGCAATTGACTTCAGACACAATAACGGGCAATGACGGATATCCGTTGTATCGACGTAGATCACCTAATGATAATGGCAAAACGGCAACCATTAGAATGCGTAACCAGGACGTTGAAGTTGATAATCGTTAGGTGGTTCCGTATAGTCCATTATTATCGAAAATATTCAATGCTCAAATAAATGTGGAGTATTGTAATTCAGCCAAATACATTTGAAAATATGTAAATAAAGGGAGCGATATGGCTGTTTTTGGTGTTGTTGATGATAACAGAAATGATGAAATTACTCAGTATCAAATGGGGTGCTATATTAGTAGTAATAAAGCTGTCTGGAGGATTATGTCGTTTCCAATGCACGAAAGACATCCTGTGGTTATTCACTTGGCTGTGCATCTTAATAATGGCCAACGTGTTTATTTTAATGTAGCAAATGTATTGGAAAGAGCAGCACAACCACCAGCGACTACGTTGACAGCTTTTTTCAAATTATGCGGAACTGATACTTTTGCGATAAATTTGTTATATTCTGAAGTGCCCTGAAGGGATGATGCACATTGGGATTCAACACTTAAAGATGCATCTACTTCAGCTCATCCACAATAAATACGAATGCTATTTGCTATTATATTATCAACATGTATGCCATCAAATCCACTTGAATTATGGAACAAATATAAAAATTATATGGCAGAAGATATTTTAATTCGTATGCGGCATCATGCAAGAAATCCTGATTTGTTGATTACCTTGGAAATGTACAACGAAGCTTTGATCATAATTGAAAATATGTGTCTAGCGATTGTAAATCAAGCATTAGTACAATCGTGAGATGCATGATTTGTTTGATCGTGAATTGCAACGTGAGCAGGAATTCAATTCTAATGATTTGCGTTTATTTGTACAATCGAATATAACCAAAATTAATATTCAGCAAAAACATGTATATGACACAATCATGCATGCCGTTTCCAATAAAGCAGGTGGATTATATTTCTTGGATGCACCTGGTGGTACAGGCAAAACGTTCGTTATATAATTGATTTTAGCGACTATTCGATCGGAACAGAAAATTGCATTGGTACTTGCATCTTGGGGAATTGCTGTTACATTATTAGAAGGTGGTCGAACCGCACACTCTGCATGAAAATTGCCATTGAATGTACAGGTGATTGAAACTCCAACTTGAAATATTTTCAGAAATTCTGCTATGGCAAAAGTTCTGCGATTAACGTCAATTATTTTATGAGATGAGTGTACAAAGGCGAATAAAAAATCAATAGAAGCATTTAATCGAACAATGCAAGATTTACATGGTAATCAATAGCTTTTTGGTGGTGCTTTGATATTACTGTCAGGGGATTTTTGACAAACATTGCCTGTCATTCCTCGATCAATTCCTGCTGATGAAATAAATGCCCGTTTTAAGTCATCAGTTCTTTGGAGATATGTATAAAAATTGACAATGAACATTAATATGCGTATTCACCTACAAAATGATCCAGCTGCCCATGAGTTTTCGAAACAATTGTTAGAAATTGGTGATGGCAAAATACAAATCGACAATTTTTGTACAATTGCGCAATCGATAAATGAATTGATTGAATGTGTTTTTCACAACATTCTTCAGAATTACAGAAATCATGATTGCTTGAGAGAACGCGCCATTTTAGCATCGAAGAACATTCATATCAATGCCATCAATTTTCAAATTCAAGCGAAACTTCCAATAATTTTTTTTTAATATTCACTTTATACGTAGCGAAACACGTACCGGGCCGCTAGTATTTATTAAAAATACCATGCCAACCTACAAATTTACCTAAAGGGCTGATCGTGTGGAAGAGCATAAGATGAAATGATAAAAAAATAGTAAGGAATAAAAATGAGAAGTAGTAATTAAAACGAAAAAGTCAAAAATAAAAAGCGATCCGAATAAATATCATCTAGTGGTTGATAATGTACTAGGGAGAAACATAATAACATTATTTCTGAACCTGTTAATGAAGCATAAAGAAACAAACTTAGTAGAGCACATCTCGTAATACTACGTTGAATAATGCGAGTGCATTAAATAAAGGTGAATGCTGTAGGATATTCGTGCGCGATCTAGAAATATAAAATAAATTATGACATCATTCCCTCATATAGCAGTCAGAAGCGTAATGCATAATTTAACTAAAGATCAAGGGTTATACATGTAATTATTTAATGATTTAAAAGAAATGCTTGAACAAAAGCTTTGGCGTTGAAAGCTTAATGTTCTCGTTGGTATTGAAAGGAATTACATCCGCGCATGCCAATCTGAAGGGAAGTGAAGAAGAGTAATAACCACACATTTTATAGCACAAAAATCTGATGGACTTTTTAATTTTTTTTTCAACATGAGGACATAAGTAACTTTTTACTATAATCAAAATAAATTTAATGTATCTACATTTATATTATTATATGATATTATGGTTAATGTACGCATAAGGTAATTATTCTAAATCTTGCTCTTTTTTGCCAAATCCTGTAATTCTGCGAATAAATTTTGTGGTCAGTGGCATGTCACTACTTAAAATAAAACTTTGCCTTTGACTAACGTGAATATGGCCAATAAATTACGAAAAACTGTTGATGTACATAGAAATAAATATAAATCGTAGAAATCGTGTCATATTTTTCCTGAAAGTTAATTTCTTTGCATATTCATCTTTATGGGTCAAAGATTTCTTCGAGCGCTATCAGCGAATTAAAGCGGATTTTAGCACCTTCAGGCCAACCTTCAAACAAAATGATACCTAAAATAAACATTTCTCAAATAATTTTGAAGTTCAAAATTATTTTCAGGCTCTTTTCCTTCCGGTGCTTTTATTTTTGTTTTCCGGTTTTTTTTTACTTAATCCCTTGATTATTTAGCGTGGTTCTAATTTTAGAGAGAGGTTCTCTTTTATTTTGACATTCATTCTAGGCAGTAGTTTAAGGCAATAATACTCAGTGAGATTTTTCCTTTGATCATTAACTTCATATTTCAATAAAAATTGTAGTTTAGGATCAAAAATGAGCCAAAAGTTTTTCTCTCTTCACTGATGGAGAGAACAACAATAATCCTATTTTGCATGAAAATTTGCATCTTTCGTAATCTGAGAGGAATAAAATTAGGAATATTTTCAAACTTTCGTCATTTTGCGGAGTGATATATATAAATAATAAATATTGTAATAGAAAATGTTAATATATAACCATGGAAAATATAGGTTTAACATACCATATCAGAGGAAAAATTTAAAAAAAAAATTTGTTTGTCTTCCATTACTTCTGTTCTGTTCTCTTAAATAATTTTTTTGCAAAAACTTTCAAGGTATCAGTACCTTGACCAAGCCAATTACGCAATTTTTTATTTGTAAAAAAATATACCGTGAAAGGAATTTATCGATTATGTAATACATTGAAAAATATTATGTCTAAAAGACACGCACTCAGACCCCCACTCAAAAACCTAATTAGGCACCTCACCTAATTCCTCATTCCATAGTTCACCCTATTTATGCCCATTCGCCAATAGGTTTCTTGGTGGAAAATTTCAGTTCGCGATATTAAAAATACACATAGACTTATATACTCATGTATTGACGTGTAGTTATGATAAAAATATATAGTGCATATATTAATAGATTACACATTTATATAATAACTAAGCAACGAGTAGCAATGCATCTCTTTGTTTTTCTATACCATAGCATTATAAACTATTACTTGAAAATATTAAATTCGCATATTTGCTTATCAAATGAACCAATTACGATGAAATATAAACTAAATGTTACTTCAAGTCAACCTCTTATGTTTATCATAAATGAAACTTTATCTAAATACAGTTATTAATTTTTACTTGATACGTGTTGGTATGAAACCAACAGACAAAAAACTAAGACAAAAGTTCGAAATTCATATTTTTGTATCGTATTATTTTTAGTATATGTCGCTAAATATTTTTTCCCCTTTTTTAAAATTGGTATATCCAGTTCCCCCTTTTTTAAAATAAGTATATATTTTGAAAAATTTTATTATCTTTTCTAGGGAATTAAATAAGGAAATAAATATATATATAAAATATAAAATGGACTAGCACTAACAGAACACTGGGGGTGGTGTTAGTGATAATATGCCAAGAGTTTATGCTTTTTTCGAATAATTGTAATAATTTTTCTTCAGCACTATGAGTAATCATAAAGAGCAATAATGCATTTTTTTGGTGGGCTTACTGCTGAGGATTCTACCGTCGTATAAATAATTGTACTTAAATTAAAATATGAATATATTAAGTAATTAATTTTTTTAATAATAATTGCAAAAAAATATATAAATATTTTTTAAACAATATTTATCAGAAAACGTCCATAATTTATAAAATTTTAAAGAAAACTAGGTTTAGAAAATACCTTCTCAATCAAACTTTGTTTCATTATCACACATACGGCTTGAAGTCACTTTAACAGACAACACATATGTATTATCTTCCCTTTATATGCCCTCAGATATAAATACATTATTTGGAAAATATCTCTATACTGATTATACAGTCATATGATTATTACAGTAGAACTTTTACTTAATTTAATGTGCTTAAAAATAAAAACAAATAAATGTTAAAAATTGTTAATTATTTTTAAGAAAACTTATTCATTGTGTACTTACAAGCTTTTCGATATCTGGTGCTGCTGACTTCCCAATTTCGACTATATTTGAAAAATATCCGGATAAATTATTTTTATATTAATAAATGGCAAACTTGTAGTGAATACGGAAAAGCTAATCATTTTATTTATCGAGAATTCTTGAAACAATATATAAATATCATGCAAACACGTCATTATTTCAAACAAAATTAATACAAAAACATTGATTATATTCGAAATACTCTCTATTCAATAAAAAAAAGATTTAGTGCAAGAATATTCAGAAAGATTCTCAAATGTTGTTATTATATCTAAAATATATTTATGCAGACTAAATATATTTGAAAAGTTGCAGCTCAGCTAAACTATTTAAATAGGTAGAACAATAAAATGGTTAAGTCATCATAAGTTAAAGGAAGCATAGAAGCTATGTTGGCAAACGATGTATATACACTCACCAGTTACCGACTTTCAAAGCGACGTTATCTTCCTTTTACCGTGTAATTCTTGAAATAAGAGCGTAATTAGTTTAATGACTGGAAATTATTTCTTTATTAAAAGGAAATTGGCAGATTATTAATTACATAAGGTAGCATGATGTTAGATTTTTTATTACTTGAAATGTTGCCAGAAATTGAATAAAATTAAAAAGATAACATGGCTTATGCGACTTACTATGTACAAAACAATTCTTTAATCTAGAATTTTGTTTCAAGATAAACCTTAAATCAATTAGACATGAGAACTTTTATTACTTTGTCACGAGAACATGTGATTAGGGATCATATATGATTCGTGTACAAAAAATTTCCTTCTGATGGAAATTTTGTTTGGTAGGTTTTGATGAGGTTGGAAAAATATTTTTGATTCATCTCGAAATGTTAGCCTAGGTTTTAATCAAATTTAGTTTTTCGTATCCTATACTTATATAACCAACGATTTTCGTTGGGTTTAATTCTATACTGCGCTTTAACAAAAGCTGAAGAAAGACCGAGAAAGCATGAGAAATAAATTTTATAAATGACTGAAATTATAAGCTGTAACATACTATATAAAACATATTGGTTTTGATTAGATTTTTTGACTTTGAGATGAGGAGATAAACTAACGGCGAGGAAATATAAATACATAGAGTGAATCAATTATGTACGTTTTTTTTCTCGCCAATGCAGTTTAAAAATGTATTAATAAAAATATGTAATAATATAAATTTATATATATTTTGTAATAAAAATAAAATGATACAAATTTTAATTGTCCGTCTTTGTTGGATAACTATCAGTAGTATTTGTGACTGCCAAGTTTTTTAAATATTGGAGAATAAATTATCGCACTTTATACTCAAAATTTAACCTGTGATATTTATATTTTAAAAAAATCCTAATTTATCTTTAAATACTTTTCTTAAAATATGTAAAAATACAACAGTGTAATATATAAAGTTGCAATTCATATAGAAAATGGTTTTGTATATCCATAAGTACATAATAATTAAAAAAAATTTATTTCATTCAGGATACGAACTGAAGAAATTATGGTTATACTAATTATATATAATTATTTGTTCTTTTTTGTTTGATGTCTTTCTAATCTTCAAATTATCAATACCTTTAATTAAGCTAAAAGTAATATGCAATAACAAATTACCAATGAAACAGATTGTAATTTTTTCAATGATCGTTTAATTGAATATATTGGACGTGTCAAAAATGTTTTTTCCACCGAAGTGTATAGTTTCCTGAAATAAATTTGAATAAATTAATTTTAGACTAATATCAATCAATGATACTTGTGAATATGTTTGCTAATAGCTCACCTGAAGATGTTGTAATACAGGATGTCCAGTGGCAGATTTCAATATTTGAAAAATTGTAAAAAAAAACTACACCTCTATTACAAAGTAGGTTTATTTTAACTTTATAACAACAAATGCAGATTTTATTTTTTAAAAACCACGTTTTTCAAATGGCGGCCATCGAGTCTGACACACTCTTCGAGTCTAGCACGCATGTTTTCAAAAACGCGTTTGCAGAGCGACTGGGGTATCCTACTGACTTTGGCTCGAATATTTTCTTTAAGTTGTATTACAGTGCTCGAATTTGTTTTTGAAAAAGTCTTGAAAAAGTCACATGGGCTTAAAAGTTTTGAAAAAGTCACATGGGCTTAAATCGGGTGACCTAGGTGGCCACGGTACGGTACCGTTTCAGGATATGTTTTTTTCTGGAAATAACTACTCCACTGCAATCATGGACACATTAGCAGTGTAAGCTATGGCCCCGTCCTGCTGGAACTACGTGTTTTGGTTGAAGGATGGACTATTCTGTAGTTCTACTCTGAAAAAGTCATTTAAAATCTGGGCATATCTCTCCGAATTCACAGTTACACTTTGGGCACGTTGATTTTCAAAGAAATAAGGTCCTATGATTGCAGATGCAGACATGGCACATTAGACTGTTATTTTAGGCTTATATAAAGGCTCTTGATGCATTTGTCGTGGGTTGTGGACATCCCAGTAACGAAAGTTCTGCTTATTCATATATCCTCCAATGTGAAAGTGAGCTTCGTCACTAAAGAATATGTTGCCCATCCGGGTAGCAGTACGAAATCTCGACAACATCACCTCCGCGTAAGTTTTTCTTAATTCAAAGTCAGAATCGTGTAAATTTTGAACAATTTGAATTTTATATGGATGGAACTTGAGATTTTTTTGCATTATTACCTGTAAAGTTGATTTCGGAATTCCCAATATCGATGAACGTGTACGCAGTGATAAACGGGGATTTTCAACGACAGAAACCATAACACGCTCGACATTTTCATCCGTGGCTACCAATGTTGTAGGTCCTGGCCTGGGCCTATTTAATGTTGATCCTGTACCTCTGAACCTTGCTACCCATGACTGAATGAGGTTGATCGATGGTCCATCACGTAATCGACGAATACTGTAACGATTATTAAATCGACGGCGTGCTACAGACAGCGAAAATCCACTCGAAATGTACGCCTTGACAGCAAAAGCGCGGTGCTCTCCACTCCACTGTTCCATGGCTACCAAAACATCCGCATCGCTTGCGCTTCTAACGACGCCCCCCGCGCCCCTCTTATAAGTTGCGTTCAGAAACTATGTTTGTTCAAACTTTGAAATCTGCCACTGGATACCTGTACAACGAAATCTAGGCCGTGGTAAAGAAGTTAAAGAAAGTAGAAATAATACTACCTCACGTAGTTTCATTTAATTGCGAATAATGAATTTCTACAAAATTAACGCCAAATATATTCAATGATACTTGTAATAAAAACTAAACGAGAAAGGAGTATTCATTACACATCGGTTCAATCTCTGTATAATCAAAGAAGATCTCACACATATGAGGAAAAATAATATTTTCTTTATGTTTTTGCGTTCCTACAACAAGTTATATAAATGTTAAATTGAAAATTTATTGTTGATTTGGTTGAACATAGACTTTTAAAATAGTATAGAGCCATACGAGGAGGCAATAAATCGAAAAAAAACGGTTGTAGGTTTTTTTCGTGTTGCCAAAATCTCTGTTCGATAAGCATTTTTCTAATCATAAGGTTTTGTTCTAGAACATATGATAACAAGAATATAGCCAAGTTTTTTAAAATGCGTTTCGTAAATTGCCTAATATTAGTGGAAAGAAAATTACAGTCATACCTTGAATATAATTTTGTTAAGCTTAGTGGCAACATACACTACGAATTTGAACTAATTTTATATAGATATAATCCGAATATCATGCAAATTTGAAATTCACGAAATTAGAACTCTTTCAAAAACCCTGAGTAATCTCGTTCCTAAGTTTTAAAATAGTAAACATTCAAATAACGCAAAAAATATAAAGCTAAATAATTTCATTAAACGGAAGGTCCATTGAAGGTGCTAATCCTATTAAATCTTTCGAATCGTGGTCGCGGACAAAAGTTAATTGTGTCTAGTTCGAGAGAAATTCAAGTAACAGTTAATATAAACTCATGTGCCAAACTAGTTGGATCCGTTTCACAACTTAGGATATAACGAATAAAGGATAGAAAGTGAGTAAAATACTTTTGTGTTAGTTGAGACATTTTGTGCATCGTCGGTACTTTTGAGATAGGCGAGTGCATTTAAATACATAATAATAGTTTGATAGTTAGTATTTTGATACATATTTTTCTTTGATTCTAAAACTATAGAAAACATCGCTTACCTTTTTTGAATGGGTTTTTATTTAGATGAATTTTAAACACTTCGCAAATGGGAAAATGCATGGAAATGACTTTATAAATTTGTTTTTTTTATTGTAAATTATCTTTATATTTATCTCTACGAAATCTACTCTTTAAAGTTAATTTAAAGATAGTTTACGTAATCAAATATAAGTGTATATATAAAACTACGAACGAAAAGCGCGTCAACACAGGTGAATGACAGATTGTATATACATTGTTGCTAATTGGCTAGATTAATGTTATACTTTCTTAACATTAATAATTGTACCTGCATACAAGGTGATAACCAACATATGTACACATATATTATACATTATAACGTATTTATTACAACGTCAATAACAAACATTTATTCTCTAGTATTATGGTAAATTCATTGTATACCTAAAATGCGCAATTAAAATAAATGAAAAATTGACGTTAAACATATGTATATTCTTTATGCAAGCCCCTTAATTCGTTAACTCCTTTTATTAACTAGTTAGATACCTAATAAAATATTTTAAATATCTAGTTTTATTCGTTCCATTAAGAGCTAATAAGGCAACTAATAAAGTTGGATAATTAAAGTATTTTATTGTTAAATTCTATTTGTAGGATACTATATTTTTTCTTTCTAAATTTTAATATTTCGTATTTTCATATTTCATATTTCGTATTTTGTCCAGACAAAGATGGTGCTGGTCAATGGGAGAGCGTGTATGCAGTTTTTGCAGGAAGGCGGTAGAGCAAATCGTCATTAGATCGACACGACTGAAGGGCGGACATGCAGGCTAGGGGGCGGGTGGTCATACTGACTGGTGCTCTTGCGTGCGGGAATATGCTTGTAAGTGACGGTTTGCGCACACGTGCTCCCTTATGGGTGTGTGTCAAATAATAGTAATGAAAAATATAATTATATTGATAATTATTTTAATGACTTCGATGACCCGCTAATATTTTATTTAGTAATGTTTGGAATCAAAAATGAAGAATATTTTTATTAATAAAAGAGTCAACTAAATTTTTGATCGATGCACTTATAACATCTTTTACACGGAGCACAGTGTCTGAACCCTAGATTAATCTCGATTCACTTATACGTAACTTGTTCTTCACTTCTACTTCACACGTATATAACTTGAATCTTAAATTCATCTTAATTCACGTGTACGTAAATTTGGTGGCAATTGTACGTAACTATGTATGAAAAAAATCTAGCAAATCCATTTTTCCTCATTTCTAATTGTCATATCCATTTCAAACTTCGTAAATTTATACAAATCTGATGGCAATATAATAATTTCTGCCTATGATGGTGCCGATGGAGGGAGCTGGTTATCCAACTTTCTCGATGATTCTTAATAAACTTATTGAGTTTAGGCGTATTTGACTTACCTCAGTAGGTCTATGGGTCGCATATTGTATCCACAACGATTTGATATATCTTAGTAGTACACGAGGTAATCATAATAAATTCACAGTGGTTAATAATGAACCCAACGGCTTTGTGTTGGATTGCAATATCTCAATAAATTATTTAGTGACATATTGCAATCAGGAGTGTCTGATGATGTAGGAGGGCTAGCAGTAAACCACTCAGTGACTGATAGTAAACCCGTCAAATTTGAATTCGTTTGGTGTGACTAAATGAGTTTCTTGGTTACACGTTATAACCAGGAGGACCTATTGAATGAGAAGAGACGGATTGTGGGAAATTTTCAATTGTTAACGATATGCCTATTGAATTCTGTCCCATCTTGTAAATAGAAAGGTCTGATGATGAAAGATGAAGGTGGTCATAAAAAATTCATAATAACAGATAGTAAATCACCGACTCCTAATAGTCATAGTAATTTGAAATTTAGTATACTTTTGCATCTTTAGTGAAAACACAGTAATATGGTGTCGTCAAACATGTGTGATGTTATAGGAAGAATGGAAATGAAATGTTTGTAGAGGCTCCTCAATGGCTAAACAGAAAACATATAGAGTTTGAACTCATCTGACTTCTTTCAATGGATCTTTTTTCATAAATAATGATGAAGCACGTAGTCGTGGGAGATTTCTAATGATAACAAGCAATAAATCACACACTTTGGAGAGTCATATCGTCAATCTGGAAGAGGCAATGAGAACCTTGTATAGAAAACCACAGAGTCTATTCTAGCTATAGGGCTATCTAAGTCAAAGTACAGAGAACTGAATAGTAAGACGGTGAATAAAATTATCATGTTGCAGATATCTCAGGATACCGAGTGTAAGCACGTTTTGTGTAGTGGCCCTGTTATATGGGCCTCTGGAAAGTCGACTGCTGACTTTCCTGAACGAGGAAATAAAAATTAAAAGACAAATAAATAACATTAGTTAACCGTTCTAAAGACTCTAGAAGTATACAATATCAAGAAATAATAAAACTAGGAAAATGAAGATTAAAAAAAACAAAAATGCAATGAGAACATTAAATGAAATAGGAAAAAAGGAACAAAAGAATCGGTTAAACTGCGCGTGAGGCTTATTTGATACCTAATATGCAAAAAATTGACTGGGTGCTTTGCGATAGTACACATCTCAAGTAAGAACATCACATTCGGAGGAAAAACGGAAGTTTTAGTTTGACTGGAATAGTTATGCAATCAGGTGAGAGTTTCCCACTCAAGGGAGTGGGAATTCCGTTCGCAAAGTTTAAGCGAACACGATTTCTTAGGTAATCATTACAATCAGAGCAAGGAAGAAAAGTTCGATTGCAGACTTTATACGAACATAAAGCCCAACAAAACACAATAAAGATCTAAGTTTGTTCTTTCTAAAAAATTGTATTAATAGAAATTAGCACATTTTGTGATGAGGTTTATAAAATTTACAGGAAACCATGTTATCAACTCTAAGTCAGCCGACGGATAGTGAAAAGACCGCATAAATACAATTCCTTGCCAAGTGTAGGGCAGGTTGAAAGGCTATATTACCACTAATGATTACTCTGGTATTAACAGTTCATAAGACGTAAGACTTGTAAGGTAGTTTATGCGCTAGATTGTTTGGAATCGCATAGCTTTGCCTCTGCACAATCTTACAAAGCATTAAGACGAGAAAAGTTAGTAGATGGACTTCTGTTCGAGTAGTTGAATTAATGCTGCTTAAACTACAAAAATGTAACGGGTAAGACAATTTGCAGTTGTCTTACCCGTGACATTTGTGCAGTCTAACTACAGACAGATTCGCAGAGTTGGAGAGGATGCACGAAAAAATTAAAAAAGGCTGTATTCGTAAGAATTGATGTTTATTTAAACCTCAAAAATAAAGAAGCTGAATGTAAAAGCGTGGGTTGCTTTACGTATTAAAATATGTAATTATCCTTACTACTGAAAAAAAAAACCATGAAGCGCCCCGTGCTATTATATTAATTTATTTAATGTAAATAATTGGCAAACTAATTACATAGTAGGTATGTATTGAAAAAAATTATATTGCTTAAAAACATTTACGTGTAGAAGTTATATTGGCCTTTGTGTTCTTTTAATAACAATTAAATCACATTAATTATTCTTTTGTAAAGCGATCATATAATGTTTACGCAATTCAATGACAATTTGCTATGAAGGCTGCAAAGGAAATTGGTACGTAATTATAAAAACTAAATTTTGTCTCCACGTAATTTACCATCATATATAGATTAAAACGGACATTCAATTTCCTAACTGAATATTCGGTATATTTTGATGTGTATCTTCCTTAATCGACTATCACTTTAGTACCTTACCCTCGTCAACTATCCCTTTAGTCCTCGCTCTGACTGTGCAGGAACTTTGAAAGTGCCCAACGTATCTTTAAAACCATTTCACATTATCTTAACAGTTCTTAGTAAATTTAAAATTTCATTCTTTTCTTGCTCGTTCTTTCCATAACCTCGATTTTAATCACCACAACCTTCGTACTCATTTATTTACTTTTACTACTTATATCTCCCGTACGATTTTCTATTTCAATTATACTTTCTCCATTCCCTGTTATTTTATTTTGCCAAATCTTTTTTCTTCTTTCTCTTCCAAAAATCGTCTCCTTATGTTATTCAATTATTGTTACCTAAATACAATCCCCGTGTTTTTTCTTCCATAGTACTTGTGATAAATCAAAAGAAATATATATATGTATATATATATATATGTATATATACATATATATATACATATACATATATATATATATATACATATATATATATATATATATATATATATATATATATATATATATATATATAGTTTTATTCAATAACAAATACAAACTAGAGCTTAAATGATTAGGTACAAAATAGGCATCAGCAACAAGCCAGATGAATTTAAAATATTGCTACAAAAATTCAAATACAATTAATTACCTTTTTATTTAAATATATAAACGTAAAACCAATGTAAATGTCATTATCGTGTAAATTTAATATATCTGCAAGTGTCGTTAATTTGAAACTATGCTGTATGTTGTTAGTCAAACAGAACACATAATAAAAATAACAACCGTAACAACTTCAAATATTTGCATTGCTATGCAACGTGTTACTCCATACGTTTCAGATAAATCAAAAGCCTGTCGTTTATAGCTTAAAAAAATTATACAAAATTCTTAACAAATTGTTAATCATCATAAAGGCCTATTAAACAAATTCGACACTATCATTAAAAGCATTAAAATGAATTTAATGAAATTATTGCCAATTATACGGAATCGTCGGCGTGTGAGTGCGACGTCTCATTCTTTTGTGAATAAGAAAGTTATGAATTATAGTACAAAATCCAGCTTATCCATTTTATTAGTTATATTATACTTCTTAAAAAAACTAGTGCAATTTATATTTATGAATCATATTTATTAGTTGTAAATTCTATGATATTTATCAACAAATATATTGGTAAAACATATGCTTATTGTAATGCTTCTTGAGGATTCTTTATAATTTTTATGTGTTTTTATGATTATAAAGATTTTTCAATGAGTAATATTATTGCTTACACAATCTTTCGTGCGTAAATATACACACAGTTAAAATCAACCACAATTGTTGCACTGAAAAAATGTTGAAGACATTACATTTAACAACCGGCAAACTCTTACTTTGAGATTGCATACTATAAAACAGTGAGCAGTGATAAAGTATCCAGCTGATACAACTTCTGTTTGCAGTAAAAAACAGTATAATTTATTGCATAATGAATTGGAAACTTTTTGTAATTTAGTGTCCGTTGTTCACTCAGCTTAATAGTAAAGTCTAAATAGTGTTTAAGCTGAAATAAAAAATAAACATTTGTACATACATATATTACACATAAATGAACACTTTACACATACGTGCATACATACTTTTCCATGTTATTTAAACAAATATGTAGTAAAATTAATTCAAAAAATGATTTAGATATTAAAGTATTAAATATTCTAAAATAATTCAGGAAAAATTCATCCTTTAAATACCGCAAAGACCTATTTGCTTTCATATTGGAATTAAATTCGCTGAGTTTAGGATGTTACTAGTCAATCTCCTAATCTATATGTACAGAATGTACTCTCTATGTGCTTGTCGAATACGTTCCCACGATTTCATGTTTTTCCAACTAACATGTGTTATATGACACAATCAATAAAGTAAGCCAATGGAAATTTTCATTTGGTGCCAAATTATATAAAATAATAGGATTTCTTCATTAAGCTGGTAGATGTTGAGTAAGTAAATGTGTAGTTAGTAGTTTAAAGTGTGGGTAAGGTACAATTTGACACGTGCTGGGGATTATTAAGTTTCATTTCGCTTCACGTTCAATTCGATTTTATGGTCCCAATAACTTCATAAAATTTTAGTTTAACGGTTTTCAAAGGGTTTTTTAGTTTAAATGTTTTGTTAACTTTATTCAATTATAATCTCTTTAGGTTTTGACAATATTAATAAGAAAGTTTCTACGTGTGGCTTTTTGCAATTTATAATTGTTTAGCTAAAAGGAATAGAGAATACAATTTTAAATATAAATGAATATTTATATATAATATACATTATATTTCCTGTTGCCTAAGATATTATTCATTTTATTTTAATATCACTTCTATTTTTTTGTCTATATATGCGCTCAGATTAACGTGACTATGTAACGTTTCTTATTCCGAACTCCCTATTTTCTTTTAAAAATATAGGTATTTGCTGTTTTCGTCACTAAATTCTGTAAAAAAATATTATAGAAAAGAATTTTGATACCGCATTTTCTTCCGCACCTTACCTATTTTAATGTAATTCTGCAGTATAGTTTCCTTTCAGCATTTCCACGTCACGTTTAAAAAATATTATATTTCGAAGCTATTAGAGCTATTAGAAGTATTTAAGCACGGATGGGAAAAATTATTCAGTTATTGTACATTAACGAATTCAAGAGACGTAGGCAACTGTGTAAGCATACGAATTACGTGTTACGACATGCAATTGGCTGGCTTTGTTATGGCCGTTTTTTTATTCAAGAAATAATAAATATTTCATTAATATTGACACCTGTTTCCGAATAAGATATTTAAATAATAGACGGTATCGTCTATTATTTAAATATCTTATTCGGAACGGGACACTGGCTTCGTTGAAGTTTTTACGAGAGAAAGGAATTAAAATCATTGTTAATAAATAGGGAAATTTATAATAATCGTTTACATATGATGTTCTCATCTAAATGGACATAAAAATAGTCTATACTTCCACGTCTATCCATGATGCTCTTATTTCATGTTGGAATGTCTTTTTTACATTCAACCATATACTTTGCTCAGTGGGGGCTTTTTTACAGTTTTGGTATATTTGGTTTAAATCAAAACCCTGAAAGAAATACAAGTTTTTGATATTGACAGAATAGGAGTGCGAATTGCTATCATGAATTTGATGTGCAAAAACTGGTTGTCTCAATATAACTCTCCAGTTATTAATTCTAAGAGAAAAATTTTTAGACACGGTTAAAGAATAAAATTGCAGATCTTTTTCTTATAAACATCACAAATGCTTTCTTTGATTTTTCTGACAACTAAAAGTAATTATGTCATTTTGTATTTTACAATTGAAATTAGCATAAATGTGATAGCGAATATTTTGCATAAGCCTGATGTATGTAAAAGGAGAGTTTAAGACAATACACAAGAACACAACACATGTTTGTTGATGTGAATTTAGATAATTTGCCGTGACTTAAACTACATTGGATGGCGTTTGTATTGCGGTTCAACTTATCCTAAATTACCTGACAAGAAATTAATTTGTATCAAATGAAACGTCTCCAATTGCGGATAATTCTATGAAATCGCGAAGTTTTCCGATATAAGTGGGGCTAAACAAATGATTGAAAGTTTTCAAATGCCTAACAACATTTTTAATTTAAAAATATTTGCAGATAGCACTGCGTAATATAAAAAATGACATATTATATTACACTTGGACTTATGAAACATATAAATTTAATCTTATATTGCTGTAGGTATTAAGAGTAGGTCTTTGAATATTCTTCATTCGAACTTCTTATACTCGTATATACTGACTCCGCTTTAAATGGTTTTTTAAAAATATCAAAGTCTTCCTAAAAAAAGGCAATGGACAATTATCCAATTTGATTCCAACTACCAAAAGAGCTGTGTAGCTCGTGTACATCGTGTACATGAGTGTATACCCAATATATGCACTTTCGTTCTCGTTAATATTTTTCTCGCGAAATTAATCACTACAGAGTTACTTTGAAAAAAAAAGTTCTACACACTTAAGTAATAATGGCAGCTAACACCTTTCCAACGTTATCTTGAAACTCTCGATATAACTAATCTTGATCTAATCTTGAACTCGAAATAATTATCACAAATTTCAGCATATTTCAATTCATATTTCTTTGTTAATGTTACTATTTAGAATTTTTTAGCTTCATGATATTAATTTCATAAGAACTTTTTTGTAAGAAAAAAATGTCTTCTTTTTTCTTAGTGACCGAAGAAATAATATATATGTTAAAATTTTACTTTCCAATACATATTATTGCACTTTTTTCTTTCTGAAATATATCAATATACTGAAAAAAAGTCAAATTAATAATTCAAACTTGGGAAATACATTAAAGCGTCAAAATTAAATTCCAACCCCTAAGACACCTCTCATAACAGCAATTCATTGTGTAGCCGAGACCTCTTGTGGAGAAAGTCATATTTGTGAAGAATGGTCGTTTTCCATATTAAGTCTAATAGTAGATACTTTTTTATTAATTTTTTATAGTCTAAAATATTAAATTCATTCACTTCAAACGTTTTTAAATTGATACTTCTATGCAAATTGTATTATCCATAAAGATAAACGTCTTACATTTAGTACTTTCCGTTGAAATTTACAAGGCATGTAAATTGAATACGTAAACGCAAATGATTTAAGAATAAATTTGTTTTCTTTTTAAAGTACACGCATTACTAAATATAAAGTGTATAGAAAGTGGGCAACAATAAATTTGTAATTAATAAATTGTAATATATTTGTATACATGGTAAGTAATTTATTTTGCCTTTTATCATCTTTAGTTTAAATCGAGGTTTTTAGCTTATAAGGAAAATTAAATAGTCATGAACAGAAACAAAATTCAGGTTTACTATCGAAAAATCTTTCGCAAGAAGTCAGTGCCAATAACACTACAAGTACATGCGGTTGAAACAAGGAAAGTGTAACGGTAAAAACGAAAGGAAATCTGTTAAACTGAGCAGTAGCAGGCCTAAGTAATTTTACCCTGTCGTAAATCTACAACTCGTAGTGACCTGACTTCACACCTATAGTTCTTAACTCAATAACGCCTTTAACCTTTGACCTTTGGCGGGTGACTATACTTTATTGGGCTGTAAAATAAAAACGTTGTAAAATCTGATATTTTAAGAAACGCTACGAATTTAGTACCGGAAATTAAAAAAAAATTCTAATTTTACTAGTTCGAAGTGTTAACTGAAAAGATCGATTTGTGAACCAAAAAATGCCTATGAACTTTTTTAAAGTACTTATTATAAACCAAATAATTAGTTTTATCTCAATCTTCGATGTGAATTTAGAAAAAAGTGTTTATTTAGTTAAATAGTTATCTTTAAAATATTTATTTCTATATTTCTAAGGATTTATACCGTCATATATATATATATATATATATATATATATATATATATATATATATATATATATATATATATACATACATATGTATATATATATATATATATATATTGTGATTGAAATTCTACTCGTTTAGAACATTTTTATTTTTTTTTATTAGAGAAAAAAATTTGTGAATAAAATTAGTCTTAAGATTTCTTTTAGATAATGTATCGTTTAAGTACTTTCGTCAAACAGTTAATTTTTGTCGTTTTTACGTAAACTAATTGTTTCCTACTTCGTGTAAGTTTTCGTGCAAAATTAATTTATATCAAGTTTTGACCCTATCGATTAATAAATTTGATTTTTAGAGCATCTACCAATTTTTTATTGATCCATATATATGTATGTATGTGTGTGTGTGTGTGTAATATGATGTGTTTGTGTAATCTCGCCCAAAAAGTATGTACCGATGAATATGGCTATAGAATATTAGGGAATTGAAGTTAATGCAGATGTAATTAAAATTAAGTTGATGGGCATGTGTGCAGATATTGGTACCGCATCAAGTAGTGCATTAATAGCAAAAGGAATGCATCGATTTAAGAATGCCAATCGCAAAAACTGTCATTTGTTAAGACAATCAGAAACATCAATGTCAAAAACAGAAAAAAAGGCTTATTGAATATTATAAATGTAAACTGATCAGATGCGCAGCGCGCAGCGTGTGTCCGCAATCAGAAAATACTAAAAGGAAACAAACCAACGCTCTCAACGCTATTTCTCTGAGTGGTAAGTTTTGATCGTGATAACTGGTATATCGATAGCGGAGAAAGTAAACACATGCCGGCAAATGAAAATAACCTCGTAAACTCATCGTATCAACTCGAAACGAAAGAAATTATTATTGCAAATCAGACGAAAGTTTCAGGGATAAGTTCTTGCGATGTAAATATCGTTACGGTTGTGAACGGTATGGAATACTACATCGCAGTTAGGGATATATTATGTATACCAGATTTTACCACAACCTTGCTTTCCGTGAGTCAATTAATCAACAATGGCATCAGAGTTCGCTTTATTTATAATCAACAGAATGAACTTGTTGGAGAGGCAGAATAAGTTGATGGTGTATATTAGTTAAATACATTGCCAGAACATATGTTAGCAGCAACTGCAGTGGCATCGTGTAAGACTTGGTACGGATGCTTGGGATACATAAATAAAGGCAGCCTAAATAAACTAAAGAATGTAGAAGGAATTTTATAAGCAGAAATAGCAAACATAAATAAATCATTGCGTTTTAAAGAAGAAATATGACAGCAGTAACAATGTGCGTCATCGAGAAAGATAAGTGGCAAAAGGTTTCTTGCAGAAAGTTAGTATAGACTTTCATGAAACTTTTTCTCCTATCCTTAGATATTTTGTCTTAAGTTTATTATTGTCTTTAGCAGCAGAGTTAAATTTGGAAATACGTCATCTTGATATAAACACAGTCTTTTTGAATGGTTTTTTAAATGAAAAAGTATATACGAAGAAACCTATAATTGTTTAGTATGATGATGGTGATAATAAAGTGTTACAATTGAAACGAGCTATACACGGTCTTAAACAATTTTAATGAGCTTGGTATCGGAGACTAAATTATTATTTAATTCAATTGGGTTATAAAAGAATATGAGCGAAAGCCTTGTCTATTCACAAAATTTAAAGATAATGTAAAGATTATCTTTTAATTTTGTAAATAGATAAGGCTTACACTCAGATTATTTTATAACCCAATTTAATTAATATAAAATTATCATGTAATAAAAAATAATATTATTCGTTGCTGATTTTTTGTTGTATTTTATATTTGTGTTAAAGCTTCTAATCAGTTAGTTGAAGACTTAGGCCGTAAATTTAAAATAGAAATCTTAGTTCAAACAGGACAGTGTCTAGGTTTAATAGTGAAAATAATTAAAAATGTGATAAGTATTGATCACAAACAATACGTAAATAATTTGTAAAGATGATTTTATATGTCACATTGTAAAACTGCAGAAACGCATATGGAGCCATTTTTAAAATTAGAAAAATCAGATGTTTTTGCAGTTAGTATTCTTATCAACAACTTATTGGAGTGTTGATGTATTTGGCAGTTCTAACCATAACCGATATTGCATTCAGTGTTAGTTGTCTTAGTCAATTTAATAATTTTTACAATGTGGACTCACTGGAAGCACGACAAAGAGACAAAAAGGGTGAAAAATAATAAAAATTGCTGAAAAAATAGAATATTTAAAGAATACACAAACGAAGCCGGGTATATTTATGTCTGTAGCCAGTAAAGAGTCAATTTATTTAAAAAAAATTACTGTTTCAAATCCTTGGAAAATCGGATCCTTTTATTTTGTTTAAATGATCGTCAAAGCGCTTAAAATTGGCTTGGTAATATCGGCGAAATATCGATATCTATATATGTATATATACACACACATATATATATATATATATATATATATACATATATATATATATCGATATTTTGCTCTGTAATGAATTATTTTATTACAATAACTTATTTGGAAATAGCTGAAATGCGAGCAGATATTTTGACCAAAGTTTAGGTTTTGTTAAACACAATTATTTTATGAAAAAGTCAACTGGTTATACGTTTATTTGTTTAATTTTGTTAAGGGGAGGTGTTTTTTTTAATATCGTAACAAAATTAACAAATGTGATTGAGATGCCCTCTGCCGTGTAATATGTATACTTGTCAAATATATAAATTTGTGCTTCATTTCTGTCAACCGTGCTTTTGTTATTATATTTATTCTCAACTATGAGTGCATAAAATCCCTACATATTGAAAACAAAACAATTTCTTCAGCCGAAAAATCAAGAAATTTTCTTCAACAAAAAGCCATTAAGTTACTAACTCGCTAAATTCTTAAGTACTTATTCTTTATCATGTGCGGAGCTCGAATAAAACGGTATCGGAAATTTTCAATTTCAATGGCCTTTCGGTTCAAATTATTTTATTGCCGTCTGTCTTCCCGATTACCTGATTAATGAGATCTAATAACCCATAAAGTACATGAGTCCTCTAAATGAGAAAAGTATCTGCCTGAGGCCACCGAAGGTTTAAAAATGACGAAACTTACTAGTTTTTTAACTATTTATATAGTTTATGAAGAAATTAGCTTATAAAAACATAAATTTACAAGTCTGTTAACAATCATTAGTCTAATGAATTCTATGGGGCTAATATTTTTTTAAATTTACGAATTATTTCTATTTTAAATTTTAAGGCTCTGCACCTAAAAAAGAAAAACGAAGCTATCATAAGATTACTCACGTGTCTCTTGGACTGTCTGTCCCATGTCACAAAACCATTTGTTTTCTAAAACCCTCCCTAAGTAACGATAAACTCTTTTTAGAAAAAATTTTCTCATTTGCTTTCGTCAGATTTTATAATGGGCATGGTCGGATGTAATTCTGTTCACCTACGATGGGAATTGCTTCTGATCATATATTCTTTTAATTATTGTTTAATTATATTGGTAGTCTCTTAGTCCAGAGTTTGGTAATGCTTTATATTTCTGACTGTTACGTGAGAGGATGGCGTCATAGTTTTTCATCTGTTTAGATCACGCATAAATATCTTACAGCTCTCATCATTTTTTTCTGCGCAATTGATGGCTTTAAGAAGGAGATTATGGAGTGACTTGGTAGTTCATGTTTGATAGTGAGTTAGTTTTACATTTAATTTGAATTAATATGTGTTTTTGTCTCTTTTACTAATTAATTCGTTGAAGTCATTATGTTGTATTTTCATTGTAAGTTGGACATTGAAGTGATTTTTTATAAATAAGTTAAGCATGAGATATTGTTTAATAGGACTGAGTCATGAAGGTTTAAAAAATAATTTTCGACGTGATAACGTCTTATAAATCGATTTACACTGGCTGCATTCATGAAAAAGTATTACGTTCCGCCTGAGCCTGAGCGTGCAAGCGAGAGTGCGGAACAAGTCATAGAGAGGCATGATCGGTCCAAGCGTATCAGATGTTAATAAGTCGTCCTATCCTTAATAGAATAACGCAGATTGGAAGATCTTAAATATAACACGTGTATATAAGTTGTAACTAAATTGTTAATAGCACATTGTTACTTGTAATTAATCTGTATAATTTAAGTAAAAAAATATTTGAATTAACGAGTAACAAAACAAAATAATACACAATATTAATACAAAATAATAATAATTCAGTGATAATAATTCAATTTAATTCATAAAAGTATGCAATTTTTCATCAATGTTTCTTTATGACTTTATCATGTAAAACTATCGTCCGTACACCGACTTTACAGACAACCAATATTTTTATTTTATAATACCTTCAAAAACATATTGAAAAATATAAAAAAGGAAATATCTTTTGTTCTCTCCTGTTTCCGAGAATATTTAACACAAAGTTATCAAAAAATTAATGTTTTTAAAATTTACATAAAAATTGTAGGAAAAATACGAAATACAGTTTTTGATGTCATAATTTTTGAAATATGCACCATAAAATGGTACATACTTTAAAACGTCTTTCACAGGTGCATATTTAGAAAAGAAAAATTTTATTTGATATACAAATTAACAATTTTTCCCTTATTTGTGCTGTGAAACCTTGTTTTGTTTCTAAATTCCACGATTCTAGGTAAACAAGAAATATATTATAGGTTTTGATTTATTTGCCAGTCTCAAAAATTACCGCATAAATAGCCGTATTTTTCAGGTTTCTTTTTATTGCATTAACTTAGAACCTTATTTGTCCAACTTCGTAGCTCCACACATTCCTGATAAAAAAGGTCTTGACAAACAGACAGACAGACTGACAACGAAGTGATCCCATAAGGGTTTTTTTTTCTTTTTGTTTTGGTACGGACTCCTAAAAGTGACTGAAAAATATTCAAGTACGATTTTTTTGTTTTTATTTTATGTTTACCTAATGATATATCCAAACAATTTACACAGGACATGTATTGATTACGTTTTTACAATTTCATAAAACAATCCAGTTTTATGAACGTTGTGTTTCTTACTCTATCTCTTAACGTATCTCTTAACTCTTTGAATTGGTTTTGGTCTTACAAGAAACGATATCAGAATCCCTGATTTATTGCCGTAATATATCATTAAAATTTCTGTTCCATCTCTTTTAGTTATTGCACTGATGTTATTGCACATTAATATCAGTCATTGTAGTCGTATCTTTACACGTCTATATAAGTCATTGCAGTCGAAAATTACACTCGTTTTCATATGTAATTTTCAAGAAGATCTCAAATCCTTTTCCCAGTATATTTGAAAACCTTACCAAAACCCTCGATGAAATTTTTGCTATAGAATATTACAAGCCTTGGTAGTAAACATTTAATTGTTCATTCACGGAGTTTCCATTTCAAGCATATCTTCATATTTTTTTTCAGGTTTAGTTTCTTCTATTACAAATCTAATTTAATGTAGATAATTCTGGTTTGAAGTTACTCAGAAATATTTCGCAGAATTACCTTCTGAAAACATGAATGCAAATTTTAAATTATGCTCATAATCTGAATCTATGCTGCGTTTATAATCAACGAGATTCGAGTTAAATAGTGGATATGTACACCGAGCTTATAAAAAATGTCACAAACGGTATTTATCTATGAGTCATCATAAAACTTGAATAACGTAATAGCCGTAATTCAGTTGTCGCTTGTATCATAATATAAATGTTAGTTTAGCAGAATTTTTAAACACGTATATGATTTATAATTAATACGATTTATATAATACGTTGAATTTAGACGCGGAATGCCTTTAAGCATTTGTTTTAAGTTTATTATTTTTGTACTTTTAGAATGAATTTAAAATCAAATTTGCTATTATGAAGTGTGTTTTCTCAAGAAGAAAAAAAATGTTGACACATGTTTTGCGACGGCTGCTTTCAACAATTGAGTACTGTGTGTTGAAGCATGATTATTGTGAATGTTTTTGTGCTTCTGATGAATGGGTTTAACCTATCTAGTATTATTTGTGTATTTGACCAAAACATATTTGCCTTTACCAATTCATTTTTTTTAATTATTCTTCAAAATGTCTTATTGTAGGCACACATTTTTATTTATAAAGTAGTACGAGTATATTGCTATTCCTTTACGCATGTGTATATTTTCAAAATTATTGGTATTTTCAAGAAATAATAACTTTGATAAATGCGAATAGGTCTAATCAGTTATAATTACGAGTATTCGTTTTTGTATTTTTGTTTGAATGAAATTAAGTTTTGCCAAGTTTATGAGTATAGACAAGTTAGCAGTTCGGACCAAAGTAACAATTAAGTGGGAATTCCAATATAATGACTACAAGGTAATAGATCGTAACCAACAAACAATCGAAGACTCATATGCTTTTACAGTAATACTTCAAATATTTAGTACACAGTACAACAGTAATAATCTTTTCGAATGCTAAATTTATAATTTTTTTTCACAACGTGATTAGGTAAACTATTACAAAAAAACTATGAAATATTTCGCGGTATCAAACTCTGTAACCAAAATTCTAAATTAATATTTTAAATAAATTGAAAATCAATGAATGATAAAGTTTATATCCACAATTTTTTCTAATTCGTGCCTTCTTTGTTTGCATTATTAGTTGTATTAATTTTGAATATAACCCTTGTATTTCATAAACTTTTATGAACACTAAAGTGCTAAGGTGCTGAATGAAATTTTTTATGGCATATTTCAGGTCTTGTTATTGGCTGGATTTTAATTACGCTAAGATAAAGTTTCATAATTCGCAATTATAACGCCAAATATATTCAATAAAGTTTCATATCTGCTAAATGCATACAGTATTACTAACCCATTAATTTTTGCAAAGGCGCATATAATGATTTCGGTCTTTTTTATTTGACAGTACTTAGCGAAATAGACAAAAAGATAATTTTTCAGTCCAGACATGCTTACCGCCCTTGAGTTGTACCATAACAAATTTTAAATTTATGTCTTACAAAAAATCTAAAAAAAGTAATTGGATTTTAACTAGACTACTCTCATAGTATTTGCATTGACCCCAGATGGTATATAATGTTTTTTTTAAATAATAGATACTATACTTATTATTTTTTTGCCAAGCCGCTCTTTATGGACTTAACTAAAAGTAAAAAACTATGAAACATTTTAGTGCTCGTGCAATTTTGCACGCATCATATAAACATCTGAATTAATATATATTTACATTTACTTTCAAATTATATGCCACTCTTTGGGATTCCGTCAATCAATTGAGTAGAATTAATCAATTGAGATTTGGCTAGATCAAAATATTATACGTGAAATTGTATATTATTTAAAGTTTTCTTAAATTTATTCTGCTATCTAATTTTGTGAGGAATCGTTGAAATAATGTCTTTGAATAGAGTGCTAAACCATTTTCAGTTTCTTTTAAGAAAAATATATTAGAAATACAAAGATTGGTTCTAAGTTTTTATTTTACGCTTAAAAGAGTTTAAGTAACGAATGGGAAAAGTAAAAGTTTTTCATACGTCTATAAAATATATTCTAGGTAATATATTTACATAGTAAAAAAACTATTTCAATATGGGTAAATAGTTTAACACAAACATTTTATACCCTTTTTCAACCAAAGGTTAATTTGTTACTTATATTTATTTGGAGAGAATCCCATTCTAATCATACTTGACATATTATTGTATAATAATCCATTTTATGTCACGTATTAATTTCGATTTTTTTAAATAGATTATTTATGATTTATTATGCACATTTTATCAACCGATACATAATATTTCCCCAAAAGAAAAGAAAAAAAATCCTCATGTTTTTAAAACTCGGCAGCAACACATTACGTACAAGCAATTGACAGAAAAAGTCACCTACCTTATAAGATATGTTATTATATTTGACAGCAAAAGAAATATCCTTATGAAAAAAAAACTACACTATTAGTCATTTCACACGGACTTCAGTATGAAAAGTTTAATAGAGGAAAAATAATAATGGAGTCAATGAAACGAACTCTTTTGATGATATCAATATATTTCAGGAATAATTCAGGATATCATTTATTTAAATTGAACTTTGTGTGATAATCACGTTACTACTAAGAAAAAAAATCAATCCACAGTTATTGTATTACACAATATTTTCCATTATCACGCGACATATTTATTACTGAGCTTCGTGCCACCTCCGAGAAATGATTATACTTATGAGTTAAAAAAATATATGAAGCTATTAATCAATAGAACACAAAAAAGATTGGTTCAAAATCTGACTCTACTAAACATTCGAATTAATAATGTAATAATTACGTATTATGCTCAGTATCATTCACGTTTTTGACTGCAGATTCTAAAAATATTATGAAGGAAAAAAATTAGATAATTTGTGTATAATAAATGTACGATATTTGGAAAAAACGGGTAAGCCCAACGAGTGTCACTGCTGTATGTCAAAACATACGAGAATTGGTGTTGGATATCAAAAAAATATGGAAAAAATACATGAGGTAATTTAGAAAAATACTAATATACTTACCACAGTAGATAAAGTGAGATAAACTCAATAATTGGGAAAGTTCTCTGGTTTTAATTTTATATACAAATAAATTTTTAATTCTTTATGTGAAATTTCAATACCAATTTCAACTTCGTAATTTTAGTAAATAAACAGTTTTGAACATTTGTGTTTATGGGTGTGCTGCACCTAGTAATTCACAAAAAAAATTTAATTTCAAGAAATATGAAAAGGGTCTCAATCCTTTTTTTATGCGAGTTAATAAAAAAAATTAAATAACTAATGACGAAACACCCTTCAAGAGTAGAATTTGCACTACTAGCGAACGGTGCGGACTTACGTATATATAAAAATTTAAACATTTAGGGTTTCTGCTCAGTTATTTATGAATATTAATATGGTATATTGTTTTTTTGGAAAAAAAATATTCTTGAAGTTCTCAAGTATATCTTATACAGAATAGTAACTATAATTGATTGTAAACTACAAACATATAAAAAAGGTAAAAAATTTAAGAGTACACCATATACTTATGAACCTATTGAAAAATAAGATTTCTCAAAAAATGTGAAATCGTGAATTAGCACTATAATTTTTCCGGCAAGTCAGTTTAGAACATTATACATAAAATTTCAAAAATATTTAATGTTTGAAATCCTTCTAACTCGTCTCTTCAATTGATACCTAGACGATTGAAAAAAAAACATATTTTTTCAGAGCGAAATGATTCTCTGCGAAAAAGCATTTCTTCAAAGAATATTTTGGGTCTATTAGCTGCATTTTATTATCGAGACACTTAAATTATTTTTTAATTTTATTAACTTGAATGATACGGACTTAAGGATGGAATACATTAAATGTTTGACAGAATTTATTGACGAAAACGATCCATAAGATGTTTTTTTAAATTCATGTTGAATTTAACAGAATCCTTTTACTATGTATAGAATTTTCTCATGTAGCAGATTTGATAACCTGATTCGTTGTGTTTTTCTAGTTATTAGTAAAAATAGTTCAATGTAATTTCCTAATCCATAATATTTTTCATAGCATTGGCACAACTTGATAATATTCAGAACACATTTGTATGTTAAAATGATTTCAACAAACTAAAAATTTTCCCGAGGTGATCAAAAGTGAGGTCACTAATAATTTTACCGAAACGTATTTACGTGTTTATTTTTCATAATTGGTTATAAAACGAATATTGGCCATATGTTCATTTGGAATAAATATGTGTCCACTTATTCGTGGTATCATGAAAGGATATGATTCTTGTAACATATAAAAAATTATTAAGAAAGAAATACTAAGATGTTTCAGTAGATTTTTCATCATTAAGAAGCAACGAATAGACTTTCAAATAATATGTTTCGACTTATATCTTTAGCAATTAATAGATGATGTTGATGAGTGGAACCAATAATTAGACGTCATACAATTTAAATCTATTAAGCGTTTCTGAATATTTTACTTCGATTTGATTTAAGAAACTATGCAAAAAATTGTATAGTTAATGGTTCTATAATTAGTGCGCTAGTCTACAAGCAGATAAAAAAAATGTACAAAACGTTTAATTTGTAATGAGAACTCCTAAAATGAAGAAAAGGAATAAATTCACTTAAGTTGTAAAAAATTACTAAAGAAGATGTCTACTTTTTCTTTTAGAATGTTTACTTTCTGTAGAGACAGTGCATCACTTAATACATTTACATACAAAGTGTTAATATTAATATATATGATAGAATATTAATATTATGATTTCTGTACGGACTATCTAACTTTAATAAAATAGTGTATTCCTAATTATTATTAGATTTTCTTATTCATACCTTAACGCCATTTTATACACACATAGTGATCTTATATTTATATTGTGATAGCATTAAGAATGATAAGTTATATTCTCTCATCTGGAAATAGTAAAAACAAAGAAAAGTTTGTAATGCAAATTACATTATAAACATCAGGCAAACAAATATTCAGCTGAACAGGAGCTTGATGTAATGAAAATTAATGGTGATTGCTAAAATAAACTTTGTCGATCATCAGTAATGTAAATCAGATGTCTTCAGTTCGAATGTCCCTCTGATTAACTGTATTATTTATTGCAATTATAGTTTGTACTTTTATATATATTTTTTCTTTCTTTATAGTATTTTCTTTTCTTTGGATTTCAATCGGCAAACTGTAATTATCTAGTATGGATATGACGTTAGAAACGTTTTTTAAATAATCATGATAAGTGTGGACACTTTTCATAAATTATAAACAATTTCAAATGAATTCTAAAAATCAAGTGTATATCCTAAATTATATAATTTAACTTATTTAAAAACAAATCGAATAAGGTGCCAAAAAGTTCTACCCAGATTTTAACGTTTTTCAAACCATAATTTTATTTTTCTTATAAATATATCACACGTGTTAATAATATTTTGCAAATGCTTAAGGATTTTTTATAAATTTTGGTGAGAATTTTCGTAAAAATGTAAAAAGAAGTACTTATAAATGCAAACTTTAATGTAATATAATACTTATCGGACACATTAAACATGCTTGCAATAGGCCGCACTATAAAGGTTTAAAATACTCTATTGATATTTTTGAAATCGAATCTATTTATTCATTATAATCTTTCGAAATTAATTATCAATGATGTAATTATGTGTAAAAGTCATATTGCTGAGGCCAAGATTCGAAGTAGTTCAGTCTTTGGAACTAAAACGCTATTTAATCTTGTGCTAAGTAACGTATGTTGGAAATAGTACCAAAATTGAAATAGTTACCATGTTATCAAATTAAATTAAAAAAAACTATATCTTTATGTAGATAATTCCACGCAAACAGTTGCTTACTAAAGAAGGAAAAAGTGCCAGGAAGATGGTAGTGGTATCTTTGCTTAAATATTGGGCCATAACGCTAAGTTTTCTTTAGAGTATCAAAAAACAATGCAGATTATTATGTAAATAATTACCTTTTAATATAAAAAAAATTCTATGAAAAACACCCAAAACCAAACCCATTCTCCACTATATTAATGCTCTTACGCTTTCACCACTTTACAGAAAGAAAAGATACAAATTTTTTTAAAAATGTTAATCAAATAATAAGTCATCTGCTTTATTGTATTGAGTTCACCTAGTGTAAAGTTCTACTACATAGAATACATAAAATGTTTATAATTATTAGTCAGCGCTAAATCATAAATGGAATTCATCTTAAAATTCATTAAAAAACCTGATTAAAAAATTGCTTGAAATTAACAATTTTATATTAACTCTTCACTTCATCAGATACGCCAAACTATCAGTATACCAAAACGTTCCACAATAGTAGATTGGAATATATCATGGCAAAATGGCCATGAGAAGTCATTTCTGAAAAATAATTATCACAATAATTATTTTGAGTGGGGGCAGCGAGAGCTTTCGTTCATAAATGTTAAAACTCTCTCATATTTGAGAATGAGTTGTTAAAATGCAGTTATTAAAATCTTATTTTAAGTAAAAAGCATTTACGTGCATTTTGCCTATATCTTATATTTAAATTTTCAAACGTTATTAATTTTACAACTTGGTTTGCAAAATAAAAAGGACACAAAGTCACATGATTTATAAAATATTATATATATCGTCCATAAATATTTTTTCGACGTTTTAATGGCTTTTAAATTAAAAAAAAAATTCTTTACATAAAGAATTGTACTAAATTAAATATCGAGTTGATTATTACTGTCAAATTGTTTTTACCAAAAGAGCAATAGTGAAACGCAAAATATGTCGCAGAGGTCACAAATGAGCAGACAAATGAGGATCCAAGTGGATTGATTTCCCTAATGGAAGAAAACAGAAAAGAAATTCAATGCGAGGAGTAACACAAGTTTGTTGGCAAATTATGTGTATTTTGTCGTTATGTTATTTCGTATGACTTTTTAAGTAACAAAACATTTTAAGCTGTCGGATTTGAAAGGAAAGTTCTGGGTATTATTCTATAATGTCTATGTGCATCATGTATGTTTAAACTAAACGGTGACAAAAAACTAGAAGTATGAAAGGGGCTACAAAGATAGAATATAGTAATACTTTTCATGAGTAATGAACTTATTAATAAGAAAATGGTTAGTGTATATTCATTTTTAAAAAAAAAAAATGTTTCTAATATTTGAAAATTTTATAATTTAAAAATGTCGGTTATATATACGATTTTATGAAAATGTTCATACTTGATATTACTAAATACTTAATAATTTATTTATAATACATTCACTCGAGATTTCTACTATACTTTCACAGTACTTTTTTAAATTTTTATATGGAAATAGTTAAAATACTTTGCATTAGCACCACTATCGCTAAAGAGAGTAATTTCTTTCTAGAGAGATACTACTAAATTAAACATAAAAGTATTAGCGGGGTCATAAATCACCAATCGACTGCATAACATTATTGACATGATATCTTTGAATATAGAAATGCGTCTGCATAATGACACCGATATTCTTTTACTTTTGTAAAAACAAGAGATGTTAACGTAAATTTTTATATAAATACGAAAAAACGTCATTATATAAATACGAGTACGCTTTCCTTTAAAGAAACTAATTTAATTTTATCCGCATATTAAATATTCTAAGTGCTTTAAGTACATTTTTCATTTGCATGTGAACCGTGACAGTTGAGTTGTTGATTATTATCTTAATTAGTTTTTTTTTTCAGTAAACTCTTTGAAATTAATATACGTAATTATTAAATAAAAGATATTTAATTTTAAAATAACGCAATATTTGCGTACATAAATAAATTTAAATGCAAATAACGACATTAGTTTCTCTCTCAGTTCATGAAATTCCATTGTTACGAATTATATTAATACTTTTTTTGATATAATAACTAAAATTTATTGTTAACACATTAGTAGTAATTTAGCATTGTACCACACTTTTTTATATTTATAACCATATAGACTTATGGGTTGGAAAATAATTTCTTCGAAAATATTATTAAGAATGACACAACAGGAAAAAGTCGAAATACTGACTCAAACTGATATTAAATATTTTTCAAATTACCTTAACAGATACAAACCTGTAACAGAAATAGACAATATTCCTAAAGATGCAAGTACTGGAAGTATAATCGATTATTCCTTTCTTGTACATGTTTTATCCTGTGTTCCTAAGTTTCATATCTTATCTCCTATGTTCTGAAATAAAACATAAAGAAAAAAAGGATCAAGAATCCTTGTAAGTTTTTAATACGGTTATGTGAAGAACTCCTAAATTCCGGTACCATATAAATAGATATTTTACAAAAATAATTATGAGTAGATTAGAAAATAAAGCAGTAATCCTGATTGGTATCTATAAGAGCAATACATTAGGATAATTTCAACAAAAATTCCCCCTCAGTTCAAGAAATTCACGTATCACTAATTCATAAATTAGCTCAAATGAAATACTAATAGCAGTGGCAGAAACTTTTTTATATTAGATTAAATATAAAAATATTTAATGATTAAAAATGAGTTTATAGAGCACATTAAAATAATACATATTCTAAAGTCAAGTATACAGATAGAATTCGTTCGAAATAAAATTTTGTATAAAAATCGAACCTTGTGAGGAAATAAACATGTGAAATTGTATACAGGAGGAAATGTAAAAGCTGTGCTTGGAAAAGTTTGGAAAAAAAAGTTTCACTTTTCAGTGAGGTACACAATATGGATGGAAGTACGATAATTATTTGCAGGAGAAAATTTAATTAAAATCATTGCATCTTTCAATTTTACTCGAGAAAGTTATTAACGAAACACAGCAATAAAAGTAAATAATACATTTAAGAAATTAATTTAAAAAAAGATTAGAAACGATGGAAAGATAAAATTAAAAAAATATATTTGGAACTTTTTTGTTATATGCTTTCAAATCGGCACAGATAATATGAATGAGAATAAATATTTAAAAATATAATGTTATATAAACTACGCGAAAATATCTCGATACAATAGATAAACTAAAAGAAATGAATGACAAATAAGAGAGTTGACAAATAAGTCTTAATTTGGTTATATAATTTAGTTGATATAAAAATAAAATTTAAAAATAATGATAAAACAAATAATCCTATAAAAAGTCAGTCGGAAAATTATAATACAATTTACAACATTTACCACCGAATAGATTTTCGCGTTTGATCAAATTAATCCAAATCAACGTCTTATTCAAACCAACGTGCTATCAAGTAAAAATGTATAATTTCAATTCATCAGATGCAAAACCTTACATAAAAATAATCAAAAACTTGCATATTAATGAGAGAAATTACAGGAAAATAATAAAAAGAAAACAAATTTGTAATCAAAATATTTGAAAAAGTTACAAAAGATTTAAAAATTAATCATCAATTTTTGGCTTATTAAATTTGTCAGATAAAAAATATAGTCAAGAGAGTTTTTGGTCAGATAGCAAATAGGCAACCGACACCGAGTTAATCAATAAATATGTTCAATTAAAGTACGTATTTAGAGAAAATAATCTATTACTGTAGCGGTATTCTGGTTAGTTGTAAGATATTGCTGTTGTAGCAATAAGCTTGGCAAGCTTATAATTATTGTATATATTAAAAACATTAGATTGAATTTCCAAAATCTTACTTGTTACATTCCTTGTAGCCTGAACATGAATATTCGCTAGTTTAACTACTAATATTGGTAATGAAATATGATTCCTTTCCAAAATTTCTCGCTCAATAAATTCTGAAACATCTCGCCATAGTTCATACTACAAACAAACCAAAACCCCTGGAACTATGGAAGGAACGTCGATTATAAGTTTATCACCGTCACTTCGAATCTTGAGCCGCAGATGAAAATACAAAATATGTTTATATTATATTTATGAATAAGTATAATCTAAAATAAAAAAAATTGGCAATCAAACTTTTACTTAGGATAAATTTATGTTTTACTCGTAATAATATAAGCTCCATAAAAACCACATGTCATTTTTTTCAAACAAAGACAAGGAGATGAATTAAATTATTTTGATAAAATTTTAACACAATTTTGCAGCCCGTCACATTAAGTCCTATTTAAATAGTGTATTGTACTATTAAGTGGTAAAATTCTCAAAAAATGCCATATTACTAATTATTTATTTGCGTAATATAACTCAGTATACGATAATAGGAATATTGATGAGGCGGGGTTTGAAATTGAGTGCTGATGACATATAAATTAATAATGAGTTCAAAATAGAGATTTAAATTTCAACTCTACTGGCAAATTTGAAGGGCAAATAATATATTCAAAATTTACGACCATATTAGAAACCTAAACGAAGCAGACAGAGCGCTAACAAATATTGATAGTCGTCAGACAGTTTGAAGTCAATGGAAAATTATTTTGCTTTATTTATTGGAAAAGACATGATAACTGTCGAGGTGATTTTTGAAATCTTGTTTTAAGATTCGAATTTGTTTTTGCTATATATTATTTTACACTAAAATAAAATAAATAAGTGTAAAGTTTTGACAGAAATTTGAAAGTTAATTTAAATAAACTATAGAACATTTATATAACATTAATCATATACTAAAATATTACTTATGGATCCGCGTTCTTTTAAAATTGGTTCACGTAAATTAAATTTTAGAAAGATCCACGGCATTAAATATGTTAATAGGAAATTTTTCAAATACCTAACTAGATGGAATTACAAAATATATTATGATATCCTATAACTATTACATCATGTTATATAGATTGCGGTTTATCATATAGGCAGATATTGTGAATTTTTTTTAATAATTCACAAATATCTGACAATTATTTATGTTGGTTAACGACTTGTATTATTCGTTTAGGCATTTAATTGTTAAGACAAAGGAATATTGTTATTTTGCTAATTTCATGACATATTATTTTTATTGAATATATTTGCCATTAAGTTATTCAAAGGAATATTATTATTTTGCTAATTTCATAACGAATTGTTTACATGAATATAAGAATTTTAATAAAGTAAATAATACTACATGACGTACTTTCATTTATTTGGGAATTATTTGTACTTGAAATTTCTGCTCAAAAGAAACTTGAATCCCAATTTTGAGCTCGTTATTAAGTTATAAATATTTACACTTCCAAACACACTAACAAAGGATTTTTTGGAATCCAGTTTCTAAAGGGGTGAAAAAGAGTGCCAAAAATACTAGACAAAATAATACGATACATAAAGGCTGAAGTATAAATGAATTAAACACGTATCTATCAAAATTCGATTCATAAGGAGATGTAAGGTATGTCAGTTTGGGTGAAAAAATAATATAACAAACTATTTCTTCAAGTGGGGACATAAATCTATCAAACAACCTCCATCCGTTTTACGTTTTACGTAACTCTGGTTTCTAAGGTTATAAATATCCGCAAACTTTTTAATTCATGTAGCAAAAATACACGTAGAATTTAAGAAAAAGAGTCAAAATATTCTATTTACACAATCAAAATAGAAATACCAGCAAAAACAGTTCTTTCAACGACCCTTTATATTTTTATTACTCGTATTTTTTTTTAAATAACCTACGTTCCTAATACGGACTATTTTAATTTTAAAATCCGTACAAGAAACAGTATTCATCCGTACATAGTATTTATATTTCTGAAATAACTTGTTCAGAAATTTTTCCTTTGTTCCAAGTACTTAAAACTACGGAAATACTATATTTCTATGATAAATTCATAACATGCATTTAACTTTTACTGAAATTTATCGAAGTAAATTTTGCGTCATATGCTTAGCAGGAAAATTTGTGGTATTTATGTTAATTTCATTTAATATTATTTTTTGTTAGGTTCACTCCATATATTTCAGTTTCAATTATGTGTTATTTAGTACATAACGATGAAAGTTATTTTGTGAAATATGTATACCCTATAATTCAAACGGAAGCTTCTTTACAATCAAGTATTAATACTTACTGCCAACGTCGTGGAGTTTTGCGTTGGTCACTAGCCTAATGTCATTCATAGCGTAGCGCACCGTGGTGTTCCGGGTTCTATTCCTGTCCTCTCGTGGGACGGTACTGGAATAGTTTTTATAATTGCATAGATAATATCACAGACCTCTATGGCGATTGTAGGTATTGCGTCCAATGATATGCGCATTGGACAAAGAATATATTCAAGAGAGGACTGCGACAGACTCTGGACGACATTCATGTATTTTTATCAAATAAATATTACAACTAAACATTTTTTTTAGAAATGTCGTCTGGCTTTGTATTCTACGCGGAAGGTTAATTCTTGCCTCACAATTTGGGAATAATCTTAAGATTGTCATTCACTCACATCACTTGACTTTGATTTAATTATGATCGGCACTTTCTTACATTTTCTTATATCATCAAAAATATATTCAAAATACGCAGGTTACACTATCGAAATACATTCAAATTACGCAGGTGGCACTAATAATAAAGATGTAAGACTTTTCGTTACGAATTTTTTTCAGTTATAGATTAATGGAACTATGCGAACAACATAGAAAAAAAAATAGCACGAAGTCAATAAGAACTTGGTTTTTGTAAATATCTTGTTTGTTTCACAACTTGTGAACAAAATGGTGATAATAGATAATTATAACCATCGCTAATCACCCATAATAACTCAATAACCCAATTTTAAATAGCAAAGCTGTTTAAAATTCGCAGTAAAATGAGGATCATTGAATTATTTGTAAGGTCCATTGAATGAATTTAATACGAAAAATAATTATGAAAATGTGTAATTCAATTCAAGGCTTTGTTTAAAGAAATAGAAGACTTCAAACATTATTTTCGTTATGTGCGGTGTCGAGAAAGGTTTTGTGGTATAATCTTAGGATTAACATTGATGAATTTCTGAAACAAAATGTTAAAAGGACCAAAAAGTATGTGAAAAATATCATATACTGAATTGAGAAATGACTTTAGATAAATTAAAGTACATACTAATAAGTCGTTTTTCTTTTCTTAAAATTGAATTGAAGTATTTGATATTAGTGTCACTTTAAATATGAATCTTATTTTTTATATTATGAATTTTATTTATATAATAATTACATTTCTTAACTTAAAAAGCGGTTAAATTCCATTTTCTTAATTTGTTAATTTATACTAATTATTGTGCCAGAGATAAAACAAGTTAGTAAGTATGAATGTACATCAACAAAATTATTATACGTGTGGTAAACAATTAGTTGATTTTTGTATTCCATTCATTTGAAAATAAGTAAGTCTTAGCGTGATTGTTAATAAAAAGCATACATTATTTCTTTTTTCCTTCCACCACTTAAAAGTAAAAAGGCGTATGAAATTTTAAACAATAATTATAGTGAACTGGTTTTACACAATTTTTAAAAACTTCAACACATTTAAATGTTTAAAAAATTAACCTACTGAATTTTTCCTGTCATAAAAATTAACTATTTTGGTAATATATATAATTCTAGCATTAATATAATTATATAGCATAATATAACAAATAAATTAAATTTTTTCGCTGATTATATCATGGATCACATTCGCATATGCCTAATATTTTTAAAACTTTATGTAATTTTTTTCAAATAGAGCTTTGAAGACAAGAAAATTGTTTACCTCATTATCATTATCTCGTGGCTTTCATTTATACTAGAGTATCCAGACAATTTAACTGTTGTAACTAATTTGGTTTATCTCACCCTGATTATCGCCAATAAGATAATAAAATTTATAACTTCCTAATTTACTCCGTATACAGAAATAGATGACTAAATAACCTGAGTCGTAGAACAATGTTTAGAAATAACTTATTTCTCAATAAATGAACTTGTATATCATTTAATTTTAGTCACTCAGTCACTCTATCTTGGCCATTACGTAAATTTTTTTTCAGAAAGACAATATTAATGCAAGCGACTTAAAACCAAATTTAGTGATTTTAATCCTATGGAAGCTCAACCAATTTTTTAATACATAAATATGATAATTTTTTAATATCTACATATTGCCACTTCTTCATATATTAAGATATTTACACATATCATCTGCATCACCATAATGCAATTTATTTTAACCACTTTAAATTATTACTTCATCATCGCTTAATATGTTAACGCCACGTGAACATAAAAGAAAATTAAATTTTAATTACCTGATGAGAGTATACTTACTTGCAAGCCTTTGAATAATCTCGGCGAGAACAATTATTCAAATTAATCACCTTCAACATGTGAAATAATGAATGCATATCTATTTTATTAGCCGACAATGTGGTCGGTTCATTAGTAACTTATGCGCACTGAGGTGTGCAAACAGACTGATAGTGTCCACCACCGTAAATCGCGCTCGGAAGGCTATTTTGTGGGAATAATTATCGTAATAAAGATTTTATTAATGGGGGCAAGCATAAACGTAAAGACTGGATTGTGTGATCCGTATCATCCTGTAGGCTCAGAAATGAGAGAGATAGCATTTTTTGACTACTGTCGATTTCTCTTTCTTCAGGAGCCAGGGGTATATTGGAAGTTCTTTTAGTTTTCACCATAGATATTGCGCACAGATTTTATGTGTAGTTGTATATACATGTAGCAAATATATAAAATTCGAAAGCTGACAATTTATATATTTTTTCAATTCACTTTGTTTAATTTTATGAGAATTACAAGCATAATGGTAAATATATGTGTCGTGTGTTAGTGGAAATATCGCTGAAAATTATGCAGGTCATTTCGTGAGTAAGTAATTATTAAATAAAATATTTTTAACACTACTTTATTGAAAATAGTAACCAAACTTATTTTGCAATTCATTACTTATAAAATTTATGGTGAGTTTCTTTATAACTTCACTATTTACAGGCAAAATCAAATAAAAAACATAAAAACAAGTTACAACTTCATCACTCGTGGTTTGCAAAGAATAACTACATATTGCACACGAGCATAATTGTAATTTACTTCATATTTAACATTTGTTTTGCTCCATAGTTTATATTTTTGAAAGTAAGAAAAAAACAACAGGTATTTGGTAAATGATTCTGTTAGTATAATCTTACTTCCTCCTCTTAAGTTGTTATTGGCAAAAAGTGCCTGTCCATAAGAGAATGAAACCATTAGGTAAAAATAGTCTCTTTGTCTGTGATGCAACTTGACACAAAAAGTATTAAACACTTCCAATGCTTTCCTGGAGGCTGATGAACGAGATATCAATAGTCGTCAACAATTGTTATCTTTATCTTATTTTAGGTCTACAGATAGAAATCGCGCAGTGGTGTTTTTATATCTGTGGGTATAATCAGACCTCTCGTAAGCTACGGGTGTTTCGTAACGATGTTGGCAGGAAGCTTTGCATTATAAAATGTGAGTTCATGGGAATAAGTAAACTAGTATAATAAGATTATAGAGATAATAAAAATTGTAAATTATGCATTCCTTAAAAATAATATAACCAATAAACCTGAGCACGTCTATAATTTAACTCGATATTTATGATTTATTAATTCACGATGTCACTTTCAGTCTTAATAAATAATTGTAAATGTTTTTTTATAGTGTATCACTACTACGTTTGTCTCGATGAGCAGTGATTATATATCTAATAGATAGTAATACATACTAGTAATCCCTCAATTTGAACTTTGTTAGAGAAGAGCAGCTAAGCAAGAACGATTGAATACTTTTCTTTTGAATAAATTCCGGTGAATGTTGTAACAATATTCGTTAGAAGATTATTATATAAATATAAATTTGAGAATTTATCCTTCCATTAAAATCAGAAAAGCTTTCATATTTACGAACTAGAGATTTAAAGTTTTTGTTTCTATTTACTAGTGCAGCTTTTGTATATATTTGTTTATTAGAGCTTTGTATATATTTTAATTTAGCTTTTTGACGCTGAAATATTATATTTGTCTGCGTTGCGGTAGAGTAATCTTTATATCATAAAATAAGAGTAATTGAAAAATTTGTTTATGTTCAGTTTAGTAATAAATATCCTACTAAGAATTAAAATTTATTTGGATTGAAATAAATGTTGTAGAGTTTTCTTTCTCTAAAAATCCAATGGGAAAGAATGTATTTTATATTTTGATATAGTTGAATAATCAAATAATATATGTAAGTACTACTTGTAATTTTATACTTGTATTTTGTATTGTTTTTAAGTTTATTTACATTTCAGAATAATCTGTTTCTATTCTCCTTTTTTTATTTTTATTTCTTTAAAAAAAAGTTGATGAAGGAGCTTGTAAATTTATTTTATTCATTTAGTTGAGCATCAAACCGCACGGGTTTCAACGCAGCAGACAAGCCTACAAGCTCAAATAAGCACTCTATGTAAGTTGCGTATATTTGGCTCTTTAATACAATAAAATAAATATGAATGCCATTTCGAAGAATTCAAGTAATTAACGTTATTCAATATAAAACTTTTTATTAAACATACAATGTAAATCAACTTAAGCAGCTAAATTTAACTCAAAAATATTATATTTTACTATTTTGGACAAAATTTTGGATGTTTAATATTTCTTTAAATTGGCGGAGTTCATAATACGCCGAGATAACGTAGGCAATAAATTTAAAGTATATAACTAAAATACGTCAAAAATAAATTTTTGATAGTTTCAATTAAATTAAACATGTTTTTTAATTAGTCTTTCGCCATTTCTCTATTTGGAAACAAAAAAGTTTATTTTTTACTTTAATTGTACATTACTGGATAAGGTAGTGGCCATATAAGAATAAATGATTTGTTAAATTGAAGGACAAAAATATAATTATTATATGCATTAGATTCGATAAAAAAATTATTTTTTGTCATGAATGCAATTTTTTAAAATTACTTACAAATATTTATTTAATAAAAAGAAAATATAAGTATTATATTAGTATAATTGGACCAACTTTATTTGAAAACAATTTTACGATAAGAATTTACAGCATATTGAAATATACAACTTAAATTAAAACTCTCAAAAGGTGTTTCAACTAAAATATGGAAATGTGTGTAGGAATTATTTTTTAATTATTTATATATGTATATATATATATTATGAAATATAATATTTTGTTATAAATTATCCTTTCTCTTTCATATGTTAACTATTGTGAAGTATTATGAGAGACATCGAATATAAAAAATTTATAACATTTTTTGAAGTTGTGGATTCCTTCGCACCCATTTAATTAAATTTTGTTATTTTAATAAAAAATGTTTGTCTTCAAAAATCATATCAGCCAACGTTGCTATGGTATTTATAATAAGAAACATCAAAAGAAGTCTGTGTACCACATATTAGGAATCTCTTATAAATTACTTAATTTTGCGCAGAGTTAATAATCCTTTTTTTGTTAAAAACACTTTTATCATTTTGAAATTACAAAAGTATTTTTCACAGTCAATATTTCTTAATTTATACGGTTGGCAGAACTTTATACCGGATTAAGTTATTAAAATAAAGAATATCGTGAATATAATCACATATCTTTTCGTTCTACTTATAGACAGATGAATAAATAGTATAAACCTTAGGGTCATCCTGACTATAAAAAAGCCGCAATTCTTTGCTTGTCGCATGACAGGATCTGTCATTTACGTCGAAAGCACTATTCGACTGAAGAAATACTCAACCGAGAGAAAATATCTCATACAAGTAGACAATTGAAGAAAGAAAAGAAAGCGGAAAAATATTTTGCTTCATTTTATAACAAAATATGAATCCAAGTATTTTAGATACCCACATGATATTGTTTCTACATCGATTTGATTTTAAAGCGATCATAGTATATATGCAATTAATATATATTATTGTATAGATACTATTAAGTTATATTATTTAAACATGTGAATTTATATAGTTTTGAAGGAGTTTAGGAAAGTACGTCAAAATTTTAAATGATGCATACTGAGATGTGTGATGGAAAGGAAAACTGTTAGTTTTGTGGTCATAACAAAAAACTTGCTAATAGCTGCTGGTATTTACATTTTATTATATTATCACAGTTGGCTATTTTATAGACAATAATATGTTTACGAGATACATTTTAGAGAAAACGTAGCCATACTGTGGACCGTAATATTGATTATTCAAAATTTATACTCAGTTTCTTTTATAAGTCGGTTTGTTCATATATTTTAATATTTGAATACTTTTTCCATAACCCTTTTGTTAACGAGTAAAAGAGAGAGAACGAGATACAAAAATAAAACTCCATTTTGAATATCTTTTATAGTTTTGAAGCTTTCCAATTCAGTTTCGTAGCAGGTATCAATAGAAACTTTGTTTTGATGCAGAGAGCTTCTTTCCAAGAAGTGATTATTTCCGTTAATTTAGTCTTATCTGGTGTTCTCTTTTAAATTAAATTTCTTTGGTATCTTTTTTAATCAAAAATATTTTAATTTTCAAATGGATTTTGTTTCTTTATTATTGTAGCCTACATTTTACTTTAAACAAAATGGAAGCTGACAAAATGTAACTTACTTTATGTCATTATTTTTAAGTAAAATTTTTAAGTTAAGTCATAAATTATTGCAATACTCCCAGGAAACTTTTGGATATTAACTTTTAGTTAAAGGAGAAGATAAAAAACTTACAATACTTCTCTAAATACTTGTTCTCTTTGAGTTTGAAGAACAAAGACAAGATACCTTTAAAGTATTGTATATGCGCGGTTGTCTGGACACATTAAAGATATTTAGATATAATCACTTAGCCTCAATATGTCAAAATATTATTACTAATTGCATACATAAATAAAAAAATACAGTGATGACTACTGTTGCAACTTGAACAATCCGACATTGATAATTTATCAGAAAATTACAAAAATTATAATTGATAAAAACTTTTTAAACATTTTTGTTATACTGTAAACATTGTCATAGTTATCAATGTTGACATTCAGTTTACTCTAATTATGGTTAAATATATGATTAAAGATATTGCACGATATTTTAAAAATTTTATTGCCGTGAAAAATAGGAATATCAAGATAAATATGGCTGAGGCCTACACTTATATTCTTGATAGTCATTGACAAAAATATATTTATCATGTAAAAGAAGAGAACGTTTCAAAATATGCATAATTGTATCATCGCAATACTTAGGATGGTGTTGTACCTTAATTTAAATGTTATTGACGGAAATCCCCTAATACTGTTTTTAACAACTGGATTCTTTTAAGGTCCCTGTTTTAAGTTCCCTATAAAACCGAGGAACACAAAAATTTACCAATAAAGTAATAGTATTACGAACCTCGCTATCAAAACACTACTGTATTTCATCACCACCCCACTTGAATCGACAGCATTATCATAATATTCTTGCTGAATTCTCGTTCATCACGCAACTCTTATACGTGAAACTGAACTCTATAGGATTTTACGCTAAAACTATTGCTCTACTATATTGTAGAGTATTTTATTTATATATTATCAATCATCGTATCAATGATCAGCCGAGAAAAACAAGATCAGATCTTACGCCTAGGCCACCAAATACTATGCCAAAACGACTGGTGATTTTCTTGCATGTAATACTCACCACTTTACAGAAGGCTGAAATCCATTTGGTAGAATAACTAATTCACCTGATGAAGGGGTATATTAGTCCTTCGATCAGTAAGAAGTGTACTAGCAAATTCGTCGCTATCATAACATTCGAACTTTTTGATTTTTCAAAATGCATACGTATTAAGAACACTGGTCAAGTGTTTTCCGCAAGGTCTTATAAACATTCCCTTTCGTAATCGTTAGATAAAGATACACATCAATGAGAAAGACATCAATGAACTCACTGCTAATATCCCGTACGTCAATAGAAAACAATATTTCTAACCTATGCGTTATCCCGAGTCGGTATGCTGCTTATATCGATTCGCTATGATAAAACGATATAGTTAATTTTCCCACCGCTATCAACGCAGAATAAACTTTAAATTTCCTTATGAACGCAAATTACTGACTCCTTTCGAAACGACCATGGGAAAGACGCCAAGAGAATAGAGATTCGTGTATCACTTTGTCGATTGTAGTCGTAACTACATTGATAAATTTAGAAAAATTATCCACCAGTCTTTCTTAGTCAATTACGTATAGAACTCACATTTTGAGGATTTTGTTCACACTAATGCACATATAAAGAAGCAATGGTTGATCATTCTCTTCATGCATTATGGACCTTGTTGAGTTAAATGGCACTCACGGTGATTTACTCAACTGATCAGTCCTACGCATTGGAAGATTTTGCTGATGTTCTTCTGCCAGCACAATCCGCAAACAGTTCTGTTTCGAACATTCACAATTTTTATTCCCTAAGGGTTTACATTCAAAGACTTTGGGGATAAGGACGGATTCTCTTCTGAACCTATGACCAATCCAATTCTATTTGTGGTGTTACATTCTTTGCTCAATCTGCAAATTTTGGTAGATATTTTTGCATACCAAGATGTGCGAAACTTGTAAGGTCTTTTGTTGCTTTCCATATCTCGCACCCATAAAGCAGTACGGTTTTGACGTTGTATTACCGTAATAAGGTTCATTTTTTATAAAGTATGAATCTAAAATTCATATCGATTTATCCACGTATTTGTAAACAAAATAAGGAAGGCAAAATTTCCTCTTTTGCTAAATATTACGGAATATTCATTAATAATTGTAAAATATCGTACCAATTTCAACTTCTTCTTTTGTAATAAAATCAGTCAGCGTCCAAGTTGCGCTACGAGTTTCCAGCCTAATCTGCTTCTGGATAAGTTTCAGGCGGTGGTGAGTCAGAAGTTTTCTACAAATTTATTTTGTATTGAGTTTTGGAGCCGTATTTATTTACATTCTTTTACGTAGGCGGTATAAATATTATATAGAACTATATTATAATTATAATTTAAATAGACCTAGATATATCTTCATAGGGTCATTTTGGCACCATTCACTTATCCAAAAGAAATTCTTTCTTTTTCTATGTTCAGTTTGGTACGTTGACCAGGTCATCTATTAGTTTTCTAGTATATTTCCTTTTGCATGAAACTATCATATGCGTTTTACTTGTCATTCCTATGTATGTTTTTTTATTTTTCATTATTATTGAAACTAAAATTAAAAAGTCTTATTTTCAATCAATTAAAATTTAAATTTATTAAACTATTTCTTTCATAATGATGTACGTTAAATATAAACCTCTAAGAGTAATTTGGTTCACTCAATTTTTATTTTAACTATGAATCCATTCCTATGGTCCATTTAAATGATAAAACATTTCGGAGATGAAAAAATTGTCATCAAAAATCGTAATGTTGACAATTTCCTTTATAATTTTCAAATAAATTATAGTTTGCTACATCGTTAGTCAATAATAAACTGTGAATCCATCTACATAAATTGTTAAATATAGTTAACGTGCTAAAAGTTAGAGAACATTAATCTATTTACACAATTTGAATTTTGAAACTAACATTTCTTTTTGGACAGCCTGATAATTGATTAATTTAATCAATTAAATTAAATGTGGAAAGTTTCAAACTTGTTCAAATATATATTTTAAATCATGGTTACTATTACTTATTTTTTGACGAATAAAGAAAATTATAACAGCTTTTTTGGTAATATCGACCAAATTAAAATTTCAGAATTCCCACTTAAAACAAGAATATAATTTATATAGTCACATTTTAATATAGGTTCCTTAATATCTCAACAATTCTAAAATATGACTACTCTCTAGCTAAACTGATATATCTACGGCTGAGATCAGTTCCTCTGTCACCCGACACTTTATAAATGTAATTGGGACGAACGAACATGGAAAGTTTTCACTTAGTTTCATTTCATTTTTGATGTTTAAGTACAGTTTCTATGTTCATGATTATTAGTGGGTTGGTAGTTTAAAAGCGCGATATTACAAAGTGTCCATTTTCCAGAGTATACGGTATATTTATTTAGTACCTCGACAATTTTCATAATGTAAGGCAATTGAGAACACTCACATTATCGCGTATTTTTTATTTATTTGATTTTTTTTATAATTTCGTTATAAAAACAAATTAATAAAATTATAAATTCTTTCAGATATCTACAACTTATGTACTATCCAATTGCCAAGTATAGATTTCTTAACTAGAAATGCTCAAACTCTAACCAGATAACACAATCGTGCAAAACGTCCTCATAAATTTTTCCAGTGTAAAAAAAGTAATTCTAGTTGATAATAAATGTGTACAAATTGTGTCATGTGAAAAGCTTGCTCAACAGTAAATGGTTTTTCCAAGTTTTCTAGTTTCATTAATGTCTTTGAGATATCCAAAGCTTTTAACTGTCTTTACCGTTTTTTTCTAAAATTATTGTAGTGGGAATATTGTCTCTAAATTTATAATAGTAGAAATATGCGAGTATGTATGTATGTACAAGAAAATCAATCATAGACTAATTTTCAAAACCAATCGCCTTATGTAATTAACAGAGTTTTAAACTATATGACGGAAAGCCTAATTAATAATAGATATATAGCACAAAATACGTCGATGTATAACCGTAATTATTTATGCAATGTTTTTTATATACACGTGTTTATCATTTTTACAGACTGCCAATTACAACGCAATTAGCGTCTAGTATAAAAGGCTGACAGAAAAGAAATTTAAAAATGGCATGTATTTTTATGTACTGAGCATACTTTATATAAAATCTTTTATTTTACCACCGAATTTGAAATGCAATTAAAATAAAGTAAAATTCACATTAGCATATTAGAATACAATGGTCTAATTACATTTTAAAATTGCCATAAAATGTAAACTAATCTAAAGGAGATACTTTACTAAATCCTCAACTTTTAAAAAGTCATTAGTGTATTACTAAAATTCCAATATATTTTTATATAGTAAAGTTTGATGTATGTATGAAAATAAAAATATAAATTGACATGTTTTCGACTAACTTTTGTAAAATATATCCATTTTTAAAAATTGTACTTGAACACTTCGACCTACGGAATATATCCTTAGAAACTTTAATTTTGATAGAAATTAGATAAGGGTCTAATAGCAACTCTAGGTGACAAATTCAACATAATATAGAAAAATTAACTTTCTTTTTGATGTATTCCAAACAAAATATTTCGAAAGCATTATGTCTCTTTTTCAAGTAAATTTGTGCAGAAATACAGGAAAGTCTACAAACTAATATTTATACTAAGATGATAATTATACAGAAGGTATTGTTTTAATCTAAAAACAAATGTAGAGAACATCGATGTGGAGGTAATTTCTAAGTTTAAATAAATATACGTCAAAATTATTATTATAAATATTTACCATTACTATATGATTATTATGTTATATTTTCCTTAGCACCATGCAAATTTGTCAAAATAAACGTGAAAATTCTTACTTTTTAATATACCTATTTTTTTATATCATGCAAATCCGGCATAAAAATAAGTGTTAGTTTCTTTGAGTGTTCGTAAATATAAAGATATACTTATATATAACATCTCCATCGGTAAATAATAGTGATTAATTATAAATTGATATTACGAGTGTATGTCGGATTTTGCACACAATTTATTCTTTATTAGAATGTTGACAATGCTAGTTGGGTTAGTTGTTTTTTTCCAGTTTATTTAGCGCAATTATTTTTTGAAGATGATATTTTCATACTATAATATTTTCTGACTAATTCGACTTAATTCAGTATACGTGACAGACTTTGATCGATGATAGGTAGTTTATAAATGAACCGATTTATTAGAGAATGCTCGTAGATTACAACTTGAGTATAATAATGGTAGACATTTTTAATTTGAACATCGTTGAGCATCGAGGTTAAAGTTAAAAAAAATATGTTTTTGCCATATAAAACGTAGTTTATCGATAAATAAAAATCGATAAATAAAACTAATTTATCGACAATATCCGATATCGAACATTGCATCAATCTTTTATTAGCTATAACTAACATGGGCTATACATCTCATATTTTCACTGAGCGACTTAACTATTCACCATGAATTGTCCAATTAAATCTTGTATCTGTAAAGCATACACATTTTCAAATAAAGCTTTGCGATTTACATGCGCATTTCCTCAGTCTGTACGGTCACGGTCTCGATAGGAGACGCCCCAGAATTTTTGTCTAATGTGTGTACTAACTAAAAATAGAAAATGTGAGAAAAATAAATCCTATGTAAGAAATATGGCAAGGTACGTATTTAATCGTCATACTTTAGAGGTAATTTTGCTGTTAATCACGAATGTATATTTATTGTATAAACAATCAAATTTCTTATATTAATTCCTATTTTATTATAAAGCTAAACCAAGATTATTTTTGTGATTTGTCTCATAATTGATACTAATGTAAAAATTTGAGAATATCCAAATTAGACCGAAAATTCTTGGTGTAAAAATATTGGTTCACAGATGTTTTAAAACTCGATCTGGACTTGATGATATAATTTTTTCGGTAAATAAATCCCAATTTTTCTGTGACCGGAAGTCTATTGTGTGTAAACGGTATGTTAGAATTAGAGACATAGAAGTATCAGTTTGAAAGTATTTTAACACATTTTTTAGAAGGCTTTCCTACATTAATCCAAAACAAGTAGTACTGAATTAATGTTGTACGCTTAGGTCAATGTTGCAGAAAAAATAGTGTAATCGCTTCGTGTTAGTTATTTTATTAGTTATATTGATCCAAAATATTATTGTTAATATTATAAAAGAAACATAGCTGAACCGATTGTTGTGCGTGGTAAGAGCGGGAATACTTGATTTTTAATTATAGCTTTATAAATACCTTTTACTCAATCGATTCATTGGTCGTTGTAAATACTGTTGGGTTGCAGTCACTTGACCAAAAGTGTAAGAGAACCCCATTTATGACAGAATTTAAATAACTGATTGAGATTACTGTTATTTTTATATATAACATGGTTAATATTATAAAAATTAAATTTTTAGAACACTTAATGCTTGAAATACGTTAATTTCTGTAATTCAGATGAATGTATTTAAATCTATTAATCTCTTTGCTGTCTATAGTTTGAACAAGCTGATTTTAATAATTTTACAAATAAAGATCTGTTAAAGTATTCCAGACATATGAATAAATAATATTTAATGATGGCTTTGATGTAATCATTTATTTTGATTAGACTTTCAGTTAATAAGGTAAAAATAAATGAATTTTCATTAATAGTGAAAAATATTTATTATGAAATTATAAAAATTTACATATATTTACATAAACTAAACATTTAAATTTATACCATTTTCTTTAAACGCGGTAAATTCCTTTAAAGTGTTTGAGAAGAGGCAATAAAATATTTGGAGAAATTATGTTGCGTAAAAGGACAAGAGGGAATTTAAAAATGACTCCTAATAAAATATTTACAAAGTTTAAGGTTTAATTTACTAGTGTAAGCGATTAAAAACTCATTTTAAATGAATAGTTGATTGAATGATACTGTACTTTTGGCGACGTTGTTAAGAGATCTATTACAAAATGGCGTTCTGAAAGATTAGGTACATTGAAGCACGGTGACAACTCGCTCGGCGCCACGAGTTCACGTCGCTGTTCTGTAGCTAGGACTAAACGATTTTGATACTTTTTCAACCATTGAGTAATTTGTTAAATAAGATTTGTTAATAGTATTAACAATGATTAGTAATTCATTAATCAGTGCGGGGACTAAAACTGGTAGGAAAACATCAATAAGTTTAGATTATAAAGAATTTAAGGTAAAGGTTAGCAAAAACTGAACAGGCATGATCAGTCAACGAAATTGAACAACAATTTCATTATTTTCATTAAGCCTATATCCAGCTGTGGGCATTTTTGATGATAATGTTATTTATTATTTTTACTGAATTAAAATAAAGTTATTAAAATAAAACATAGTAAAACTATCTCCTGTTAAAAGTTTACGTTTACTAAGAGGGAGAGTAGTATATTTTTGCAATTGCATATTTTTACCGTTGTGGTTCCACAACAAATGGTTGGTACACTCTATTTTTTGTACAGGTAAGTCCGGATACAACCTGCTTTCAAGAATGATCTTGTATGTGTTTGAGCCACCGTCAGCTATTAATACATTGTACATAAGATTTATTTCCTTTATTGAGCACTTAAAACCTTCAACCATAATTGCTTGCTCCATGCTGGTGGACAATCCAGAATTATTTTTTGTGCAATCAAGAGATTCTAGTCACACGTCTTCAGAAAATACACACGCGTAAAAAACGTAATATTTGTTAAGGACTCCTATGTGCAGGACTTTTCAGGTAAATTCCCCAACGATTTCTACACATCCAGATAAAGCCGCATCAGATTCTACTGTTATCATTGCCGTTCCAGCACCATTGACGTGACCACGAGATATTGCAACCTTTCATTTTTCTTTGGCCGTGTGCATTGACTTTTCAGCAAAAATTCGCCATATTTCAACAACATCATTATGTGTAGTGCTGTATAAACGAAATGGCATTGATGGCTAATCCATAGAGACATTGAGTTTGTTGAGACTTGATAATCCAATTCCTGTTAGAATGGCTCCTGATACTGCTCCAGTATTTATATATAATTTCGGATCAGTATATAGATATTAGTAAATTTCTCTTGAACTAATTTCTTATCACTCAGTTTACAACCGAGTTTCTCACTATGTTCTTCAATACGAAAAAATTAATTTGAAAATGACTTGACTTTCAATATTCTCCGTTCCTGAATTTCTGAAACAATTATTATTATTTCTTTTATAATAGAAAAGAACAAATCACTTGTTATTTTTACAAAAATCAATAAGTTCTTTCTTACGGTACTATCCTCGGATTTCATTTCTATCGTTAACGTCGTATTAATCTGGCATTGGCGGCTCGTCTGTTATATTTTAATTATCATCGGTACGTTTCTAAAGACGAGATATGTTACAAATATTACACCGACAGACGTACCTTGTTTTGTTTGCTTTTCTTAATGTAAATGTATATCTCTATATGTATATATCTTCTATGTATGCTCCGTTACACGTATAATGTATAACGGAGCGTTCCCGGCTTATGGTAGAAATAAACATAAGAGTAAGTAAGGATTCTTATTAAAAAATAATATAAAACTATTCAACATATAAGTTTTTCCATATGAAATATTTGTTCAATATAACAAGAGTTACAAAGAATACTTAATGATCAAAACCAGGTAGTCACGCTATACAGTTTACCGTCTATCGTTTGGCGTAAAAAACTTCTACACAGTTCCGACGTTGACGAGCGGTCACGCGGTATTGAAAACGACCGGCCGGCGCTTCGCGTTATGTAACAATTCTGCAGTTGTAATTACGTTTATTTAAAATACGTTATATTAATTATATTAAAATTTATTACGTATAATTAATATTTATTACGTTTATTTATTTTTCAAATAAAGTATACAATTTTGATTTCTACTGAACTAATGATTAGAAGTAGTTTGTGGTTTTTTTTCGATATATATATATATATATATATATATATATATATATATATATGACAGGGGAGTTATGAAGTTAGCCACTATTTTTTAATAGGTAACTAAATATTTTTTATTTCATATAATTTATGTACAGTAGTTCAATCCATAAGATTGTGTAAGCGCCGTCGCGTATTTTATGAAAAACTTGCTTCGAAATTTTGACTTTATGATGAGAAGAAATTGCAAAAAGCGAGGACGCTATTAAACTAATAACTATTTTCCACCATTCAATAAGTCAAAATTGACAAAGTCTTTCAATTTCTTAGAATGAGTACTCTGAAATTGGCCATTTCATGCACAAATCACAGTCAAAACATAATACGTCTCTTAAACTAGATGAACGTGCATAGTCAAGCATATAAATAAAAAGAGGCGGAAAATATGTTTGCACAGAGATTTGTTGCGTACCATTATTGCTTCTGGATTATGGTAGGAAAATCTAGAAATGTCCACTATTATAGTATTATATAGTATAATTGGAAAATTGTTCTTGTTATTATATATATATTTATATATATATATATATATATATATGTATATATATATATATATATATATATATATATATATATATATATATATATATATGTATGTATACATAACAAACAATGAATTATAAGAGTAAACTAATTGAATTAATACTATATTGAAGAAGATAACATTAGGCATATTAAAGAAAAATCCATAAAAATATAAGTATTGAATGCGATAATGGTATAAAGTTACGTAAGAATATTCTATAAAAACCTAATTACGAAGAGGCATACATCCTTATCTAGTAATTATCCATAACGGCTTTGCCTGAGCCAAAAAAATTAAAGACTATATTTTTTGGTATTCGTTTGTTTATTTATTAATTATTGTAAATTTATTTACGGTGTTCTCTATAGTTTAATTATTTATTATGTGTTTACATATAGTCTATAGTCATAGCTACATACAAAATTAATTTTTTTTATAATTTTATGTCGTTTAAAATATTTTCATATATTACATCAATTTCGCTGTAACGATGTAAAACTTTAACTCAAAATTGCATTCGCTGTACTCTCAGTTCATTGACTTAAACGTTATTGCTTATTACATTCCAAAATAATATTACGTAGTGTCTATCTGGCTGTTATAAAATAGACAATCATGGAAGTTTCCATAATCAAGATACTGTTTTTCTGCCAAACGCAAGAAAAACTTCTCTTCTATGAAATAAATTACTAAATACTAATTTTAATATATTTATATCTCTTTTTTTTCTTTGCTTGCGGTAGTAACCATTACTGAATAGGAGCATTGAAGATTCCAGAGTATTGTTATATTGGTCTGAATTTCATATAATTTATAAATTAGATAAAATAAGGTTACACGAGCAAGTCGTACTTCATTTTTTGTTACACTAAGTATACTGATCGGAATTATTTTATAATAGCGGCCCATTTTTGTTAAAAAAGGTCTTTATATTTTTTAAATTCACATTTATTTTATGTGGCTTATACTCACTACCCAGTAAAGAGGAATTTTGTTTTATTTTCTTTTTTGTTTAGAAGTAAATTCGCATTTAATAACGAGTTTTTCTCTTGTTCGATTTTTTTAACTTTTAACTCTAGCTGTTCGACATAAAATTTGCACATACAATGAATATTAATTTTATGAAATTGTGGATTTTTTATTATATTGTCATCAGGAAAAGTTCATGTTTTCTAAGTTTAAAAAATTAATAAAATATCAAATAGAATATATTATTAACTGCCAGACATTGGTAACATAAAAATTCCGTTATCTAGTTACAATATAGTTCCGGTATAGTAATATACAAATGACATACCCGTTCTTTGTCAGATGTACATGGCATCCATATATTAACCTGTGCGTTATTAGAAATATTCATAAAAGTGGCAGAGTTGTCATTCAACGAAATGGAAATGCATACTGCAATGCTTCGCTCTGGATTATTCTCGTGCCATCCTGTTATTTACGAGTAAATCGTAAATTTCGTAATAAATTTTCAATATTATTTGTCTCATATTTAAATAATTTCTCATAAATATTTAGATAATATTTTATGTAAGAAATACTTATAAGTGATTTACCTACCATCGGCCAGGTGTATTTTAGGCAATTTTCAAAATACGCTTAGCTTGTGTATATTCAGGACTTCCCGCCATGGAATTAGGTTGGAATATTTTTTTAATCTATTGCCAGTAAAATTTTGAAAGATAAAACAGTGAAAACTGTAAGGTTCGCAATGATCGACGGAAAAAGAGGACGAAATTATAAGATTTTCTTATTAACTACAATACCCTAATGAAATTTTTGATACTCAGAAAATAAGAGAATAAATCTCCCCAATTTTTAAAAATCTAGATCTACTACAATGAAAAAATGTTTTTTATAATACCATATTCGGACGTTCTAATTTTTAGTGTGCCTTTTATTCCAGTAAGCAATATTAAATATATAATAGTATTAATGCAATTAATTTAAAACACAACGAAAACATGAATAAAACTTTTGAAACGTATGTTAATTTTGAGGTATTTTACACATTCTCAACCATCACATCACATCAAAACTCAAACTAAAATTGGAAAATGAGGAATTATTGATGACCATTTTAAACAGTAATAACGTAACCAGGTCAGTGATAACGTAACCAGGTCACAATTTTCTTAACTGGGTGAAGTATTTTCCATTGAAAAAGTACACTAAAGTAATTTCTTAGAAATTTGTAAAAGCAGCAAAAATGTTAATTTGACGTAACAAGTAATAAAGAAAAGTTGAAATATCATCAAATAAGATTGTACGTTATGTGTCATTGCTGCTACTTAAGATTGTATTCAAATGCTTAAGTGTCGATAATTAAAACCAAAGAAAAAGTAAATCATTTTCAAAAAAAAGTCAAAATCATTTTCGTTTAAAAGGTAAAGTCATTTTCTTCAGAACAAGCAATATGGACGTTAAAAGAAATGTTTATTTAATTTTGAAGACACCAATTGTTTTGCTTTTCATTACTTCATAAGCGAAGTATAGTTAAATTATGAATTTAAGAATACCGAAAAAATATTACTAGTACAGGTAATATAGATAGAAAATTTGCTGCACAACTGTAATGGAATTTATTTACGTATAAAATGCATGAAAATAAATTAAGGAATAATTACAAGAACCTTGAAAATAAAATAAAGCGTAAAAAATTTATATTGATTACGTTCACATCTGGAAAGATAAAGCAAAAACTGCTGATATAATTACGATAACTAAAAAACTTCGTCTAGGATAAGTAAATGATTTTTTAAATTATTCTCAAAACTAATATTTCATACAGTTATTAAATTTCATTACTTTTGTAACTCTAAAATTTTGAAAACTTAGCACATAAATATTTTCATCATTGAACCCATTCGGATTCAATAAGTTACGTCTTCTTTTAATCGTTCGTCAAAAAGTTCTGCAAAATTGCGCTTCGCATATTATTTATTCGATAATTTTCGATATTTTGCACCCTTATTTTTTTGATCAATTAGTAATTAAATACTATACAAATATAGTCATGAATGATCACAATATATCCTGACTTGAACATTTGTTACTGCTGTAACCAAAAATAAGTTTACGTTCCGTTAATACCACGTTCGAGTATAAATATAATTGTTATAATTAATTTTTCTTTATTAGCTTTAGATATTCAATTACAAATACATTTTTTTTTACTATTGGCCACGATCCTAATAACCTTTTAGCTAAAGAAGAACTATTAAAATCAACCGATGACATACCTTTTGTCGAAAAAAAAACGTATTAGTGAAAGAAAAGTGAAAATAAACATTCATGTTATGTTTCATTTTTATAACTGTTAATAAAATTATTTATGGATTCCCCTCATAACATATCCAGATTTAAGACATGTTCAAAAGATTTAGTATGCTTTCGAGCAAAAAAATAAAAGATTTTCAAAGTATTTACTTATGTAATATTTTTTGTTTAGGCATTAAAATAAGTTTGTGTAAAAGAAAAATTATCAATTTGAAACAAGGTAATAGAAGTTTACAAATACAGACGATGAATATTCGTAAATACAAAATTTAATATAATTTGTTTCGTTAACAGTGTTTCTTGCTCAGTTTTTAACACTTAATCAGGAAATGAAGCCGAAGAAGTTAACATAACAAGAATAAATTAATAAAGGTTTAATGGATATAAAAAATATTTGCTAATTTTCATAACATTTTGCTTCATTGAATTGATATAACCTCGGTCTATCTTCACCGATTCATTAGCCGTGTACCTTTTTAAATGAATTCCTATTTATAATTTCAAGTGAAATTTTTTGACTGGAAATTGGAAACAGGAATCGGTTTTCATCAGGAATGTACTTTTTAACAATAATTTTTACTTCCCTTGACCGGCACTAATTACTTTGAATTTTTTATTATTTTCAGAATACTGTTCTGTTTCAAAATGTTATACTATAAGAATAAAGATTATTCAATGTTTCCATTTTAGAGTTAATATATTTTATTCTTTCTCTCGTTTGACTTTTATTTGAACATTACATTCACGAAATTTTTTCTTATTCTTGAAAAATAAATCAAATCATTCTGGATATATCAATAAATATATTCTACCTCAGTATGGTTAATGAAAAGTTGTATCAAAATTGATTAGGTATATCTAAATGCGTAGAAATAACAAAATTGATATTATTATACCTGTAATATGGCACAAATTACCTAAATCGTGATCAGCTGAAAATAAAGATATCCGATGACAGTAAATCTAATTTAAAATGAAATGAAAATAAATATAAATTTTTCTAGTGCAGCAATTTGATCGATTAGAATGTAATTAATTTCTAATCATTATACTATCTTAATATTTAACTTTAAATAAGAAGCTTCACTTATTAGTCACCATGACGTCAGTAGATTTTCTGAGATTCTCGAATAAATAAAACAAACAATTATTTTTAATTTTGAATGGATATGTCCTTCGAATATGGAACGCTGATTTATATGATATAAACGAAGTTCATCTAATACTGAATTTTTATATATTCTGAGCTAAGTGGCATAAAAATCTCAATATACCTGTCAACATGACTGTATACATGTATAACACGGTTTACAACAAATGTCCGGGATTTCCGGGGTTGACCTGGAACTTCTGATGTTTTCTCGTGTCCAGGAAAATTATAAGTTTGCCACGGAAATATAAAAAATTGCAGTAGTTATTAAAAATGGACTTTATTGACATTTTTTATGAATGTATACATGCAATGGCCACATTGCCATTTTATTAATTGATCAATGAAAAGACCGGAATCGGATGGCTACGGATCTCATCAATGCATAATTCAAATTCGAATGAATTGCGAAGAGTCGTGTTCCAGAATTCAAAAGTTGCTAATAAATTAATCCCGATGGCAATAAATTTATTAAAATGAAAATAAGAGCATAATAAATGAAATATTATCAAATTATAAATTTAAACTCCTAATTACAATGAGAAGAGATTAATTATCGAGAAAGAAGTAAGTCTTCACAGTTCCTTTTGCCAAATATTAACATTAGTTTTTAATTATCGGTATATCTGTGATTAACGTAACTATTACTTTCATCTTAAATTATTATTATCTAATGAGTCGATCGTACTTGGTAAAAAGTTTTATTTATATTTGTTAGTACAAGAAAATCTTATAAATAAATAAATTTTTTTAATGTTTCTTCCTTCAGTTCAAACGAACTTTTTGTTAAGTAAAACTAATGTTTTTTCTTAAATTATTAGTAGTTACAATACGCTAATGTATAATGTAAATAAAAAGTAATAAATAATGTTATTTTAATGAGGTTTTACTCTTAACTTTGCTTTACATTCTACATCTACACCATGTAGTAGAAATATCCCGCAAAAACCAATTGTAAATATGGTAACCCTATGTACAACAGCTATGCTATACAGTAGCCTCTTTCAGTTGTTCATGGCTACTTTAATAGGTTATAGAAGTAAGAGTTAGTTCTGACCAAATTTCTTCTGAGAAGTGGTATCTCTAATATGAATCCGTCGGTCCTCATAATTAGAAATTAAATTGAAGCCTCACAGTATATATTAGGTAAAAGGGTCCCTTGTAAATATATGCTAAGAAAACCCTTACATACTAAAACAAATACATATAAACATTTATGGGTACATAGATTTTCTAATTCATTACTTATTAATGTTAAGATTTTTCTAATAGACTTATTCGCATATAATTATTTTTATTTTTGCATATTATTATTTATTTGCATATTTTCTATTTGTTTAGGACGAAACACATTTTAAATAACACAAAAATAATTATATTTGTTGTATATTCCGTTGTTTTTTAGTACATTTTGTGTAAACTTCAAGTAGCATTGTATTTTCTCATAATTTTGAATTACCAATCAATTTCCGATCCTTTCAAAACTATTTCTAGAAATGTGACTTATATAATCGAAAAACATAAATTGGGGAATTTGTAATTCTAACCGTCAATTGATATACGAAATTAAAAAAAAATTACTTTATTCGCCTTCTAAAATTTCCAAATGGATATTTTTAAGTGTTATGCATAGAAATATATATGAGTTAAAACACTTTATCCTCGTACAAAAATTTTATTGTTTAACGTCAACAATTTCTAATAAAATTGGTTGTCACAGATGGGCAAGTTAGCAATATTTTAAGGGCTCCATTATTTCCTCTTATGGCAAGCCACTAATGAAACTTAAGGAATGCCACTAACGAAGACTAATAATTTCATTTACCCTATTTAATACTATGAACTATCTGAAAAAAGTAACGTTGGTGGTTATTAATACGAATAAAGATCTGAAATAATTATATGACAACAGCTATATTACTTGAACATTACGCCAAAAATATTTCGAATATTCTTGCTTAATCCTAGATGACTAACCAGTCGTAAAAATTACGACGTGTGCCGTACGCTTTTAGTGTTTAGGTAAGTTCCACACCCCCGCCGCCCCGCCCCTTTCTATACATTCCTAATTCGCATCTCCAGTAACCCGCAAGCACTGATTGCGGATGCACGTTTATTAGGTCAGGAGATATCGTGCAATCGTCGTAAAAAATACGAAAGGTTAGTAACTACGTAACTTTTTTTCAAAGTTGTGTATTTCTGTATTTGTCTATTATATTCAATAATTACTATTAAAATATATTACTTTTATGTTATTACAATACGTAATAATAACTCTATTTTATTTATAAATCAATAGATTGTAATAATATTTGCAGAGTTATGATTTTCCGTTGTTTTTAGATTCGAAATTTATTTAGTTTATGGTTTCAGATGGATTTGAGAAGCCAAAATGAAAAAAATTATACAATGGTTGTAAGATTCGGACGCAGAGTCAATACCCGATAATCAGCCATAATCATTGGATTCATAGGAAGATAGTAATTTAGAGACGGAAATTCACATAGAAACTGATGGCAGCGACGAGGACGCAACACCTTCTTCGGAGGATGAGGTATTCGTTCCACGTAGCCGTCGTGACCGTTGTCGAAGGTTAGTTACAAATTCTGATGATGACGCGTCACTGACATCCCGCACCGATCAGATGGAATTGGACCATGAGGATGTACCGCAGCAGCAATCAATCATTCAACCAAGACAAAATACTCTGTTTGGTAAGAATCAACATAGATGGTCAACGACCCCTTGCGACTCACGTACCTGCGGGTACGTGAGGGGTTCGTAATGTGCTGCATATTATACCTGGTCCCGTAGGTATATCTAGAGAACTCTCGGAGCCAAAACATTTGTTTCATCTTTTTGTTGAGGAAGAAATGATCGACCTTATAGTACAGTATACGAACGTCGAGATTAACATCAAGAGTAATAAGTATAAAACTTCTACGTATACTACTGCACAAACGTCAGCCAATGTAATCAAGACATTGCTGCGTTTGCTAATTCAATCTGCGGCTCTCAAGAGTAACCATTTACCTACACGAACTTTGTTTGATACTATTAGAAGTGCGAAAACTTACAAAGCCTGCATGAGTGCCGAAAGATTCGACTTTTTAGTTAGGTGTATGAGATTTGATGATAGAAATACTAGACAAGAGAGAAGAGCTTCTGATAGACTGGCACCAATAAGAGATTTCTGGGAAAAATTTATAGAAAATTGCAGAAAATGGTACAAGCCAGGTTCTTACATTACTGTGGACGAACAACTAGTTGGTTTTAGAGGACGCTGTCCCTTCCGTATGTATATTCCTAATAAGCCCAATAAATATGGCGTGACTTGTAATGATGGCTGATTCCAGTACAAAGTACATGTGTAATGCTATACCCTATATAGGGAAAACACAAACACAGATAACGAGCCATTAGCAACTTATTTTGTAAAGGAGCTATCTAAACCATACTATGGGTCAAACAGGAACATAACCATGGATAATTGGTTTACGTCAGTTCCTCTGGTTACTGAACTATTGGAGTCGCCATATAACTTCACAGTAGTAGGTACACTAAGAAGTAATAAACGAGAGATTCCTAAGGAAATGGTGAATACTAGAAACAGACCTGTCGATACTTCGATATTCGGTTTCAATAAAGAAATGACTTCCGAAGAAAGAAATGAAGCCGAAGTCCAATAAGGTAATTTACCTTCTTTCTACCACACATGATCAACCTCATATAAATGCTACTTCAAAAAAGCCCGAAATTATTGAATTTTATAACTCCACAAAGGGTGCGGTTGATACAGTAGACCAAATGTGCTCGATCATGAGTACTAACCGAAAGACCAATCGATGGCCAATGTGCTTGTTTTACAACATACTGAATTTGTCTATAGTTAACGCGTTTGTCTTCCACGTCAGTAATGCGATCCGTAATGGAAAAAAAAACATGAAAAAAAGGTCTTTTGCTTTCGAAATGGCAGACGACCTGATGAAGCCTTGGCTGCAAGAGAGATATCAGACTATAACGTTAACCTAGACTATAACGACGACCCTCAAGAAGGTTTTAGTCATGACGTTTCCAAAACCCGTAAAACTTGCAGTATCTGCCCTGCAAAACGTCGTATGACCACGACCTTCTGCAAGATTTGCCAAAAAGCTATTTGCAAGGAGCATTCTGTTCCGATGTGTAATTATTGTTCAACATAAGTTATGTCTAAAATAATAATATAATTACATTAAGATGAAACTAAGACTGTGAATAAAAGTCATTATCTGTTATTATCAAAGTTGAATAAATAAATATTGATGTTTCAATCACTCGTAAAAATTACGAATCGTTAGTGATAAAGTTACTAGAAATTAAGGTTAGTGAGCTAGGGTTAAGATTATGTTTTTAATTAAAAATTGATAGTCCTTAGAAGTCAAGGTCTGTTTTTAGTTTTATATCTATGTTTTGATCGTTATGGTGTTAAATAAATGTAGAAGTTAGAAGTTTATGAAAAAATAATTAATGAATAATTTCAGGGAGTTTTTCCTTGAAATTTCGACCGATTCCACGATTTTTTGTATTTCGTCAATGAAGCTCTCGGCATATAAATTAAAATCACGTTTAAACGCAATCTTAATGGTTTTTCATTAATTACGAATTATTACAAATGATAACACTTTAATGTTCATGCAAGTATATTTCGGGTTATAAGGTGGTGTGAAAAGTAAGTTAGAAATCTAGAATAATATAGATACATACTTTTTAAATTTAATTTTAACTAAAATAAAATTGCCATTTTATATTTATTTGAACATTTTAAAATTTAGTTGTTAAAGAGAGAATGGACTATAAAAAAATATGTTGAAATATTGGCTCCTTTCCTTTTATGAAACAATTATTTATTTATATACGCAATTGATACGTACGAGAGTAATTCCTTGTAGACAACCAGGGCCCCAGTCCCGCTGGACGAGTGGCCAGAACTCGAACCCTGATCCTCGCGGATAACAGATAAACTATTTTATAAGACAAGCAAATCATACACTTTTCTTTACTAAAAATTTCAAATTAATTTTATTTACAAAATTTTTTCACACTTTTCATTTATTAAATTTCAGATTTTCTCAAATTTAGTATATTAATAATTCAACAGACTTGATTTTTTGCATGAGTAGAAAATATTAATAAATACACATTATATTTATAGTATTTCTACACCTATTTGTTTGCCAAAGAATAAGATGACGTATTTAACTTGTAACGTTAACCATATTTTTACATAGAAAAAAGCTATGACTTCCTCCATTAAATGAAATCTACATATGTAAAAACGTCAAAAATCATGATATATATATATATATATATATATATAAATATATATGTGTATATAAATATATATATATATATATATATATATATATATATATATATATATATATATATATATATATATATATATATATACATACAGTTTTATTTATCACATAAATTTATTATCAAATTACAAATAAAATGTAAAACAATTATATTATGATATAATTCTAACGACCATAACAAAATAGTTTTACTAAAGTGTACAATAAGACTATAAACATTTTGACAAAGACTTCTTAAGAGGATTGTCTTTAAATGAAATTAAATGAAACAATTTTTAGTTCCTTCAGGGGTTATAAGCACAAGGAACAAGTATGTAAAATTACGCTCGATTATATTTTATAAAAAAGCAGAAGTACTAAAAACCAAATTTTCCCACAAAAGTGAAATTAACATATTCTCCATAAAGTAGAAAAGTTATGTACTAACTGAAATATTAATAATTGTCAACAAAATTTTTGAAATCATTTTCAAAAGTACGACATTTACAATCAAATTTTGTGTTGAATTTAAAATCACTCAATCCAACTGAAAAAATATATATTGAATAAGCCACTAACTATATTCTAAATAAAATATGACCCCAGAATTTGCATAAAAACTTAATGAAAATTAATAATTATATCATACGAAATTCAACTAGTTCTAGTCTCGAAAGAGGTCAGTTAATACTCGTATCTTCATTTATTACGCAAGTTCCGGAAAATAGCAACATTAGTAGTGTCCCTTCGGAAAGTAAAATTCCTTAAACTATTTTTTAGAAAAAGTATCATCAGTATAACGCACTCAGCTACCATTATTATCGATGAAATATCATTTTACCCGAAAGGTAGAGGGAAAACGAGTTTCTTAAATTGTACAAAAAGCTATGGCTTTATAGCTAACGCGTCTGCTTCTGATATGGAGATAGATAGCTAGATATATATATATATATATATATATATATATATATATCACATCAGAAAATCAAGATTATCTGATGCCTCCATTTTAGGCAATACTATCATTATAAACTTTCTTTACGTTTGAAAATTAGGAGTTATTCGAAAGATTTTCGCAGACCTTTTTTAAATTTGCAAAAAAATATTTAAATACTATTTAAATTTTGGACATTAAAATATATTTGGCGTTAATTTTTCATAACTAAAGTAGAAATAATATGTAACGTAGTATTATTTCTACTTTATTTAAGTTCTTTACCACGACTTAGGTTTTGTTGTATGACAACGTTGTGTGCTTACCTGAAGATGTTGTCATACAATGAAACGTAGGTCGTGATAAAGAATTTAAATAAAGTAGAAATATATTTTTTTCATAATTTAATTTTTCACAACTAAATGAAACTTTTTAGTTTCAATTAGTTGTGAAAAATTAAATTATAAAGAAGAAAGTAGTGAAAGTTTAGTGGAAAATTATTAAAAGACAAGAAAATAGGGTAAAACTTGGTAAAACGTTCCAGTTAACAAAACGTTCCGCTACACTAACACGCTTACTAACGCAGCCATACAGCTCACGGCTAAACACGTGACGTAGATTCAGTTGCTTAACAATATGGTTGACGCACACACGATGTTATTTAACGCTAATAAGAAATATAAAATAAAATAATTTGAAAGGACCAAAACATTTTGTGGTAAATTTCGATGTATTAATCCTTATAATTTTTGTGTTTCCTTGACCTAAACTATCGTGAATTAGATGAAATGACGTATAATTTTTTAATATGTCCAGAGTTATAACCTTGAATTTGTCGCTTTATAATTCAAGGTTATAACTCTGATAATACGCTCCACTAGCCGTTTTTTAAAACGCCTCATTACCCACACTTCATAAAATTGTACCGTAGATATTATTGTAAATTGTAATGTGGTTTCTATTTATCACAGATAATGTCCCGAAAATACACAAGGGAGATGTTGCTGGCAAATTGGAGTGCAGAAGACTTAGAAGATACCATGCACAGCCGTAGGAATATAATAATGGGAGTTAATGATGCTGTAAAAAATTACGGGATTTCATTTCGAACCCACAGCATTAAAACAGAAAAATCAAAAGGATCACTAGGTCGTAGTCCAATATTTTTTCAAGAATATGAAAACAAGTTGGTTGCCCTTATAAAAAAATAGAAAAGGTTGATTTTGCCTCTGATAGAAAATATGTGAAAGAAATGGCATATCAACTAGCAAAAAAGTTAAATATAAAAATTCACTTTCATGAGCTTTAAAATTTGCTGGAAATGTATGGTTTTTCGTATTTAGGGCTCTTAATAAGGAATTAATTCAGAGAAAATCAGAGGGACTATCACTTTCATGAGCATAATGAGTTAATCGAAAATATATTCAAGATTTCTTTAAATTACTAGCCAAGCTCAACGAAGAAAACGAGTTTGCAATTCATCCTTAGGATATCTTCAATACGGATGAGTCGAGTATCCAAGTAAATAATAAGCTCAACAAAGTAATTCCCATCAAAGGAGCTAAAGATGTGTACACGCTCATAAGTAGCTAAAAAGGCAAAAATTTTGACCTGATTTTTTGTAATTCTGTGGGTAACTCCATACCCTAGTTTTGATATACAAAGGAATGGACATCAAGCCCCAGTTTTGTGAAGGTCTTCCGCCTGGATTATAAATTTTTATGAACGAAAACTTACGTTAATAGCGATATTTTTATGAAGAGATTCACAGAAGTATTTTTGGGCCTAAAAATCTCTAGAAAGACGCTGTTGATATTAGAAAGATAGAGTTCGCCTGCTGGTACCTGCTGGAAGAAGCCAAATCAATAATGTCATCTTACTGTGTTTACCTAGCCACACAACCCATGCCCTTCAGCCTCTTGACAGAGTTTTTTTAAATAATTAAACAAGTAATAAGGATAATACGGAATAAAAAGCTGACACGCCATGATGTGCCAAAATTGATCAAAAGGGCATGGGGACAAAGCTGTTATAATATCTAATGGCGTTTCAGCTTTAAAATTCATTGCAACAAAAAACTTAGTAGAAAATTCAAAAGATCAAACTTAAAGAGAATCTTTGTCCCTATAGCAAGATTCTGGTGACATGACAGGTACTGCCAACGCTGTTGTGCAACGATCAAGAACGAACGTCGTACGGTCACCACAGAAATCCAGCGATACAAGCCTGCTAAAGGGGCCACAGAAATTACTCACTCACCAACACAAGTTTATGTTGCATATGATTCGAGATCTTTATGGCAAAATACCATCGATTGTTGTAAAGAAGATATTGTGGTGCCACTAAATATATGGAATCTGAAGCTCAGGGGGATCGACAGAACCAAGTCTCCTTAGGCCATTCACTGAAAATATTTCACTAATTATTCATTCGCCATCTCTTCCCGTTTTAAGAAAAATTTTAATTGAACCAGAATTTTCAAGTTTAAATCAAACCAAATCACATACTACAGCAACCACTGTTATAACAGCTTCTATACATTTCCACAACAGTTACATTTTTTTGAGGCAAGTTTTGACCAATTAGTCACTATTTCAAGAACATCTCAAAAAGATTCGGTTCAATGTTCTTAACCTGGACCATCAAGAATAAATGCAGCTATATCGAATAGGTCAACTGAACTACAAGAAACACAAACCAACGTGTCAAATGAGCCCTAAGAAACACTCACCACTAAGCTTCCTGTGTCTATGGGGGAAAAAAAGAAAAAGCATTTAATTCATCATAATTTGTAAGTATAGATGAAAACGAATATGGAATGGATATTTATGAGAATCAATTCATAAACCGCGGAAAGAATAGAAAAAAAGGATAGAAGATGAAGCTGAAAACTTTGAACAGCCTAAATATGCACAGAAAAGGAAAGTAGAGATGGAGACAAGAAAAAAAATCTGATTCATCACCAATTGAAAGTATTAATGAGAATAAAAAAGAAGAAGGCAGAAATAGAAAAAAATAAGCAGGCATTTTTATTATGCAAAAAAAATAAAATCAGGGGATTTAAAACGAAAAAGAAACAAGGGTATGGGAGAGAACAAAAAAGAAAACAACATTTGATTCATCGTCGTTGGACAGGAGTGGTTATTATGATGATACCGATATTTCTGAAGAAGAATATTCTGAAGCCGACACAAACAAATGTGTAGAATGCACAGAAGACTATTATGTAAAAAAATCATCCTAGCATTGAATTCAAAGCTCATCTTGCATGGCTTGGATGCGCGAGTTTTGAACCACGCACAGTCCTAAGTGCAATAATTGCGGACGAAGAACCAAAAGAGATGCTATTATTATATGTGATTTAGTTGAACTGATTTAATTTTAAATTGGGTTGAAATAACTTGGGTATCATTGTAAATGAAAGTTGTATTGTCATTGATTATTTGATTATTTTGTTAATTTAGGTTAATCTAAAACCACTTAAAAATTGTTTTTTAGAGTTTTTGATATTTTTTAATTACTGAAATTGTGAATTTAAATGTCTATTATTTTTATGAAAATAAGTGAGTACAAAATCTTTTTAATTAAAAGTAATTTATTTGCATTGGGACATTTTAAGTTAGGTTAATCATCTAGAAAGTTTTGAGTTAGGTTAGTCACCTAGAAATTCTTTTTTGAACTTTGGTGTTTTAAGTTTAATAAATGAAACGTGAATTTCATTGTTATTTAACGAGCAGAAGTAACAAATTAGTTTCGCTTTATCTTATGCCAAAGCTAAGTGTACTTATATTATTGCAAAACTTTAGTTAAAAGAGATTTTTATACTGGGGTATTTTGTAAATGAATATTATCGAACTCCTCAAAAGGTTAAAAAAATTAAAGATGTAAATAATCTCAAGTTTGTATTAAGTTTAACAAGTTCCATATTGTTGCCTAAATACCAAATACTATTAATACAGAAAGATGTGGCGTTATTCTTAAGTTAATTTGGTTTTATTACATTTAAGCAAAAAGTGGGGTGTATTACCAAGTACCCTACACTAATAATATGAGTTGCGAGAGATTTAAAAAAATTTAAATAAATGTCTTGTTGAAATAAATGTATATATATATATATATATATATATATGTGTGTGTATATATATATATATAGATATACATATATATATGTATATATATATATATATATATAGTATACATATATGTGTGTGTGTGTGTGTGTGTATGGATGTGCCCGTAACGTGTTCGAGTGTAAACATTCAGAAATAATATTAAAAACTTTAAATTCAATTTTAATTAATAATTATTTCTGTTCCTTTAGACCTGCTTTAATTCAGTGGGAATTTTATTTTTTTATGTATTTACGAAAACATCGGATTGAACTTTCGTGTATCAAAATTAGACAGCAGAATATAAAAAATGCTTACATTAACTAAGAATATAAATAAAACAATAGCCGAAAACACGGCTATTGTTTTATTTATACTACTAGACTACTAGTTCATTCATCAAAGAATTAGGGTCCAAAGTTATGCCAAGCAAACAAATGTAAGAAAACATACTTGAAATAAAAATATTTACATTAATTATATATTGTAAAATTCTGCGGTTTCATATTTTTTTCAAATTTTTAATAGAACTCATTTATTATGTCATAATCAATGAATCTAGTGAGAAACAAAACGAAATACTTGATTCTATGACGTATTTCGTTTTTGGAGCTTCATCTAGATTCTAAATACTTTGAGCAAATTAATAACCTAATTACGAATTATAAAAAAAGAAACGCCAATTAAAAACGAAACGCCATTGCTGCGGTCTACGTTCATTAATTAGCAAAGTTTGCGTTTCGACTCAACTTGTTCCTTATTTATGAACCATGTGAGGTGATTTAATTTTTTTTCTTTAAATTGTTAACTATAATTGAACATTCGCGAAGTAAATTAAAACAACTCGAAATAAAATCTATTTATGTTTTAATACACGGTTTTTTTGAAAATATTTTCGATAACTTATTTTAAATTATATTGAGATCGATTCCTATAAAAGGTTATTATGCAATACGTTAAAAAGGTGGATTCCGTAACATTAGAGTATACAATCATTTTTATTTTGTTTTATTCATAATACCTTCTACAAACCTTTACCTTAGATTTTAGTATAAAAGTTAAAATCTGAATAGCGTATTTACAGATATTTGCCTCTTTTGATTATTAAAAATTTAATGAATGAATTCGTTGTTTCTCCTAAAACCGACCATAATATTATATTGTGTTTTGTAATGAGGAGTTTTTCTGATGGATTACATTAATTCTGTGCAATGTTATTTTTAATTATAAAACGTTAAAATATAAAACGTTATAATTTCTTATTTTATATTTTACTTAAGTAACTCAAATATACTATGGAAGAGTTCTGTACCAATCTGGATAAACTATTAAAAATATTTTCGGCAATTATTCAAAATTAATCTCATTGATATGTTCGTTTAGCTACACATCGAGTTAATTCATTTATACAGTACATATTAAAACTGTAATATTTCCTAAAAATAGTATTTGTTGCAATATCTGCCTTGAATTTTATTTTTGTCAAATTTTTACAATTGAGTATTCTAATTGACCTATTCCAATGATTCGTTTCAGGGTACCATATTACGACTGAATATCACTGAATATAAATATACGACTAAATAGGAAATTAAATACAAATGTATTTTCTTTTTGGTCGCCATGTTATATTGTTTCATAAAAATTTTATGGAAATTTGTTTATAACAAATTTCCTATGATATTTTTATGAATTGCCAATAAAAGTTAAAGAATTGAATTTAATACCTTTTTTGGTTTCATAACGTTAATATTTGCTTATATTTCAATAATAATTATCTAATAAAATGTAATATAATTGTAAGTTTTAACCAAGCAAAACGAGTATTAGGCAAACAGACATAGAAGATTTATTAGTTTTGTAAACAAATGTTGTACAATTAAGTAGGGCAGGTGTTAAATATTGCACACCAATTTTAAACCTAATGTATCACAAATGTGATTTAAAATTAAAAATGAATAAATATGGAATCATAATTTTATTCTCAAACCCCTTATCAGGAATATTCCACTTGATGAGATGTAGGAAAAAAATCCCATCCACTTTACATATGCACATAAAATTATATTCCTTGATATTTTGAACATTTCATGGAAAAGCTTTATGTACACAAGTTTAAAAGTATAGAAAATGTAAAGCTGTGACAGACAGAAGGACGGAATCTCATAACAAATTATAAGGACTCTTTATTTTACTACGGACGCTAAATTTCACGAAATTCGTTTCTAGATACTATGCATGTTCATATAGAAAATCCCTTTATTAAAGTTTATATCTGTTATTGTAATATATCTGTTATTATAATATACCTTTATAAATTCGAAGATCGTCTATTGTGAACGCAATATTATTAACCTCATGTATGAAGCTATTTAACGTGCCATATTTACTTCATCAGCCAAAAAAACATAATTTTATTTAGGTGGCGCTGTAAATTAAATATACCTATTATCATAAATATACATACCTACAATCTATTTCGGTAAAATTATGATTGAGTGCTTGGATAGTTAAATGCCATGGGCAATTAGTAAATCTATGCGTGCATATGTATGTGTGTATTTACACCCATATAGATGGACATAACAAGTTGCTAACTGTACTTGTTTGAAACGAAACGTTCATTTCGTGAGGTCAAATTTAAATCAATTTATCCCTTTCGAATTCGAAATTTAACTATTAATTACTTGTAATCTGAGTTCGCAATCTGCAAAGGTCACTGGCCTACAAGGGTAAGGTCATACTTGAATATATATTCATAATTGTACCGCCCTTAGACGTGTTATTGGGTGTGTCGGATCAGGGATTTTGATTTTTTTCGTGATATGAATATATCTTACATGAAATTATATTAGTATCAATTTACATACACTCAGATATATATGTCCACACTAATATACATAAAACCTACGTATTGTCACGTACACATGTTTCCTTTATGCATAATTAAAATCAAATTAAAAAGCATTAATATCCACACATATTCACGCATATATAAAGACTCGGCTCTAGTACTACCCTTCTCCTCACGCAGCAAGCAGCTTGAAACATATAAAGGTCAAGAGTGATGTCATCTAAACTCGACAGGTCTTGACTGTAATTCATTGTACAATTTTGCGGTGTAAAATATATATAGTGTTTTTTTATTTAGTTTCAGTTGCGGGTACACTTATTATGCAGGGAAATTTAATATTATCAATCGAAATAGTTTTAATTTAATTTTAATAGTTTGAAAGGATTTTTAAATATAAGAATTTTTTTGTCGTCATATTTCACTTTATTCTACAAATTTGGTGAAATATACCAAATTAAAAACTACCTAAGTTTGAACTAAATAGCTGCAATTTTATTCAACAAGTTTCTTTCTCTTAAGGAAAACTTCATAAGAAGCGGTGAAAGGTCATGTAAGAAATTGCTATAAAAAAAAATTAACTGAATTTTATCAAACTCATATTCTATGATGGCCTTATATCAAGAAGGTAAGTCAAGGGTAAAAAAATGTTAATAGAACTGGAATTGGCAGAGTTGCTACTCAATTAAATACACATCAAATTTTAACTTTAATATATAGTGTATTTTATTAAACAAACAACGAACTTTTTATTTAATATTTACCATGTTGCTTATTACAATCTTTTAAAATCTTAACAACTTTGTGAATTTTTCACAAAAACTATGAAATCTAGAAGCAACTTTATAGTGTGCTTATAAACTCTAAGTAAACTTAGAAACTCTTATAATTAGAAAAAGAAGTTATCTTATAAATGCTTGTTTCAACAGTTAGGGAAAGGGGAAGGAGTATATATTTTTGTATGATTTAGCTACATTAAATTACCAAAAACAACGTTTTTAGTTCTTTGTTACTAAGTTTAAATGTTTAATTTGCCTTCTAGAAATTCCACATAAATAGTTACAGTTTTTGCTATTGAGAGGTGTATATATTAATAAGCTTAATCACGAACATCACATTTATATCTTGTTGGTTTCTGAGAAAAACGGCTATGTCAGATAGGCATAGAAACGGACACTTAAGTGATGTTACATGGATCGTTTTTTTCATATAGCTTCTTTCTTAGTGGTTTTCTTAGTAGTACGGAATAAAAAATAAATTAAAATTTGTTTCCGTCTTTGTCCTACGTGCAAATTATCATATTTTTAAAATTTTCTTTTTACATATACTCTTTTCTGAAAAGAAATGTTTTTATTTTTAATTGCTACTTTCTTCATCTTCAATGTAAATTAATCTCCAAATAAACAATTCTATATGAAATCCAAGCGAACTTAATTATTAGTGTTATTTAATGTAATCTTATTTTTCGTAAGTAGATTTACGCTTGAAGGTCATACATAAACTCTAATAATAAGGTCATACATCTACTCTTGAAGGTCATACATATTAAAAATAAAATTTAAATTCGGTAAAAGATGTTCAAAAGTACATAAATTTGTCTGCATAAAACGCTTATTGCAATTCAAATACTTCGGATTCCTTATGTAATTTCAGCACAGGTTCCAAAATTATAGGTAAGTACTATTTTGATGATCATAATATATAGAAAAAAGAATTGTCATCAAAATAAACTTCAAGTTCTAAGCATTTTCTTCATGCAGAATTGGAATAAAGTGGTAATTTAAAATATATGCATAAACTTTATTAAACACGTAACGTAATTTTTTTCTGGAATTCGGCAAGTTTTACGAAATCAAAACATATAGCGGGAATAAAAGCTTTAAGAGATTTTGATGATGAGTAAAGTTAGTCAGTGCAAAAATTAGTAATTTTCGCAGTCTATTCCTCAAAAACCTTAAAGCTATTTTTACAAAATGAAGTTCAGTCGAGTGTTAATCATTTCCTTACATACGCATGATGTGGTATTATTTCTACTTTCTTTAAGTTCAGCAAAACATTTAACTGCGTATTATCTTAAAATAAAAAATATATATATATTGAATGACTTCTCATATTTTTTCCATAGTTTTTAAAATATTGGGTAATTTATGCTGCAGCTATTTTGAACATGTCGGAGAAATATAGAAGCTTGTTGAACCATTTAATATTTTAGCTGAAATTATGTACGAGAAAAATATTTTAAATATAATAATTAATAAATTATTTAGATCTATCAATTTTATGACTGTTTAATGGCAGTTTTAGAACATTCGAAAAAATAAGGTCGAGAATGAATGCGAATGGAAACAAAGGTAAGTACATCAAATAGAATTAAGTATTAGACTATAATACATTATAAAATTATTTAAATGATATATTAGTAACAAAATAATTATACTTGTTTGAAGTAAATGTATGTACTTTGCAGGTTCTCAAAATCACAATATACTATGAAAAGCGACAAATTCACCAGATATATCTGCAAACTTTGACCAGAAGTAAATAATGTAAAAATAAGTAATAAATATTGTCGAGAAAGGAATACCCGCAAATATCAGTGCCTATTATTATATAGTAATATCCGTTAGGAGGAAAGCTCAGAATCGACTGGATATTTTAACAAGAGAAAGCGCGAGCACTTATTGACTGCAAGGGGCAAAAGTTTACGCGAGGCAAATAATTAAATTCCGGGGAAAGCTTGAAGCTGAAGTTATTAATCGGAACTCACAACAGTCATTTACCATTAAAATGTTATCCATTTTAGCTTCAGATTAATTTATGAAGTTTTCCAGACCGATATAGATAGACGTGACATTTTATAATCAACATTTCTTTTAATTTTTATACGACAGCCATAATAGACACATTTTAAAATACGAGTTACAGTGTTTTCTTTATATGATATATTTTGATTAGTAATAAATACAAATATAAATCTTTATTATTTATTTCGTTATTTTTATTTCGTTTTTTATAAGTGTAAAAAGGAATCTTTTTATTACATATAATTCAATATAATGCGAATTTTTATGTATGCAATAGTTAAAGTACTTTATTGTCTCAAACATTATAGGTTGTACAAACATAAAAAGATCCAGAAATTGAATTTATACCACATTGAGTGACATACGTATACAAATAAAATCTCTACTACACATTTATCACTTAGGAGGGGCTAATTATTTGTAGTGACGAATATAACAATATATCACGAAAATACACATGAAATCTTCATTTTATATGGATTTTTGGAAAATATTCTCGAATACAAAATGTACAATATTATGATGCTTCCTTTAATGTCCAAAATTTAGATATTTTCTTTTCTTTTTGAATCTTTCTAAGAAACATCATAATCTGATTTTAAATTAGAAGCATGAAATAAGTATAAATACCCCCACATCTAACATTTTTCATGAAATATATCCACGGGAGTAGACAAATTTAATCCATTTTTTTGTCTTTAAATTTGAATTAGAAAAATAGGTTTAAGAAGAACGTATTACTAGAAAAGTATTGTAAAATTACTACCTACAAATTAGATTCACTTACCGGCATTCAAATAAGTCTTGAATCACAAAACATATTATAATTATGAAGTGGCGTCGACCCATTAGACATCATTATTTGGTGGGAATCAAAATATGGAGCTCACACAAAACACTAATGATATTTTGTAAATAATTTTTGAATTTGAAATTTTGAAGTGAAATTGACCATACGCGCACTCTGTTTAAATCACACAGATTTTTTTCCAATTATTTACTATTCATGAGACTTATGAATTTTTCTAGCACTTTTCAAGTGTGGACACTACCGAATTTCCTATGGTCATTTTATTACATTTATTAAACAATATCGTTATAAAATTAAGTACATTAAAATTAGCTTTAATTTTAAATTTTCACAGTTCATAAATTTTTTTAATTTCTACTACATACAGATTGAGTATTTCGTAATAATCGCTTCAAAATTTACTATAAGAGTAATTAGTTTTTGAATTGAAGTAAATGAAGTCTCTGAAATGAAGACTAAAATACGACTTTCAAATAGAAAAAAAAACTGGGATCTTATTCTCTGGTTTTCCTAATTTTCTATTAGATTAATGTTGTTACAAAAAATATTAACTGAGATAATTTGAATTTATTGGAGAACATGATTATTAAGGTCGTCTTAAGACATCCTTATTTATTAAAAAGTTACGTCTGGTGCTTCTTCTAAAAAAAATCCTTTGAAAAGTGATTAAAAATAAGTATTTTAATAATTTAGAACATTAATAATGAAACCAACTAGCAAAATTATATTTATTTATTGTTTTCAGAACAGTCTCTGTGAAACTCTGTATTGTTTCAGTCGGCGGTAAGACTGAGAGGAACAGTCGGTCCTGTCTTAAATCTCTTCTATGGCATTTTCAAAGGCAGTCACCACTGATTCGGTTTCGTGAAATCGTATTCCTTGCACTTTGCTTTTTTATTCTTGGCTATAAATAAAAATCATACGGTATGAAGTCGCAGTTATGTGGCAGATGACTCAAAATTTATATATCCAAAGTGATTAAATATTCGGTTGTTCGATTGGTTGCGGGTGCAAGGAGATAGTTGTAATGAAGGAGGATTGTTATGCAAGGGCGTTGCTCTTAAATTTATTTCAAATAATTATTGTTATGGTTATATAGTCTGTAATTATACCTGTCTACAGTAACTTTTATTTTTCAAGAAACGACGCATACTAACCCATCGATCTGACTGTATTTTTGTGATTCAATCAAATAGAGGGTATCCACCTAGATAGTAACGTGAGTGTACTTGAAGATTATAAACAATGTTCAATGCTCCATTGAGGAATACTAATTGAAATCGATCGCGACTTTGTTGTTGATTGATAATACAACAAATTCAGTCAACAAGTGTTCGTCTGAATTGTTTCTTGCTTTAAAATAGTCTTGACGGGATACGCGCGATTGGTAAGCAAGATAATTCGTTATGTAAGCAGAGTTTAGTTTTCTAAATTCGAATTAATTTCTTATTAGCATTACTAAATATGGCCTGTTCTAAAAATTCAAGGTGCGACCATTCTAATTTCCTCTGTATAATTTGATATGATTTATAAATTTATATTCATAAATTTACCTCTTAGTTTTATAATCATTGCTAAAGTTCATTGTTTCTAACTATTTCTAATTGTTATAGCTATTCTATGAGCTCTATTTTATGATTATTTTGTTCTATTGTCGTAAAAATATAAAATGCGAACAAAGTTTCCTCACTTTAAAATATTTATATAAATTGTCATTATTTGCAAATAAAGAAAACTTTAATTTTTTTTTGAGTTTCTTTCCAAATGTTTTGTATAATTTCAGTCTCTTGGTAAAAGTATGGTCGAAGATAATACCGTGCTTAGTAATACAAAACTCCAAGGAACATGTGTACACAATCGCCTTCTATGTAGTTGGTATAGAGAATATAATATAATGACAATTATATGAAAATAATTTAGAAATAATATTGTTTTGATTGCTATGAAATTTATCTTTTTTTAAGAAATATTTTCATGTTTAGTCGGATAAAGGAACACATTTTATAATGAATGTACAAAATGGTGGTTTTTATCATGATGTATAATTAATTCAATAATTCATAGGTAGAAATTTCTATAATTTTCGTTAAAAAAATAATACCATGTATATTTATTTGGAACAACTTCTTATTTTCGTTGATTTCTTTATTTAACATTAATTCTATTTTTAATTTGGATTTATTATAATTTATGGTTTGTTATTTTATGAATAATTATTTAGCTGTTTTGAACAGATTTCTAATATTTCTATTACCTGATTATTATTACGGATTTCAGTCATGCGTTTTTACATTTTTAACACTACCATGCTCAATAATTTATTTTACACTACGAATTAATTGCAAGAAACGTGCACTCTTAAAAATATTTTACTCTATTTTCACTGTTATAAATTTTCAAATGCCTTAAAAACTTACAATTCTTCTTTATTATTACATAAATTCTTCAAAAACGCTTGAAAAACAGCTTTCTATAAAGGTTTTTCTTCAACTTTGGAAACAAGTTGTCACCATTGGGGAATTTCAAGATAAAATAATGGATATATTTTTAGTAGCAGTTACAATTATATTCAAACGTACTTATAGAACCTTTGCTACAGAGTCCCAAAACTTTCTTATACTAGTCCACTTGTAATTATTTTTGAATATCGGGATACATCCTGCACTAATTTTTGAAAATAAGTTGGTCATGAATAACAGCGTCTTTCGTACTGATAAATACTACCTCTCAAAATCGATAAGTCATTGTTGCTAATAAGTTTATTTTTATTTGAGCATTTTTGAATACAAATTTCTTGACATATTGCATGTCCTTTATGTGTTTTAAATCGATCTGTCCGGGTGAGTATTAACGTCGACGCTTTTTTGCCTTGTTTATATTACACAACTAAATGAAACTACGTGATGTAGTATTATTTCTACTTTCTTTAAGTTCTTTACCACGACCTGGGTTTCGTTGAATTACAACATCTTCAGGTGGGCTATTAGCAAAGATAGAAAGAAGTAAAGAAATTAATGAAAGTAGAAATAATACTACATCACGTAGTTTCATTTAATTGTGAATAATGAATTTCTACAAAATTAACGCCAAATATATTCAATATTGTTTATATTAACTAGATAATCTTGAACTATTGAAAATGACTACTATCTCACAGAGTAGTTTTTTCACATTTTCACAGTTAAGTAACGAATTTAGTCGCAGCACAATGTTCGATTTTGGTAAATAATAGAGATTCATTCATTTGGATCATTTATCGCTGGGGATTACAAGAGAACCAATCATGATAATTAATTTATTCTTATGTCTTTATACTGTCAGTGAGGGTTACACATAAATTATATTAACAATTACTCTTGTTTAATTTTGTCTATCCCGAAAATTTATGAACGCACTTCCTATGCAAAACATTGAAAATATGCAACCCTTTGTAACTGATATGGAATATTAGTGACAAAGGGTTGTGGAAAATGGTTATAGATAATGATGATATATTGAGATATTTTTTTAAAAACGGTAAACCGGAATAGCTAATGTTGGTAGAATATATTATGATTGGTCAAAATTTTCGATATTACATGTTTATTCTGCTATAAAATAAGTTTTATTAAATTATGTCGCGTCGGGAAATAACTGGGCATGAGGTACATGATAAATATCTCTGTGATTTATTGTGAACGAAACCTAGAGTGAAATACGTTTGTAATAAGATATACCTACGTATTGTCTTTAAGTCATAAAATATAAAATGTTTAGAAGGGTGAAGTATACATAATGTTTCGAGGAGAAGGTCCAAAATCCACAAATTTTAAATTTTATTTATTTAAGTAAAAAAGTCTAATGTTTCACCCAGAATTAACCATGTAATGTCGTAAATTTTTCGAAGATATAACGCTTTACTAAGCTTCTATCAATAATTTCACCTTGCGAGTATGTGGACATTAGAAATATTCACAACGAGACAGTTATTTATAATCGTTTTTCGAATTTCGTGAACCGATTTATTCGAACCCCATTTGTCGTAACTGTCATAACGAAATATAATCGTAATGACTACTTTCAAAATTATAATTCGATAATGGCATAATTTTCATAAAATATAAAATGTATGAAAAATATTTCATCAAAATCTAATCATGAATAAATATGTTAACGAATAATAAAGATGTCGTTTTATTTTTTTTTGAACTATAAATGGCTAATTTTCCTATCAAAAATCTAAATAAAAAATATAGTGGTTCCTTTGATAAAAGCATTAAGTAAAATTAAGTCTGATGTAGACGTAGCAGTTTACTTTCTTATTAGCTAAGTTGATTGAATTTCTGTTTAATTTCTAAGTAATATATAAGATAATTTTAACTTATTTAGATTTGGTTTGCTATTTGTCTGGAGAAGTAATTACAAATATAAGTCCCTGAATAAATTTTATTATTCCCTAAAATCATTTTAATTTCTCGGAAGATTTTGTGGAAAGTAATTGCTTCAGTAAATATCTTCTAAGCCTCAACAATTTTTAAACGGAGCTCTATTTACATGTTGACCTTTAAATAATGAAAGTGACCTAAATATAGGACAAATTCCCTTAAACCTCAATTGTATTTACTATGAAAACCATTCTAATTTAAATAGTTTCACATAATAAATTTACTATAGTTATTAATTCTAGTTGTTATTATTATGCGCTCTATTTTATTATTTAAAATTTATAATATTCTGTCTGCTTTTATATAAAAATATGTATATATTATGGACATGTTTTGTGGAAACTTGTGCAAAAGTATGTTACGTTTATTATCTAAAGAAAATGAATATTGAGTTTGGTAGTATCGGAATAGATATATTAAAAGGTTGGCAGCAGAAATGTTAATGCAATAAAGTAAAGCAAAAGCAGCCGTTAAAAAAATAAATTCTAAAATTAAAATTAAATTCTACTGTATTAATTCATCGTCGCGTTGCTGTACTGATAGTGTAACATCGTATTACATTTAAAGTCAGAAATGGTGATGGAACTTAATTAAAACCAACACAATATTTTAAGTCAATATAAATGACATAAAAATTAGGTTAATTTTATGTGAGTCATCATATTTAATATAACAGATTAAATTCCTATACTTAAATAATCGTAAACCAAAGAAACAGAGAATAACGCTATCTTTATAACATTGGAAAAATATGATTGAGGTGTCATGTTCGAGTTGAAATGATATTTAAAATTGTCAAAAAAATTTGTCATCTTGCGCCACGTTTAGAAAAATTACACTCGGATTCATTGTAATTTTTTTGTTTAGCCCTTTTTTAAATTCACTTTTCGTTCTTGAGGGACTCTCGCCTTAATATATAATTCAAGAAAAATTTAAATGAAGGCAAAATTAATAATTTTTTTTGGACTTGGTTGAAAATATTTATTAAGCATTCTGATTTCCAAATTTATCAAAGACAAGCTGTTTTATCGGAAACAGAATCTCAAATTTTGATTCTTATCATAACGTATTTACATATAATGAGACATTTTAATCTAGTAATTCTAATATATTCGGAAATATTTGATTCCCACAAGATGGACATTAACATTTTTACAAACACAGCACATAAAGGTTATTATGATCTTATTACATTGTCTATTGATTTTTCTAAAAGAGAAAATAACTTATTCGGTGAAGTATTTTTGTTGACCTCTATGGTTTTTTTTATTGCTGCATTGATAATTTTTTAAATGACATGATATTTACGAATATCTTGTGAAAATGCAAGTATAAATTAACTTTAGTATATTTTCAAGCATAAAGTCAATGGCCGAATTTAATTTATAGTAACAAAAGATAAATTTATAACAAAATCAAAGTCTTTGTGAGTGCTGTATATTTTCTGTTTTTTCTCATTGGTAAATTAGTTTTATTTACCAGCATAGGATGAAATGAAATATACAAACACAAAGGAACCTCAGAACGTATGAATTTATGTGCAGAAGCAAACACATATGCTGCAAACTTACTCATACTTGGATTCAATTCGTTTTTAGGTCATGCTAAGTGGTTAACTTTTCTTGAAACTTAAATGGGTATATGGCTGAATATTTCATATATTTTTTTGGTTTAATTATTTCAATATTTTTTTCAACTTTTATGACAATAAAAACACGGTCCAAATGGAAAGAAAATTAGTCGTTAAAATATTGAACGTAATAGTCTTGGTAACGATTTTGAAAATAATAAGACGATTTTGAAAATAAATTAATTACTTCAATTTAGTTAAGTAACCAGCTTACCAAATAATGTTACTCTTGTCTGTACTTATAACTTGCCATTTTCACCAGACTATTAGGCATTATTTTTTTTTCAATTGTGTATCAACATCTACACAAATCATTAAACGTAAATACTTTCTTTCTTATATTTTTTGCAAAATAAGTAATATATACATAACAAGAAAATGTTAGAATATGCTTACATCAGATTAGAAAAAAGCTCGTCCTTTAAAGTACTGAACAAGTTAGTAGAAATATATTGCAAACCTAAAAGTTCATTGCATCGTTACGAATAAATATTCGCATGATATTTAGTCGATTTAATTGCGAGTACCACGTAGCACAAATGTAACACTATGTTGATTAAGTATATATTCGTCAGCTAAAAACAAAAATGAATCAATTTTTATAAAAGGTATTTCTCTATAAAAGGTGCTGTTGAATTACATGGTAATAATATTGAAAGCCTGTTTAAAATCCAGTGCAATCCAGAGTCTGGTTCACCGTAGTAATATAGACTCAATTGTGAATAAATTTTTGAATCTATTTAGTTTGGCCTGCAAGGGGTACACGTATATTTTTTAATATTTTCATCCTAAAAGTACCATAGGTAAGATTAAAAATAACTTATTAACAGTTCTGAAAATTTATATCTTAAAATTTTCTTTAATGAAGATGAAGGTACCTTAAATCTCAGCTAGAAATTTTAGCTCCAGCGGTATAATAGTTTGAAATTCAAGGCTTGAATTCTATTCTCTGGATTAGCTTGTACCCTAAGTTTACTGCTTGAGTGCTAATAATTAAATTTCAAGCTTATTCAAGTATATTCCATAAAAAGTTTAAGTTTGTATTAAAAAGTTAAAAATAGCTATCAACATGCACTGCGAACTGTTATGTGCGTTTCTTACTTGCTTACTACTGGAAGTGTCGAACCAATTGAAATTTATTACAAAATGACAGCTAAATACGGCGATTCATGTTTGTCCCTGCATCAAATATATGAGGGCAGTAGAAAGTTTAATAGCGGTGTATCTCCTGTGAAGTATACTCCGCAAATGATACACACTCAATGCGCAGTGAAGGAAGAAAGAATTGCATAACTGGACGATTTTTTTGAAAAATCAGACGTGTAACTCCGAACAAAATATCGAACGAAAAACGAAAATCCTATAACTTTTTAAATCAGTTTAGATTCAGCGCAGAATAGTATCCATAATGCTCAGCAATTAAATAAAATTCTGCAAAATGAATGCCATGTCCGATGGCTGCTGACTCAAAAGAACGTGACATCGATCACCATGAAGAACTTTTTCGTAATTTTTACGTCTTTATCACCCGGGTTCTCCATGACCAACCAGAAACGAAAAGGTCAAGCAAAGAATATTACCATGGCTTATAAACGAAACCAAAAAAAAGCAGCGGTCAACCATTAGCAAGAAAATTTAAACTCACCAACTTATGTGACTTGAAATATTATATAAAAAGTTTATTATATTCAAATTTCCATTTTTGTTTGTTATTATTATATTCAAATTTCCTAACACATCAGGGTAAACAGCATAGTACAGCAAGACAAATATCGACTATATACAGCGTATTTGACGGTAATGACTATACAGGGTATCAAATTTGAATGTTTCATACAACCACCTTATTCCCCATATTTAGCCTTCAGTAACCACTCAAATAAAATATATAATAATGCAAATATTTCAGAAGATGAAAAGGTGAGAACACGAGTGCATTTACGAGCAAAATAATTCTTATTTGCGTACAGTTCTGAAGCAATGGAATACTTGAAATGAACTTTATGCAGACTATATAAAAATTATATGTGTATTTTTCCTTAATATAATATAAAATTTATGACAATTTTAAAGTTTTCAATTGATAGATCTCCTATAAATTATATCCAGTACTTCAATTATTACTGTGATAAAATTTTAATTTGCGACTAATTTGTTTACCTATTTTTACGTGATGCTCAAACAAACATAATTCTGGCTGAGTGAAAAGCCTTTTGAGAAATATTCGGAAGTCTAAATTTCAATATTTATTCCAAAAATTTGTGATGTGAATTGCTATAAAAACTAGTTTAGTAGTTTGATTGTGATAACGAAAAAAACAGACCGACATTTAAATATTCTAATAAAGTGCATTTTTGGATCAGAGAAAACTAAACAAAATGGTATTTCATATGGAAATGGAAAAAAATGGTATTTCTACAAAATGAACGCCAAATATATTTAATAAATAGGATATTTTAGGAATATCTTATATGTTTACACTTACGTTACAGTTTTATCGGGGTTCCGTAAGTGTTCTTTATTCGAGTGACAAAAACAGAATACATCCATCTGTTATTTCCTTAATTAAACTCCTTTCAGTTTAAGTGCGTTTGTGATGAAATGCAGTTGAATTATATTATACATAAAGAGATAAACAATCTTCATTTTTTTAAATACCTCTCCGTGTGTCCATCAAATTTGGCTCTGAACATTTTCGTCTCATAGATTTTATGGAGCGCGATATTATTGAATATATCTTTTAAAATGCAATAAAAAATGGAATAAAAAAATAATGCATGTTTTACAGACACTCCAAATTACGAACTAAAATGTCGATATAAGAACGACATTGCGTAAAGTAATTTAATAGTTACTCTTGCTAACGATTTATATTCTTAGAGCAAAGTGAAACATGGGAGTTAACCAAACAGTAGACGGCTTATGTTAGAGAGGAGATCACATATGTAATCTCTGTTATATAATGTTTATATAACAATTTTGAAGATCTGAAATGCATACTACGATTTATCGGATAATTTAATATAAAACAAGATTTATTAATTTAATTTAAGATGTGAATGTCCTTTACGGTTCTTAAAAAGATTTATAATTTGTATGTAGATAATACCGTATATTTTTTATTGCCGTTTTTCGTAAATTTATGACAAACAAAAACGATCCTTTTGAATTTCTTTAGTACATAAATTCAAAAGTTTACCATAGAAACGAATTCTTTAATATAAAATGAGATGGCGTCTAGTGTGTTGCAGCCAGTTTCTGGTGTTAAATCTGATATCTGCTAATAAAATGCATTTTTAACATAATACTCGAGCTGAACCTTGAAGTTGAATTTAAAATTAATGGATTCTATTTATTTACTATTATTAGTGTTTTTATAGTTATCGCTAAATATAATAAATGTCACGAAATTTTTGATATTAGATATTTTCTAGATTATAAAACAAATTTCCGGATTGGAAATGATTTCCAAATTTTTATTTAAAATACGCGAGGAAATCAGTTCCAATTTGTGAACTATGATTATATTTAGAATATCTAATAACAGTATTCTCGAGTTTGTATTCTTGACTTTGCGTTATTAAATTATGATAAATGTATTATTTAGGTTTTAGAAAAATGTATTTTTAAATATTTGTTTTGTGACATGAGGTATGAAGTTTTCTTTTACTAGGAATAATGTGAGTAGTTTCGCTACTAACTAAAATATTTTTGAAAGCCAAAATCTTTTCCGTGCTATGCATATTTGCCATTAATTGAACTGGTCAGTAAATAAATAGGTTCGTTAAGGAAGGGTAATTATTTAAATACAGGCCGTTCAAGATTATTTATTGTCGAACTATTAAAAAGATACTATAATGGTAACATAAACATAAATATATATTCATTCCCAGTTGAAATTATAAATACCGCGAAAAGCGTATTAATTGATATATTGTACTATTTAAAGTTTTCTTATTTGCCGTTTGATGGTCACGTTTAAAGATTTTCGTTTGTGTTAGTTTCGTATGTTTTTGAAAACACAGCATTTTTGCCGTTACTGTGTCTCTAAAATTATCATTCAGCTAAAAGTCTGTCCATAACAAAGGACAGAACACCATGTGTATTAAATTGTATTGTATGCTCTCATACAACGTTTCATGGGTGAAGGTAAGTAGCTTAATATGCGTAAAGAAATAGCACCGGGGAATATATTTTGTAGTTAGGAGGACATGTTATGAGAAGGCAACATGATGAGGTTTTGGACCCTTACTTTAAACTATGTTTTAGATAAATAAGGCATATTCCAATAAGGAAAGAGTTTTGTGTTTAATTATATAAATTAAATATAAAACGCTTTCTTTTAGAAAATTTTTCAAAGAATATTTTCCATTCATTTCAGATTTCTTGTTACAAAAAATGAATATCAAAAATGACAGAGTATATTTTTATTACCGTTAAGTAACTAAATAAAAAGGATGAAATATTTTAAATAAAGCTTAAATATTTACTCTGTGTCTAAGGCTTTTAGCGCTTCAACTAAAGGTACTTTCAGAGCACTTTAATTATTATGAACATTGTTTTGTTTTGTATTCATTGCTGTTACAATGCATATTTGGTTCCTCAATGATAAAATTCAAACCAATTATAAACAAATGTCAAATGTTTACAGTATTAATTTCAAGCTTCGAGGTTGCCATCTTCAAAGGCAAACTAGACTATGGTGATGGGAGATGGGGATCTATGTACAGAATCGGGTCTTAAAATTTGACATAGTCCTCGTTTCACGGCGGAGTTTTATGCTACTTGTGTGGCTTATTGATGAGAGATTCAGAATCGCCTTCCTCGCCATGGTCCGGCTTGAAGGCGCTGGGTGAATACCCTGGCACTCAAACTGAAGTACACGGCAATATACTGGTCTATGCGCTGTATGTGTAAACCTCGTGGTGCATTGAGGTCCAGCAAGATAGGCGGGTTTTGCTTAAATTGTAGCGCGCACTGCTATTGACGCTGAACGTAGCTTACAGAACTCACTCAATGGATACATTGCCAGTTTTGGCAGGTTATTTGCCTACTAACGTTGCGATTATGGAACAGATGGCTAACTTCAGTTCAGGTTCAGGTTCGTTGGGCTTCGAATTAGTAGAGAATATTAGTTAGAAAGAGATGTATTTTGGAAATCGTCGTTGCTCACTGGCAATCCAGGTGAACTTCCTTTAATTCTAAAAGTAAACTACCAGATAATTTTCCCCTTATATCTTTGAGCGAATGAATAAGTATCAGCTTAATAGTCATTATTAAGATTAGGCAGTCTAAATCGCTCTGAACTAAGAAATAGCCTGACATGCTTCTGCGGCTTTGATACGCAGGGCGCGAATAATGTTTTATTCAATTACAAGGATGCGGCGTGTAGAGTTTTGTTGGAGAGCATGCCTCAGAACAACAGTAAATTAGAATCATATGAATTGTTATAATGAGAGCTTTTAGCTATTGTGACCTGATTGAGCGTGGACTTAGCTGAGAAATTTTCTAATTAGCTAAAATCGTACCACGAAAGGAAGTTATTAAATGGCTCATTGGTAGAGACAGTATTTAACCCTGGTGGGTGGAAGCGTTTGATAGTATTAACGGTATATTATTATGATATTTTTGAACCCCTCCCCCTTATTTTGTGTAAGGCAGATAACCAAATTTTACAAGTTTCTGATTATAATATGCATCCACAAAGTTCAGGGTTTGGAGAAAAGTGAAAGTCTTGATTTTATCGAAGTTTATGAGTTTATGTAAGAAATAAGTATCGGATTCAATAAGATCCCATGTGAATATAACAATTCCAATCCACCCGTCGTGAAAATTTTTGAAGAAATATAAAGAGAGAAATTTTTTTTACGTACTCCCCACATGACTACAATTGACATTATTATACTAACGTTGAAGATTGAAAAGTTTACTTATGCACGTTTTTACCCCAGGTTAGTGGTATCAACTCCAGATAATGTTCCCAAACTACCCACATTTAATTTAAAAAATTATCGAAGGTTTTCGTACATCGCCAGATATTTATAAATTTTAAATAAAAATAATAAATAAAATGAAAATTTATAGTAATAGAATTTGCATGAATATATGTGATGATATACAAAACGAAACGTAGTAGTCAAAAGTTGGTGTTATTTAATTTTAAAGGAAGGGTAAGTTTTAATCTTAGATGAGAGAGTCAAAAAAAATTTTCTTGTCGCTAAGCCAGCGAATAATCTTTAAAATATGCTTTGTTTATTGCAAATCCATTTTTGATTATTTTTTTAAGTCAAAAATTACTATGTAGAAAATAGCAAAAAGTATTTTATGCTTCTTCTTCAAGCGCTCTCTCTACTAATTGAAAATTAGTACTAAGAATTGTTGTTTAGAAAATAGAAACAATAGTAGTGTAATTTATTTAGTGTTATGGATATGAAAGATTTTCTCGGATATATCCAAATAGTGAAAAATGAAGTTAATATTTGTAAATAGTTTCACAGCAATTCTATGTACGCCAAATGTTTAAGCTTTTCTGTATACCCAAGAATATATGGGACCCGCGTAGATGCTATTGTTCCATAAATACATATTTTTAAATAATTGTTAAGTTATTGTAGCACACGAATATACCACACATTATTGAATAAACTAAACATCATAAAATAAATTCGATTTATTTCGTAACATCACTAAGAACAGAATTCGTTCTGAAAAGGATTTCACTGAGCCGGAAAACTTAAATTAGATATATTAACAAACGTATTTTGAAGTATGAAATAAAATGAAAAGTATACACACATTTTCTTTTAATAAGTGGAATCTTTTAATAAGTGGTTCTTCTTATAATGTTGAATATTATTTAAAAAGGGTTAGTGCAATGGGCCCCTGAAGTACTTTTTCATAATTTTTGATATTGCGTATCCAAAGAAAAACTAGAAAATATGAAGCTTATTCCGCTCATAGCCACAAAATATGAAAAAAATAGCCTAAATTAAATTTCCACGCAAATGTTTTAAGGAAATTATGGCGACAATAGTACATGTCATAATTTTTTAAATATGTGCCATATTTTTGCATGTGTATATTTATCACACACAATATGGTATATAATAGCAATATATTTACTTGTTTAAAATTTATATTAGGTATTAGTTTAATAGAAATACTACCCATGACCTATACTGATGCTTGGCAGCTTTTGTTTTACACTCAGTCCTTTGCGAAAATATCTATAGTTATTAATATATATTTATCTATGGTTGCTGATATATTAATACGAACATAAAGGTATATCATGCGGTTTATACATATAAGAGTAACAAGAAACAACCAAATGAAAATATTATACTTTCAATTAGAATGTGTTTAATATAAAGTTTTAGTTTCACCATCACTTTCGTTATAACTTCTAGGGCAATATTGTTTTACTATTGTAAAGTCTTCTTATTGGGAAAGAGTTGAAAATAATTTATGATTGCTGCCAACTTATGTTGTTTACTAGAGATATTTACACACCTAGATTAGGAAGTTTAAAAAAATTAAAAAAAGACACTAAAACTGGCAGGATTACTAATTATGATGATATGATAATATTTGGGTATGATATTAATTATACTTCAAAAATAATCCTTTTCTGCCACACCCAACATATATATAGATACAAAATATAAATACTTTTTATTAATTAAATAATACTAATTATTAATTATTACTACTAAATACTTAATTAAATATAAATACTAACAATGAGAGCTGTTGAAAAAATATTAACTGTTTTTATTTTTTTAAATACATAACTTTTTTAACTAACTGTGTAAAATCGCTATATTAAATAATATAAAATAATAAAATTGCCCAGAATAGAAGTCTTTATAAAATATAAATATAAATGCTCTTTAAAAACGACTGACATTTTTATTGTAACAATATTTTAGACTGTTTGATCTGCGACAAATTTAAATTATAGATTCTAAAAAGTATTTCCAAAGTATTGTAACATAATTAGAATTGTAAACGCAACCGGTATCAAAATTAAGGCAAGTCTTAAATATTTCAAGTATCTAATTTAGAACTAATCGTTTCAAATGATATTTGGGGAAAAAACAAAAATATTTCTCGTTGTTAAAGAAATAACAAAAATTCTGGTATAAAGCATACTCTAAATTTATATTTATTTTCACTTTCTAATTTGTTTTTAGTTCGTAATTATTAACATTTCTGGGTGAAATTTATAATTCTGGAATTTCCTTAATTATTAATTTAGTATTTTAGTATTACGTTAGTTAGTGTTATTTTTAGAAGGCTCATATCAAAACAATGTGTATAGATTGTTTTGGATAATTTTGTAAAGGTTCGTTTACATTAGTCGACACAATATTTTATTATATAATATTCATTCATTCCTTTTGCAAACATTTTCTTTGCTTAATTACTAAAGATAAAAGTTTATTGGCGTACTTCTCATTATAAATACCATAGTAAAATTTATGTAAAATACAATCCTTGTAAAGAAAACGACTTTGAATTTTCACGAATATTTGAAGCAATACATACGTAAACTGATTCCTTTGCCATATACATATAATACGTAGCTCTTTCTTTTTGTTTCATATCAAAACTAAAACATTTTTACTTTATGCTTAAAAAAATAATATGATTTAAGTTTGCGGACGATAATACGTAAACATTGTATACCATTGGCTCAACCCTAACCCTAAATACAAGTTGCAGTTTTCGAAGCGACAAGTATACCATATGTGAAGCATTCTATGAAAATATGACATTAAGTTAGGAAATATTAAATTAATACAGTAGATTATTAACTGTTTTACGTTAAAAAAATATAAGTTCTCTAATTAGAATGGTAAGTGCTCCGAGAATTCATTGTCAGTAACCAAACTGAATATCTGCGCCGTTTCTCGGCTACACTAAATTTTGACTATTTCTCCAAGAGATATTTTTTGGTATCCAATCAGTTATTATTTTGAGGAGATATATAAATATGGTTTAGAAATTGATGATTCTTTATAAACTTGATTTAAACTTTTGTTTAAATATGATTAACTTTTTTATTTTTATTTTTAATTCATGTTTAACAAAATAAAATATTCCGTCGGAAAAATTAACTTAAGATAAAATAAAAAAAAGTGTATCAAAAAGAAGCTAATCCGTGATTTGCTAATTCATAAATAATCTAAAATAATTAAGGGAATGCGTATAAAAACAATACAAAATCGGAATAATTAGAATTTTTTGCGAAATATCATTAACTTTTAGATCTTATTACATTTGTAATTAAATCTCTTAATTTTGAGAAATAATTTTGAAAGTGACTTCTCGTCTCTCTCGGTCTAATTTTATACACAGGAAGAAAATTACTATATCATTACATGCTCCAAATTTTAGTTTTGAACCTATGATGGACATATGTGACATCAATTATCGTTAATTTTATATCTAACCCACTCACTAACCAACCCACTCACAGATTATAAAAACGGTGTAAGAGCGCGCGAGCACGCGTGCGTGCGTGCGTACGTGTGTATGTATGATTATGTGTTTGTGTGATAGGTGTGTTAAACCAAGATTAACTTTATACTTATCTATGTGCAATATTGTGGTTTCTATAGAAGAAGAAACCGAGTTTTCAGGTAATGGTCAGTCATGTGCCAGGCGAGGTCTCGTGTTTGTTTCATGATATTTATTCTGCAGACGAAAATATCGAGACAATCATTTCTGGAATCAGCTCAAAGTAATTCATGGGGAAAAGCTTCACATTTACACTTGACCCAAAGATTAACAGCCAAATGCCACATCATATTCCAGATGCTATTTATGGGCCATTATTTCAGTATATCATACATGTTTCATGTATAGAAGAATAACGTACTAAGATGTTGCTTCAATGGTGACATAGGTGATCCTGTGGAATGACTATATCCTGTTAATAATATTCTTGATGGTTAAGTAAGAATTGTGTTACATTTGGTAAAGATTAAAAGAGACAATATTCATTCACAAATAACTTGAAATAGGAAATGAAAATATTCTGTATTTTAAATATGTCAAAGTTTCTTTTCATCGTGCACTTTATATTTATTATTTGATTTTCGTAGTACCATAACTTTTAACAATATCTTCTTGACTTACATAAAATTATGGTACAATTGAATGACCAAAGAAATATGATCAGTTCCTTAACAATGATTTGTTATTCAATTTGTTTCTGATGTCTTTACTATAGGTCCAGCAATTTTAATTTTATAAATTACTTAAATGCTTAAAATACAAACAAAAAAATTAAATATTTTTGCAAAGAATAAATACAATTTTTAAAATAGTATAACGTCTATGCAATCGATAGTCGTTTGTAAAACGTATTACTGAATAAACAGCAATTATGAAACATCGTTCACATCTATCTTGATATATTTTTCGTTTCGATCATTCTCATGTAATAATTACTATACTTCTTTCTCTTATATGGATTCTTACATTACCTGAAAGATCGTAATCTTACGGGTGTTCCTAAGTCGTGTTCTGGATGAATAGTATCTTTGTCGCTCATGTTTTATTTCTCCCCGCCTTTTATGTTTATATTTTTAAAATGGCTAAATAACCTTTCTTTCTTTACGTTCACAATTACATTTTTTTCGGCATTTTATTGACATAGACAATTTTCATTTATAATTCAGTCTCATCACTTTTTTCGTACACTCCGTTAGTTTTAATATTAATATTTCATAAACTGAGATTAGTTTCCATAAATAACTATCGGCACTAGCAACAGCTGGAAGTATTTATCACAACTTCAATAGAACCGCTATTAATTCTGATACACCCGTGTTTATTCATTGTTTTACATAATCTTCTATTCTAACCTAAAAATGTTTCATACTTTCATTTTGGGCGTCGTTTTGCAAGAACATAATATATGATAATAATTTATTATCTACTCGAAGACCTTATAATGTCGCAAAATAAGGAAAGAAACGAAACAATTTTGAAACGTTAATTTAAAAAATAGATCATTTTTTTGTTTTCCCTTACATCTTTTCCCATGCCTATTTATACAAAAGTCTCAAAAATAAATAAGTATCCTTGAATATGATATTGCATGCCACGATAAAATCAGCTTTATCATAAAAAACAACCTTAAAATACTGGTCACGCACTTAAAATAACATAAAACACATCAATAGTATTCACCGAACATCTAATTTCGAAATCGAAATCTAAATTGAATCTCGTCGATCTAAGAACCTCTGGGCTAATATAAACTTTATTTTTCCACATTCAATTGCTGACACTACGTCTCTTAATTTTGGCATAATATTGTAATATCGTTTTATGTATTTCTCATCCTTAAAGTGGTCATTATATTATTAGAATTCCGTAGACACTTAAACGTAATTAGGATCCATTATCAAGATCCTGCGCAGATGGAATGACATTAAAAAAATGTACGCCAAAATTAAATGGTAAATGAGTGAATTTAGTTTCTGAAGCACGTAATAAACGTCTAAATAGGGTGTGATACTATTTTATTCAAGAAATTTATTTAATTTTGTATGATCCTTCAACAAATTTGGTTTCCGTATTAAATTACCCAAGTTTTATTTGAACCCAGATCTGAAAAACATTGTGATATATAAAAAGTCTTTAATTCCTTTCATTTATACTTTCGTTACACTAATTGAAAGTTTCAAAATTTTTTGAAAAAATAGTAAATCGTTTAATGCGAAACTACAAAACGTAAACGATTTATTTTAGAAAGGTAGTCTTTTTAGAAAATGATTCATCTAAAAGATAAATTCGTTTAAAACAATTGTCTTTGTGGAAAATTATTATTCAAAAATATTAGTTTATTATTCGCCACTATAAAAACTTATTGAGCATATTTTTTAAATTCGTAAAAAGGTTATATATTATTTATGTCTACGGGCAAATCCTATTTTATAATACTTATTTTTTTAACCTACCGACAAATACTGGAAACTTTTCAATAACTGATAAAAATAGCGAGATGTGGTAATTTTATGCTAAAATAACAACGAGATTTGGTCTATATTATTTCCAAATTTAGGACGAAAATAAATAATATTAACGATGACGACTAATAATATTAACGATGATTGGACGAAATAAACCCTATTTACTTTTTTCATCAATAAAATTTTTTAATTGATGAAAAAAGTGAATAGGGCCAGTAACCCTAAATGATATTTTATCATACTTACGAAATGAAACAATATTTCTTTATGGAAATTTTCCTCGCAAATTAAATTTCGAGTTAAATAAATAATTTTGATTTCCTTTACAAACGCAGCGTTATTTTAAATTTTCGATTTGTGTTTTCGTAGTAAATATGTTCCTTCTTTTAAAACAATATCATCCTTTAAATTTATGTGCCGTATGATATATACATACATATATATATATATATATATATATATATATATATATATAAATATTTTATATGCCTGAATTAACTTTCGGTGACTGTAAATTACCCGCAAGGTTCAATAATTTTGGAGAAAAGTGATGATTTATGTAAGATTTAAGAATAATTAAACTGGGAAATGTCTGACATTGTACATTATTAAGAAGAAACGTTTATGTTACTTGACATTGACAGATTACATATAAATTTGGAATATTAGTCTATTTACTTCATGCGAATGCCAAGTCTGTGGAGAAAAAGTGTTCCTCGATAGTTTTGCAATTAAAATGTAAAGTTCTTCTAAGAAGTAAATAGAGTATTAATTGATCTTCATTTTTAAATGAAGAATTTTGAGGTATATAATTATTAACATATAATTATAATGTTGAATTTGGAAAGAATGAACAAATCATGTTTTGCCAAATGCATAGTACATTTCTTTAATAATTCGGGGAATAATACCATTAATTTTAAATATAATAGTGGACAAAAAATGCGCTTCAGCTGGTCTATACCGTTATCATTTCCCTTATACTGACTTGAGCAATGAGCAATATGGTGATTTTAAACATATTATTCCAATCAAATATAAAAAAGTGTCATGTACGTTTTAGAGTTGCAAAGTGTTTAAAGAAGAAAAGTGAATATGATTCAAATAACGTCGTGATAAAATGCATTTAAACCTATAATAATTGTATAATCATGAAAAATCTATAATAGTTTTTTATTATATTTTAAGAAATATATGCCATTCAATGTGCAATATTATGTTACCGCATATTTTCGTAGCTCAAAAGATACTCGATAAGAAAAGACTATAATTTAAATTGCCTTTGCAAAATTATTTAAGCTCCATCAAATAACAATTGCCAATTCACAACCATTAGTTTTTTTTCTCTAGGCCCAAATTCCTATAACAATTACAACACTTACATGACACTTAACGTTTTTGATGTTACAGCGTACATTTTGGGAAATTAAATGGGATTAATGGATATCCTTATTTAAATTTAAATGTAAAACAAATGTAAACATAATATTTAATTTTTTTCAAAATAAATATATTTTCAAAAATAATATTCCAATTCATCTTCTATCCAAAACTGCCAGTAGGAAAGATCTAATGATTTAATAAATAATTTTGCTTATGAATGTCGAATTCACGCAACATAAATGTTGAATTTAAATAAAGAAAATAATAAATTGTTAATACACATATGTTCACATAATATTAAATTATGAAAGGCTCAGCCTAAAATTTTCCTAAATTATAATTATTGCATTAGTTTGTAAACAATTCATTCATTCAATAATGGTTAAATAATGTTTTATTTATATAATTACCTTTTAATTTTACAAAAATTTAGCAAAGTATTTTGAAATAAAATTTTCGGTCTAAATGTATCATTATAATGACGGCAGAGTCTCCCTTTTTGTTCTGAATAAATCGTAGGAAAACTGAATAGATATAGTTGGAATTTTCACAGATTACAGGAGTACCTCTGTTCTATATTTGCATTTAATTTGTTTTATTTTATCATTTCGAAAGATACCAAATATAGAATATATAAAATCTTGATAATGGGGTGGTGTTTAAAAACTAGCAAGCGGAAGTGGATATATTGCCATTACGGCGAGGTTCGCATATCAAATGTTGACCAAGTTCAGATTTTATGAATGGCTGCGTTCCAAACTGCCAAAAGATGTCTTGTCTAAATTTATCAACGTTAATACTGTGAAATGGCACCTGGGGGAATAATCAATTGATTCAGATTATTTACTTTTGTTTGGCTTCTCGTCGTGTTAAGATCCTAAACACAAAATTATTTAATTATTATTTGGTACAGATAATATTTTTGTCATAATAAATAATATTGTAAACCCATCATATCACCCGATGAATAGATATCATAAATTGTTTAAATCCCCAATGTATATAATTGTATTAATTCATTTAAAGTCACAACCAAACCATGTAAATTATTTCCGTACGTTGAGGAAACTACGATACATAGTTTATTACAATTACCATCAAGAAATGATTTCACATACAATATCGCATTAAAAAAAATCTTTATCTCATTTTGGACTATCGAGTAAATACAAGTCAGTTTTATTTAAATTTGCACAAATCGTGCTACAATGACATTTTAAAATTATTTTTTCTTTTATTTTATTTAAACCCATAATACCACGATTAACAATTTTGCACATGAATGATAATAATTTCCGTAACTATAATATATTAGAAATTACAGGTCACTGAACCACAGGTCACTGATCAGTATATCATAGTATTTTGCACTTATTCAAAGTTCTTTAAGTCTCGGATTAACTTTCGATTATAAATCTTAAATGGCTTAAAGCTGCTTGCGATGCATAAGAAATTATTTTTTAATTGTACAGTCAGTTATTCTATATTAGAGAACGTTTTTTCCTAATATCCTTTCAATAATATATATATATATATATATATATATATATATATATATATATATATATATATATATCCTTTCAATAATATAACCGTTAAAATATTCAGGTTTCCATGTTATTTCAATATAGGTGTATGATTACTATAGGTTCAATTAAGTAGTGGTTACAAATAATATCTTCATGTGAAATAATTAAATATTTGAATGAGGTAAGGAAGACTTAAGTTTTACTTCATATAATATGTAACAAACATATTATATGAAGTGCCAAACTAACTAAACTATGGTCCAAGCAAAACTGTCATTGTACTTACCAAGGTCTTCATTTAGACGGATGCGAACGAAATTATTAAATAAGATACATGATTAAAAAAAAGAGATATTAGATATCTGAAAAGGTACCATTTTTTAATAGGAGTTATTTCTTTGAATAAGACTTAGAGAACCTATTTCATTGCAAATTTTATTAGTGGCGAAATTTTATTCAAGAAACAATTTTAATGAAATAAGTAAATTGGAACTATTCATGAAGAGCTTTAAATAATTGACCAAAGCTACTCAAATTGCACTTGAACATTTTTCAACACGTCAATTCAACATCGTTTTTTATTATCTATATTATAGATTATACAGTATTCTGTTAAACAAGATCAAAGTTAAATCGAAGTAATTATATTATAAATTTAGACTACATAAACATAACGCCATTTAATTATGTACATCGATATACTACAAATTTGTGTAATTAGTAATAAGTACACAATTTGACAATGGAGCACGTGTGGAGTAAGATTAGTAAAGACTTCTTTTTTTGTTGCTTTAATGCAATCTAAAGTTAAGTATTTTTTTTTAAATAAAAACAAGCTAATTGTACACTTTTATTTTTTATCCGGATGATTAAGTAACAACCTATATTAGAGATAAATATATATATATATATATATATATATATATATATATATATATATATATATATATAGTGCGTGATCAGTGTCCTGACACAACAGCGTCGTACCGTACCAGGTGCGTGATCAGCTGTTAAAGTGTTATGCCGTAAATTTAAGTTATCACGCTGAATAAAAGACGAGTTGATTGTAACAAAAATCATTTGTAAAAAGTAAGTAAGTTTAAAATGACTTTAATATATGATTAAGGTTTTGTAATACTAAATATTACCCAATGATATTGCTATATAATTAAAATGGAAGTGAGAGGGGATAAGATGCATTAAATAATTGGGTAGAGGGTCTGCGGGAATGTTTTCTATTTTTTCTATAAATTGAATCGTTTACTCTATTAATTACGAATAAATTATTAGAGTAAAGAAACATAAAGCAGTGATGTTGAAAAGCCTATATTTAACAATTATTTCTCAGAAATGGTTAAGAAAGAATATCCAATGCTTTCTTAACCAAATTTAATAATATTCGAAGACTTATATTTCAAAGGATATTACAGTGAAAAATAATCTTTTATTTTTTATTTAAAATATTCCTAGGAATTGAAGTAATTAAAAAAAAATAGTTAACTTAAAACAATGTGTGGTTTTTAATTTAGTTTTCCTGCTTCCATTAGACCCGACACTCACATTGCAACGTGGAAGAAGCCCATATCTCTCTGATGTATGTACGTTTATCGTGTCGATCAACAACAATTTCAGACTTTTAACGAATTGAGGAAACAAAATAAGCTTATATAGAATACATGCAAAATCAAAAAATATTGTCTCTTAAAGATGACTAATCATGACGTCTGTACTCTTGCATATGTTCACATTCTTATTACTTACTAAAGTACCTACCCCTCCTGAACCAGTCCTCACTTCACCTCTGACCATATATGTCCGGGTGGAAAATTTCGTTATGCGATTTAAAATATACTCAGCGCCATTTGTTGATGTACACAGAAACATTATACATTTGCGCAATCACTACACGTCCAGTCGCTAGGCGCTTCTTTGTTTTTGGTGTACAATGGAGATGATTTTTCGAAAATATTAAATTTGCATATTTACTAATTGTAAGAACCGATTACGATGAAGTAAAAACTAGTCAGTACTTTAATCAACCTCTATGTTTTCACAATTCTCTTTTAGAAAATACCATTCGAATTGAGTCAGGAGTTTTAACGTGATGCGTGTTCAAAGAAACACAAAAATAAACAAAAGTGAAATAAAAGGACAATGTTTTATGTCCTTAGACATTTATTATGTGGCCTAAATAATTATTTTTGCAATCATTTTCAATGTACAGACAAGCCAATCTTATTGTTTTAATATATATTTTGATGAATATGTTATGCACGATGATATTAAAATGTTTTACGAATTTGATTGAAATCATGGCCCTAAGGGGAAATCATAGTTATTTTACTATTCTAAGAGAAAAAATGAGTAAAAATACACATTGATTTTTCAACATCTTTTAAAAATTTTATGATATTTATTTCAGAAATTAATGGTTTTATTATAAGCAGTTAATTCGAAATTAATGATTTTATTATAGCAGTTGCCGTATCTGTTTTGATAGCCAAATTTTTGAAAATAGTAAATAGGCATATCTACTTTTAGCACGGAGGTTTCGTCAGTGTAACGCAAAAATGAAGTTAGTAGAAAGGCACTTTTATATAGTCTATAGAATATACAGCAAGTTCTTAATAACGCTATATATTTTAAATAACAATAAGTTACTTATTTAATGTTACAAGATAAAGTGCGTTAATTCGAATTGATATTATACATTTGTTGTATTATCTGGTATGAGAACAAACTCATGAAAATATTACATTAAAAATAATTATGTGGCATATTTTTGTAACTACATTTTTCCTGCTTTTTACAGAAGACTTTTACCAATAACAGGCTAGTTAACGAAATTTGGAAAAGTGGTTAATACATTAATTTAATATCTCTATAACCTATAGAAATGGAATATTTTAAAAAATCAAACATTATGTTATGTATTTTGCGTTTAAAGAAACCAATTTAAATTTATCTCGAAAATGCACACGAGCGTCATGGTGTCTTGAGCGACGTATATATATATATATATATATATATATATATATATGTATGTATATATATATATATATATATATATATATATATATATATATATATATATATGTCCCAAACAATGAATAATTAGGGAAAAAGTTGCTAAAACTTTAAGGAGCTCATAGTTTATTTACCGATTCAAGTTTATATTTCGGTGAAAATCATTTTGGTGTAAGTATTTAGTACGTTCCAAATAATAAACAGATACGGAAAAAGTTGCTTAAACTTCAAGGAGCTCATAGTTTATTTACAGATTCAAGTTTATATTTCGGTGAAAATTATTTTGATGTAAGTATTTATTTGAGTTCAGTCATTGTGATTATGGTTCTGTCTTAACTACTTCGATTTACATTTTCTATAGAAATACACTATAATGTCAAAACTCTAAGTTCTAAATCTAAAGTAATATTGATGAAAGTAGACTGAGCTGAAGCTGTAAAGTCAGGAGTGCCTCAAGGTTCTATACTTGGCCTCTTTTTACTTGTCATTTTTATAAATAACGTTAGTAACTGCTTCATACGTAGTAACTTCCTGTTATACGCTGATGATCTTAAGGCATCGTCAAAAATTAAAAACAATACCGTTTGCATTCACCTACAGAAAGCTATCAATAGGCTCTATGCGTACTGCAGTACCAACTAAATAAACTTAAGTTACGTTAAGTGCAAATCAATTAATATCCCCAAAAATAAAATGGTCCTTTCCCATTTATATAATATTGGTGGTATTTCATTGGAGTTTGTTCATGATATAGCTGATCTTGGGGTTCTTTTTGATTCTAAATTAAACTTTAATATTCATGTGGTGCAAATTACCACACGGGTCTATGCATTGCTGGGTTTCGTGTTGAGAATTGTCAAAAACCTTAAGGGAGGTGAGAACGTATCGTATATTTTACACAGCTCTTGTTCGATGGTAACTCGAGTATGCTTTTGAAATTTGAAATAATTACTAAGCTATATATTCTGATTGTGATTAAGTAAGTACAAAGGCAGTATATACCACATTGAAATACCGTTTTAAAACGCCAAAATCGACTGTACTAAGATAATTTTGATGTTTAAATCCAGCACACTACACAACAGGTGCATCGAAATGGGAGCAAATATCTGTCACGATCGATACGATTGTTCAGACATTGTGAGCTAACTGCAGTTTGGTGTGCCCAGGAGATCGATCCGAAGCTCTGCGCTCTTCCCACGGCTTATACTAATGCCGGTATCGGCGCACCCCTACGCAGACTGCGAAAGCTGTTTCATTCCGTCGATATTTTTGCTTGTTCGCCATTCCAATATAAGATCTCCGTTTATAGAATATTGTTTAAGGGTCAATCCGTTAATTAAAAATCAATGTTAACTGTGAATATCCGTATTCTCCTTGATAGTTGTTATTTAAATGGTTATAATCTGTGTGTCACCATATTCTTATCATAATCATTTTTATTTTTTTATATCTTAAAATATTTTTGTTATTTTGTAAATCGTTACTGTTATTATAATTAATATTTTTATTGCCACGCGCAAAAGTAATTTGTTAATTTTTTATTTTTTATTCTTTGTTTCCAATTTTTTTAATTAATACGTAAATTATTATTTTTTTATTCAATAATTGTTGGTATTTCATATTATCCAATTATTTTTACGTAAATGTTTAGTCTACTGCTATTGTAAAATTATCATTATTAATTTGTACAGAATTATTATATTCATACTTTTAATCAAACTTCATATGTATCAAAACTCTAGGCAGATAAGTGTCTGGATGTGGGAATGTTAGGATACAAGTCTGCCTAGTATAACTCTCATACACTGTTATATTTACATGACTTGTCCTTGTTTTTTCCCGTATGAAATATATAAATAAATAATAACTTTATACTTTTTTAATAAAATTTTATACTATTTTTAATGAAAGTTAGAATATGAGTCATATTTCTATGGATATCATATTCGGCATTCAAATATTGTTCAACTCGAAAGTCTTTAACACGGCTACAATTCTTTATTATATATCACATATTGTAATCTAACCCAATTATAGAGAAAGAGTTAGTCGCACTTGGTAACCTTTTCGCTAGTTTCAGTTAATAGAGATGAATATTAGCAGTCACCAAGCTTCAACTATATCAATTAACCTAAAAGATGTATTTGAAATTACTTACTATAGCATTTATTGAAATTCTACTACTCTAATTACTAAATCTCAAAACTAATAATTTTTGACCAAATTACGAAAAGACGTAAAAACCACGCAGCCACATAATATATTCATTTAAGTGTCTAATCTAACGTGATATATGTAAATATTGTAATACGAGTTGTTACTGAATATGGTTAATATAGAGTACACGATGTAGCAATCTTTGCTAATTGCTCACCTCAAGATTTTGTCACACGAGGAAACCTAAGTCGTGGTAATGAATTTAAATAAAGAACAAAATTAACACCAAATAGACTTAATATAGTACATGACTTCAATGAATATATTAATTACTTTTTAAGAGTGTTTTTATCCAATTTTAAAAACTTTTCGCTACCTAACCTCGATTATATTCAAAAACCTAAAACCGGCATTCAAAGCCTGTCACGAAATCAAAAGTTCACTCGAGCAGATTTGCAGAAAAAAGGTAGTATATTGTAATATCTCTCTTTTGATTTAAACTGTTTAAGATTCACTATAAACCTATTTACTTTCTTCTTGATTTGATTGAATATAATTTTGTACATGCATTAATAAGAATTTTTTGTGAATCTTATAAATAAATAGGTGAAATTAACACCATTCCATTGCTCTCAACATTAAAGAATTTTAATATAAAAAGCTAAATAACTTTAATGCAGTCACACCAAAATGATTAAAAAACGAAATACTTAAATACTGCACAAATTGTATAATATAGTACATTTACAAAAAATGCAGTACATTATGTAGTTAATATGGTAATTCAATAATTTATTATTTAATAATTTTGGTATCGTTGCCTTCAATTTCTGTTGTTATAAAAGCTACTTCTTAAACTTTTTTAAAGTTTATTGTTTCTTTAATACAAATATCGTTCTGAACAATTTAATTTTCTTGTAGACGACATTTTCCTTGAATATAAAGACCGTAGGGCGAAGCTCATCTCTGTAAGGCCTACCCTAATCATAAATAAGAGCTTTTCAGCATGGTGCAAGAAAACGACCGAAGCTTTCGGCTGACCGGAGTCTGATGGCGGCGATTTGTTTCCTTATCGGGAGCCATTACGGACATAACCTCCACTCCCTTGGACAAACGCTACCGACAGCATAATGAATGGGTTTCAGCTAAGGTTTTGATCTCATATTTATATCAACAGCAAAGGCATGTGTTAATCAGATTCCAAGTGTTTTCCTTATAAACAGTTGTCATATGATCGTAATAAACTAATCTCATAATATGAGAACAATTTTGAGGGTAAAAATCGGATTGACTTATGTAATCCACTGTAAAATGATAAACTTGGTAAGTATCATGTAACTAAAAATGTAAATCAAATTAGACGTTTAATTAAAAATGTAAATCAAATTAGATCTGTAATTATATTGATCCAGAATAGTGACTTTTACAAATTTTAAAAACTGTCTTTATCCTGAAAACTAAAAAACCAGCCCAGACAGTATTCATATGAGTGTGTTTATAATAACATACAATGAAATGGAATATCTAAATAGTGAAATTGAAATAATATTTTGAACGTGAGTAGAAAACACATCGTTTATTAGCGTACGTAACGACAATTATCGTATAGTTAACAAACGTTAAACTATTTTTTTAGAATTAACTGATTTCTGAAAAATATCAATCTATACTTTTAGAGGCAAGTTTTCGGAAATTGGAGAAAGGCAAGGCAGTTTCGGGAAATTGGAAAACATTAACGAATGTCTCTAGGGAATACCTACCTTGTTTGCGACTGTTTACTTACAGTTATCTTTTTCGGAATTCAGAATTTCAAAGCAAAAAAAAGGTCAACAAAATCTGCTCAGTCTAGATTTGGAAAATAAATTAAATATGATATTTTATTCGTCAAGGGAACAAATTTTCGTTTTAAAAATTGTTGATTCAAAACTACCTTCATTTAAGCACCACCACAGAAGACTGTTTTATTTTGTTGCTCGATTGTTGGTCTGTGGATTAATATTATCAAATAAACCGATAGATAAATACCTCAATTTTATGTATGAATAAGAATATTTTATCATTATAAACATTTTAATATTTACTACTTTTGAAGTCATAATTTGTTTTATTTTAATACCTTCTGTGAGGGCCTTGATAAAATTTCATATTGGTACAATTAACTATTAAAATACATTCTAATAATATTTATATTACAAAGATTTAATCTTGTAATTTGTGTTCTTAGTTTACCTTTAATATGACTTTATAATGATAGTTTGTACTGTAATTATAATAAAAGTTAATACATTCGGGTTTATATTATATTTGGCAGTTCATAGCAGAATAAAATGAAAACGATTTTATAAGAAATTAAGTGCAAAATTATAAAAATGGAGGTACTAGATACACTGCAAAAATTAAATATGTTATTAACACGTCGATAAATCACAGATTATGAAAGAGTATTCTATTTATAGAAAGTTTACATACAAAACGACATTTTTTACTTTCGAAATCTATGTTTTATAGGAACACGTAGACTATAATACAATATTTGTTATAATTAGAATGCAGTTCTCCCTAAGTAAATACAAAAGCTACGGATCATGGAAAAATAATTTAGTTTAGCACTAACATTTATTGCAATTATTACTTATAAGCAGGCGAGGCAATACATTAAGAAATATAAAAATAAATATAATTATCCGAGAATAAAAGAACCTTTTTATAGCAATATTCGTTATTATGAAGCTGGCACTGCGGCCATATAACTAACCTTGTGAACGACAAAGATGTCGTGATAATAGTGGTAAAACTTGTTATTAATTCAAAGCAATTAGCAATTTAGTCACTAAAATTTCATTATACGAAAATGTTCTATTAGTTAGCTAAAAACTTTCTCCTTTAAGTTATTGTTCTTACTTATCTACAAAAACAAATGAAAATTTAATAAAGTGGCAAGATTTTTCCGTGTCATATTTTTCACGTTTCCTTAAGATTTTAACTTAATTTTTACAGAAAATATGTAATTAAGAAAAAACTCCAACTTTGTGTCAACAGAGCGAGGGTAGCGGAAATTTAATTTCTCAAAATAATAAACTTGCCGAGCTTCGGGGTCTAATTAGTACGTAAGAAAAATGTTTTAATTTTTTTTAACTTCTTTTCATCAAAATTTTCTATTTAGTATTACACTGTGAATCATGAAATGATTAATATTATTTTATTCATGGTATATTAAACATTTTGTTATTTATTTTATATATTTACATATTTTCGTGTCAAAATGTAAGCTGATTATTTTATATGTAATATTTTTCCAGTATCTGCGCCCTTACACCACCTGTATATGTATTTATGCGTCGTCACCGTGATGTGTTGGGTTGATCACAGGGCATACGGCCTTTGGCGGCACGGGGCTCTGCGAGGACCCGGGTTCGATTCCTGGCCGATTAGGGCTGGACTAGTGTTCTGGTTGGCTGTGAGAGATTGCTATGGTAGCAATAGGTCTGATTTAGGTATCAAGTATATTCAAGTACATGAACAAATAAAATAAATAAATATTTTTATTTAATAATATATATCCAGAAATAACTCGAATCTCGGATATAACCTGGAATTAGCTAGAAATAACAAAGGTCGGTCAACGAATTATTGATATACTTATGTTTCAAAGATTACAATATTTGACTACACAATTTTTTTCTTTAAACCTCAGGTGAAACATACGTAGACATTAGGTATAAATTTTCCGGGATAAAAAATATATCTGAAGTAAAAGTGAAGTTTTTTGAGAACGGAAGTTTAAAAAATTCATAATTAAAAAAAATTTTAAGAATGTACCTTATAAGTTATGGTAAAATCAATAAAAAGTGAAATGTTATCTTAATATATTTGTGCGCATTTAAAGATGTCCAAAGCCTTGCTTAAACCTTGTAATAACTGAGAAAGTATATTAATTTCCGAAAGCAAGGTAGGTTCTACAAAAATAGAATGTTGAACAAAAAAAGGAACTGCAAAGTTATTTCTTCAAATTTTTTTTTTCCATCTATAAGGCGACGTCGTATATAAAAACCAATAAATATGAATATGTTTTATTTAGGAAATTGTATAAATGTAAACGAAATCATCTATTTCTATTTCAAGGTAATTAATTAAATTTGGGATGGAAGTAATAAACAAAATATTGTAAATTATAGAAATAAAAAATTAATTAATTTTTCTTTTTATTCATGTTTTGTTTTTGTTTTAGGCCGAAAAAAATAATTTACAGCTAATTAAAAATAGGTATTTATTACAAACATTTATGGTACCTACAAGTTTTCACTCCGTATACTTAAGTTGTAAATCACGTACATACATATGAGGTTAATAGTTTTATATTAAATTACTTTTTGAATGACAAAATTAATTTTTAAATGAAATGCATTACTTACCTGGTAACAATTAAATATTTATCTATCAATTCTCTAAAATGTTCAGTTGTATATTCCAGTGCCTTGGAGTTCGTGGTCTGTCTTCCGTTGCCTTGGATGCTTTTTAAAATGTGTTTTAGTCATTGTGTTCGTTTTTGGACTTCTGTATGTGTTTTTACTCATTGTGTTCATGTGTATTTTGAAGAAAATTTTTCCAAATCTTTATGAGAAAAAGTTAAGTTGAAAGCGAAAGGCCAGGAAAGGAGTTAAGCATTTTTTTATGCTTGACAAGTTTTGCAATGATGCTGAAATTATCAAGCGTTTGGAAATTTCTCAAGTTGCCAGGTTTTACGTCCAGTCTCACAAATTTGAGCTCCCCTTGAATGAGAGCAAAACGCTATTTATAAACAAGATATTGGCCATGTTTTTGACCATGTTAAAGTTTCCAATTGTAACCTTGATAATTAATCTATGGAAATAAACCTTACCAGATCGTGCTTTACCTAGATATTTGTAGTTCAAATGCCAAGAAAGCCTATACAACCTTCAGATGTAAGTAAAAGAATCGAAACATAAATAAGAATATCATAAGCAGGAATGAAGTTCTTTCTCAGTGGAACCAGACAACATTTACAAGGTTTATGTTGATAACAAAAACAGGGTTGATACTCTAAAGGTGATAGGAACTTCCAACCTCGGAAGAAGATAGGGATCCTCAATTTTCTTACTAGCTACTAAAAATCTTGAGAATTGGGATGACTTGCGACCATTCCCGACTTAGACGATAAAAGTTCAGAGGATGGGATAAGTCTAAATGCTGTTAATCCTGGAGTTTGGGATAATAAAATTAATGCCGAATGGGGACTATCTATGATTAACAACCACGAATACAAAAGTATATAGATTCTAAGCAGATTGGTAATCCAGCATACAAAGGTGTATGAGTTTATCCTTAAATTCGCAAATCATGCTGGTTTGTCAACTTGATAAAAATCTAAACAAAAGAAATAATATTTGTGCCATTTACCTTGATCGCTGGCAAAGTAACCACTGATGTATTGAGGTAAGAAAGATAACATATAAGATACTGAAGGTGACTTTGGAGGAAGAGGGATAGGTTGAGAAGAAAAAACCCAGATAAGATCAAAACGGAAGATGGAAATGGTAAGTATTTTGATAGTAGCAGTCGCAGTATCTGCTGGATCTGAATATGGCAACCTGTAACTAGCGTGCTTATTCTTTTTATTTTATAAACAATATTCGTAGAGGTACAAAGACATACATGCTTAAGTAACATAAGTAGTGGGAGAAAAAGTTTATGTCGAACTCATATCTAAATTCTATGGCGATTTTCAATATCTAATATTTTAAACTTTGTAAATCACGCTAGATGTTATGTCGTTCTGACGCGAGAGAGACCTATAGAAGTGAATAACGAGTTTTTACTTCTAACATTTGCTAATTATTTAATTAGCAGTTAATATTATGTGGAATTATTATTTACACTTTGCAATATTGAAAATAATATATTTATTTATATATTTTCAGTATTTAAAATGAAACAGATTGCAGAATTTTTTCAAAACAATTTTCATTTTCAGAAGAAAATGAGATGGATAATGTTAATATCCAAGTATCCAGAGTGGTAAATCATTCAATATGTTTTAAGATAAAATATACGCAGTAGTGTGAAATAGAAGTTTGACAATTAATATTTAAGTTTAATGCTCTGAAAATATTTTGCAATAATTGTAAAATTTATTTTATTTAAAAAAATGAAACAAACATTTATTGACAAAACTCACCAATTTCAAACAATCATATGAAGGAAAACTATTTTTTCGGCATAATTACCGCAACTTATCATAGACATTACTTTGTAGTATCAAAATTTTTAAATTATTTTAGTCACTATTTCTTCGAAGATGAGATAATTTAGTATCATCAAAGTTCCTTTAATAAAATATGACAAAAGAATAATTCTTTTTGAATGAGAAGTGAAGTTTGAGAGAATGAAAAAAACGATTTTATATGGTAACATGCGATGGAATCACCTATCTTTTAAATGATCTAATACATTTTTTTACTTTAGTACGCAAAACATTTCAAAACTGAATTATTTTATTTGGTTTTGAGCTTATTCTTGCCTCGTAATTATGTATTAAAACACTATATCAGTTGTAGTTTCATTTTTATTTTTTCATTTTTATTTCTGTGAACACAGTCACAATGTTTTAGATAATTGTTTTAAATTTATTTTCAATTTTTTGTAATGTTTAAATAAAGTAATAGTGTGAGTTTGAATGTGATATCCATTATATTATATGTTTGAAAAACCTAAATCGATATTTTTTCTACAAACGGCGAAGTATGGGAATCTATGGCCCTGGATTCCACTAATTTTATTTTAATTCGCACATAATAATACATTTCTAAATCCCGAAAGTTATCCCTATCGATATTGTAAATTCAAAATCTGGTTTCTTCTTCACGTAATTACTCTGGGACTAAGCAATGAAGGGTTAGAACCTATAATACATATATCCGTCATGTGAAGCAGTAGATGCATATTTTTTATTCTATCAGGATTAAACGGATATGTTAATTACATTAGACTTAGTACAAATATAGTGCATGAAGCAAATTAACATATTTTAATTTAACGAATTTACAATTCCCGTAGGTGGAAAATTTATGCTTTTTAATCAATAATCAAAATTTAGTTTTAGAACAATTTAATAGATAACGTAAAGTTTATATTAAAATATTTATTCCCCTATCTAAAGAGCCTGTTATGTATGCCTTGAATGTGTGCGTACTTGCATACATGCGTTTGTGCCTTTGTAAGTGCGTGAGTGCGGGTGTACGCGCGTGGGCGTGTGCGTGCACTTGCTTATGTGCGTGTGCTTGCGTGTACATGTTTGTGGGTTTATGTGTATTCCTATGAATATATTACAAAAATTTAAAGAAACTAAACCAACCTTATAAAAATGTGGATCTTATACGAAATTCATAGAAATCTGTTAATTATAAACTAATTTTAATCTGGTAATTCAAATTAATTATAAATTAATAAAATTAATAAATATAAGCAAATAAGTAAACGAAATAGAAAAAAAAGAGGAGATCTAATAGAATAATGAGAAGATCAAATACAATAATATTTACAGGATGCGATTGTGCTGGTGTTAACCGTTTTTGTTTTATTCCGTCCTTAAAGTAAATGAATACTATTTAAGACGGTTAACTGTAAGAGTGAAGCTTGTAAGTAAACAATAGAGACAGACTGATTTTTTTTGGTATACACATGACGCTACAGATTATTTTACAATCAGAAATTATCTTCACCCACCATTTTCATTTAGTACTAAAAAAGTTATGGATTTTAGAGAAATACGAAATTGTTTATAAAACAAAAATAACATTTCCCGAGGTTTTCAGAAAAGTTTTTAAAATTATAATTATCGATTCGTACTCTACAAAGTTATTGAAAAATTTAATACAGTTTATGAAGCTTTGAAACTTTTGTAAATAGAATTTAAAGTTCGTTAAAGTAATTTGGTATAAAAATAAATGTTTTCTCTAGCTGTCGACTTTGATGTTGGTCTAGAAATTTAATAAAATATGCTTATAAACCTGGTCAACATTATACATAAAATATAGTTTTCTGTTTCACACGAGCTCATATTCGAGTGATAGATACATTTCTTCTCTTTAACATTTTTCTATTCCTCAAACGTTTTATTCAATAAAATATAAATATTTTATCTATTGCTTGATTTAAAAAAAACAATTATTTAATACTCTGAGACTGTTTTTGAAAATAGTGACCATTCAAGTCAATATGTTTATGTCAGCAAACCAATAGAAGAAGCTGTTAAAATAACTATCTGAGACGAGACCTGTAAAATTATATAAAATAAAAAAGCATATGTAAGTTAATAATTATTATGTTATGGTCAGATATATAAATAACTTTTTTTTCTTTTCGTCTTATATCGTCCTTGATACAAACTGTTTATAATTTTCACATGAAATTTCATATAAACACGTTGGTGCTGGTTGGCCAATTTCAAATGTTTTAAATTTATCAAAGTTTATGCATAATATATATATATATATATATATATATATATATATATATATATATGTATGTATGTATATATATATATACACACACACACATATACATATATGTATATATGTGTGTGTGTGTGTGTATTTCATATAATAAATACCACCACGTTAAAATTACGTGTAATCACAAAGTAAGTTGGATAATTTGAAGGAAAATCCGTTGTGTTTTAGAAATATACGAATATATTTTATGCAAAATATTACTTTAACACTTTGAGTACAATATTTTCCTAAATAACTTTAGTTATCTCTTGAAAATTTTAAGTTTAATTATGGATACAAATGTATAGATCCTGAAAATCTTATTGCAAAAAACAAGCAAATTAAAAAAATTATTGAAAAAATTGAAAATAAATATTAATAAAAGTTGGTACAAAACTACATCATATAACACATCACATAAGAATGATATTATATTGGACCGGAGTTGTAATTACCTTTCCTGTCTTTTTATATTTACGAATAAAATGTAACATAACATAACACATTAAATGCGGTACCTCCTTTATGCATGTTATGCGGTGCGTAACATGCTTAAAGTAGGATTTTGTGCTTCTCTGTATATTGTCAACAAGTAAATAAAATTTACATAAAGTGGTGGCTGTTAATAAAAATATATTGAACATATATTTGACACTTTTATTTTGCGAAATGAGCTTAAGAATACAAAAGTTTTATTGGATCTGTAGCTTCATTTCAAAGTTTTAATTAATGATACGCGAAAAATATTTTTACTTTACACATATTACCTTCCAAAGCATTCATGTGTGAATACAAGTCGCGCGCTGTGGGTTTTTCCACACAGAAGATTATGAATGGCTATAACTTTGAAATTTTAGCAGTAGATATATTTTCAAAACTTTGACAAGAAAATGATCACATCGACTATGTCATCCATGGTCAGGTTTACTAACGTTGTCTCAATTATTTCAGGAAGCAATGCTCTGTAATATATATTCATGGTGTCCGGTAAAAATTATATTGTACTAAATATAATTTTTACCTATCATTTTCAGGAGTTCGGTATACAGCCTATCAGTACGCATAAAAATTTCAACAAATTACTTTTAAATTTATAGATTATGTGGAGATTAATTAGAATTTTTTTTCAAAAAGTTTTCTCTGAAGTTAAGAAATATTAAGCTGAATATTGTTAATCAAAATATAAAGATACCTATTTGATGACATATTCGACGTCACTCAAATTAGGTTGTATTTCGTTCCAAATGTGTGTGTTCTTTTATTAAAACATGTGTCTTTATTACAGTTGTTATGAATTTGCCAATTATTTTTTTGTGTGTTTTAAATAGATAAAAATTTGATCAAACAAGTGACAACTATCTTATTGAGAATATATACTACATTCTTAACCTTATTTGTGTTTCCCGTGGGTAAAATTGATAAATTCCAAAAATGATTTACAAAAACATTTTCTAAAAGCAATGATTAGAAATGATATCATTAGTTATATTTTTAAGACTATAAACTATTCAATTACTAAAACCACTGTTTTATTTTTGACGGCATGCTTTTTCAAATTTATACAAATTGCGAATTTATATTATTTAAATTATTAATTTAGATCAAACATTTTTATCAATTACTTAATTGTAAATAGCACACCGTTGCTAATTACATTATTATATATGGGTAAAACTGGCATTAAGTATTCTGTGTTTAGATTTTAGTAACAATAAAATTTGTCAAATATTTTTAATTAATTTACTCAGATGTAAGCACTAAACCTTGACGAAAGATATCATAATAATGCTAAAAAACAATATTTTCTTGTATGTTTCATATATTGGAAAAATGTATTTTAATAGCGGAATGTTACAAAATTGAAAAAAAGAGATGTTATTTACCGTGACAGATTTTACAGAAATAAAAAATTTGTATGGTTTTTAAGTTTTTATTTAAGGTTTAATGCTCTTCTCTCTGCGAAATAATTTCGACAAACTTTTCTTTACTGTAAAAAAAATATAATTATTAAAAATTTATGACAATATTTTGAAATCTAGAAAAAATTCTCATACTCGTAAGTTGTGAATTTACATTAATTGGCGTAATGACAATAAATCTCAAAATTACTTTTATAATATTTAGTTGTTCTAAGATTTATTATATTAATATTACCCATTATCATATAATCTCATTCAATATGAAAAACAGCCTTAGTTTTAAAATAACTCACTCACATCGAGATGGCACGCTATGCGGCGGCGTGTCAAGAGGTAAACTTCTGTGTTTTATTCTCAAATACTGCAAGTATAAAAGGAATCGATATGTAGCGGACGGAATGCAGCGTACCTGTACACTGAAAGAGTAATTAGTCTTTGTTCACCTACGACATATTAGACATATTATTTAAGGTGATTCCTGAACTAGGTTAACAAAAAGGACATTTGATAAGAGAGTGTGAATTGCGGTGTTTATTGATTTTTAGTAATTATAGGACCATCTTTATTCATACCTGACTAAGAGTATTTCGTGTTTATACTATGACCCATGACCTCATCTTTTTATGGAACAATTACAATAACTTTCTGTTTTGTGTCTACATTTTGTGTATCTCGTATATTGCATAGCATATTTTGGGAGAAACCATTCTCCAGCAAGTTGGGTTAGCAGCATTAATTCGTAAAAAAACCTCAGTGCAGAGAACTTCAGCAAATAATACATAGATTCTATAGTTCTATTCTATGTTCTTCGTATATTTTGACACCTATAAACATTTCGGGGTGTATAGTATTTCTTCTTATGGGACTATTTACAAATGTTCATTTTTATTACCGTAAATGTATTGCTCAACATATCTTTCAAAGATAAGGTCATGGTGCAAAAAGTATAAGATTTAGGAAAATCACTGTAGTATTTATATAATCTTTAATTTTTTTAATTTTTGCACATTTTTTGGAATATCTTTTTAACAGTACTACTTGTAATGATTAAATAAAATGAGCCAAATAATATGAATTTAATATATACATTGAATATAAATTGAATTATTTTTTAAAGCCTTCTTTAATTGTTATACTAATATTTAAACAAATTAGACAATGCAAAATAGGCGGGTTTATATGATATATTTTTGAATATAAGTTTCTACGTCGCATAGTTTTTGGGAAAGTTGGCTGGGAATATGAAATAACCTTATTGTCTTATATTGTCTTATTATATTGCATACTATATTTTTTCACAGGAGTAAAACACGGTGAATATTACAAAAATTGGAACAACTGCATACCACTGCTTTAGTTTCGCTGAAACCTTTGCGTGGGCTTCTCAAAACTCTGTTTCTATAATTAGCAATCTAAGAATTAAGGGAGGGGGGAATATTTTTTGTATATTTTTCAGTATATCTCTGATGATATAATACTTAAAATTAGAAAAAATGTATATTTTTGTGACTTAACGTATAGAAATTTTCATATGAATATTTTAGAGTGCAACGTTTCGAAATATGTGTGAATTAATATGTTTTGCTACTATGCCACAAGAATGAAATTATAAGGATTCCGTCTTTATTTTGATATGTACATATATATATATATATATATATATATATATATATATATATATATACACACACTTTTAAATATATATACATATATAGATAGATGATCTAATATATGTCATCCGAAAGTTATTATACTATATATCCCTAACATATCACTAAATATGGAAAGAATAGAGAATTTTTATTATAAATGTAAATAAACCATTCAATTTGCCCCAAGTATGATAAAGTCGCCTAACATCTGGAAGACTCCATAGTAATGCTCTGTTATAGGGGCAATTTCTAGGTTGGCAGTAAATGGCATGCACCTCTATTTCTTTGTTTATAATTTGGATTGTCGGTTGCTATTTACGATCTCACGATGTTATTGAATGGAGTTTCTAAATAATATGGCTGTACTACCAATAGTTGTATTTCCATGATGTGGGATACGATAGGAGACGTAGTTTCTGATATGTACGTTTGACCTCTCAATCATATGGGGTACAAGTACAAGGCATATCTCAATATAGTATAAAAAATTCCGATATATATTTTAGGAAGCCATTCGCATTCCATGTGGTTATATTAAGAATGCTTGCCATTTTTTTAAAATGGACGACTGGCTGTGAATTTCTATCGTTCTTTCCGCTTTCAATAATTTCATTACATGGTTCGCTGATTGTTTCTTCCTATTTTTAAAATCTTTAGAAAATGGGAGAAAGGGTTTCACCAATTAGTTTGAGTTCACTATTATGGATAACATTTGGGCCTTCATTACGAGACTCAAATATTCTGTCTTTTTGGACATTTTTTAAAGTTTAGACATACATTTTAAGAATAATTTCGCTTTCAATATCTTTTCCTAGCTTATGGGATTTATTCTTAATGTTATTCTAATTCTTTCTCAAACTAGGCACTCTCTATAGCTTGCTGGGTGCTCGCTTCTATAGATGGTATATTTTTCTCTCATATTTAGGGACAGGCATTCAGACGCAGGGTGTTCACCTGCACAATTAAATATATATATTTATATAATCACTATACAAACATCACGAATTTTTAAAGTAATTTTAAAGAGGATAATAATTTTCTTAATTAATTTGTTCACTTTTATATACTTGAACGATAATATTATTGCAACTTTTAGTAATTTTAATGGTGAAAATATAGATGAAAATTGTGATAATTAAGAATCATACATTTATTACTTATTGTATAATAATGATTATTTATAAATCCACATATTAATAAACTGTATCAACAAATAATTTATATTCACCGCCATCCGTATCACCGATGACATTTCAAAGACTTATGACATATCAAAGACTTGGCGCTTTGTCGAATGATTATATAATTTGTAAAATTATTTGGTTAGTTGTGATTAGCTGCCAAGAGAGGGCGTTTATTTTTAAATTATAATTCGTTAATTTTTCTACATGGCTGGCCACGTTTTAGCGCCAATATTATTGAATTTAATTTTAATGAAATGCGAAACAATTTTGTAAATTATAGAACTTTCCCGAAGGAATATATTTTGTTCCATTTTATTTTATTTCAAAAATTTTAAATTGTCTTTTGTTCGAGCACTAATTCCAATCCGTTTTCTTTACTGAATTGAACCCATAAGTTTAAAATTGAAAAGAAAATAACTAGACGTGGACTATTTCTGGAGGCAGAAACTAGTCGTCGTATTGAGCACCTCCTTCGTAAGGTAGCTTGCTACGGTAACAAGATCCTGCTCTCGTAAGAGCCTGCTAATCACCAGCTTGAGGAGCTGCAGAATTTTGATTTTTGATGAGATTCGTTTAGTGTTTCTAGGTCAGTAAATATGATTGATTTATACAGTTGGCGAATTATCGTTAGTAGCGAGAAATTCTTAAAATCTAAATACCATGTTTTTTGTTGAGCGACGATCATACTGTTAATTACTTTTTATAATTTATTTAATCAGATAAATATAATTTGTTTGAGTTGACATTATTTCAAGATTAGGACTAGTTTTTACGAGTGGCTTTGTGCTATTATGTACGCCTAGGCCACAATAAATACGATTGTATATCTACTGTCTGCCGTATCCATCTCTAGCACTATGCTGTATCTCGAATTAATGAGATACAATTGAGGTAATTCAATAATATTTCTAAAATGGCAAGTGTCAACTTTTACTCCTATCGCTTTCAACTAACTTCTATTATAATATCTTTATAAAACATTTTAGTCACTTAAGTCTTCTATGAAAAAATGTTTAACTTACTTTCCTAGTATGGCTATATATTTTTTTTATTTTATATAGGAAATTGGAAAAGGAATAAGAGATTTGACTGTAGCATTTATGTGGTTGTCACTTCAATTACCGCGATTAAGAAAAAATGGCAAAAAAATATAAAAAAAAAGAGAAATGTTTTTATATCCAGATATCTTTGTAATTTATATTGAACGAAATTTAAGTAAAAAAAATCCTGAGCCGATTTAATTTTGTAATTATCAACATTTGTTGCATATAATTTTCTGCCATAAGAGTGGCTTCCCAAGTATAATATAAATTTCAAGAAAACATCATAAATTATTTTTTCATGAGTACAACATATTTTGGTGAAAACTTAAGAGCACCCTATTATAACAATTCTTAACTAATGAACCCTTTTTTTTATTTTTCAGTTACTTTATTTTTTGATATCGTCCATTTTTGACTTTATTAATTACTGAATTTTATTTTTTTTATTTTACGGATGACCGATATTTGTTGAAATGTCATTTCTCTATAGTTTTTCCCTATGACGTCAAATCAAATTAGTACATAACTTGTATTCACTTCTTTAACACGGCCATATTTAGTTTTTTATAATTCCATAGATACTTGAACATTCAACAGTCTAAATTTACCCACGCAGATTTTTTTTAAAATAGAGCCAAACTTAATATATTATTAATAGGACTAAAACAATAAGCATTTTAATCCATCGACTATTTAAAACTGCAAAAGCAATAAAGAAGTAGTAGTAACATATAATCTAAGTCAATGTTTGATTCCTTATAGTAAATTAATGAAAATTTCAAATAATTAATTTTCTAAAACCGCTAGAATAAAACAAGAATCCTGTTGACGATTTCCAAACATAAAAAATCTAAGAAATAGATTTTCTCCATCTTTTTGGATTTAAAATCGTAAAAGCCCACGTGGGCATTTCAGGTTATTTATTATTGACTCCTTTTTCATTCTGATTTTCCTTTTTTATCTCTTATTAAACTCTTACAGTATTATATATTTTTCTAAGCGTTTAAATTTTTTAATGACATAATCAACAAATTTTCCTACGTAAATTTTTCCATTTTACAAAATAAAATATTACGGGTGTCATTTTAATGTTTATATAGTGATGTAACCTGTGTTACTCGGAATAATATATCAATTTTGAAAGTACATTACTCATTGGGAACTTTCATTTAACGTTTTTATTGTAGTACATTTTATGCTGGTTTATATAAGATAGAAAATGTAGCTACCCAAAATAGATCTGTTTGGAATCTGTGCTGGAGAAATTGAAAGTCATCAACAAAATTTGAACTAAAGCCTTACGTGATATCCAGCGTTGGCCGGAATGGTAAAGTACCGTAGACGTATTTACATTGATTAGAGGCCTACAAGTTACTCTCACAATGGGGAAGGAATGTATTTATATAGCGGCCGATAAGGAAATGGATTGCTTCCCTTGGGTTTCGTTCAAATAGAAGCAGACATTTCGATGTTTTTGTTGAAAGGAAATAATTCATGTTTAAAAATTATATATATATATTTGTATATATATATATATATATATATATATATATATATATATCCCTCTTATATTTGTCACGATATAAACTTGTAATTTGAAATGAAATAATAAAATATAAAGGGATTATTGCACTTATTAGTCGGCTTTTAAACAAATGTTGTAATTGAATAAAAATATTTAGCCATCGCAACTGGTACTGTATGAAAGGCCTAAATCTATATAATAATGTTAATGTAGTTATTATTCGATTAAATATGATAATATAATAAAACTTTCAAAATATTTAGACCGTAATTTGTAAGATCATGAATTAATATACCTCTACATGAATGAACAATTTTAAAGCGTAAATACACACCAATTACAATTTAAAACTTATCCACTTAAATTAGTTGAATATTTCCTATCCAATAATATAAAACCTGTACAATGTAAACATAGGAGTATTGAATTTATTGTAACTTTATATCGAGAACAGGGAAACGCTCCCAAAAATAAATAATGAAATTTATATTGAAACTCCTTAAAACGACATGTTACTACCAACATCTCGCTTTCTATTTAGTGAATTATTTTACAGGTAAGAAGTTCCTCAGTATGTTAAAAGTTTTGTTCGGAAGCAGAAACTGGTCGCTCCGGACTAGGTTTTGGGCTCATAATTAATTCAACATTACTAAGGCACATATCTATATAATTGCTGCTTTGTTTTTTGAATTAACACCTAATAAAGTTTATTTATTAGCAGTAATTAAAATTATAATTTATTAATAGTTATTAATAGTTTCTTATAATATTATTAGTGTAAATGTTACATTTTTATTATAAATTTGCGATGATTTTTTAAGCACTCAATTATAATTTGATTTCAAGCTAACGAATAATCGAGCATAACTGAAAGGATCAGATCAATTTTACTTCGCCATGTGAAAAACCTTACCTTTACGTGCATCGGTCGAAACCTCTCTATGCTTTCACATTCATTGCTAAATACACAATTCGGTCTTTTCAATAAAAATTGGTAAAATTTATTTTTTTTAAACTATGCTAGTTTATTTACAGAGAGGAATACATTTGTTTACGTGATTAGGTTTCTTTATAACATATTTTTGAAATGATTGCGGGAATAATAGTTACTGACTTATTTTTAAACAATAAAAACTTTTATTCATAAGGTAATATTTATTCCGATATTTTTTACATATTGTCAAATTTATAAACTGTCGTTAAGTTCACTGTAAAGCTACATTTCAAAAAAATATTTATACTTATTTAGAAAATTTGTAACAAAGAAAAGAGCTTATATGAAGACAACCACTTATCAACTCAGCTGTCGGTTAGAACCAGTTATTTTCTCAGAAATCGCTCGACGTAGAATCTTAGAGAAAACATTTAAATGTTTATGCAATTATCTACGGAAACCTCTAAGTGTGCTCGGAACACTGATAATGTTATAAAATTATTTACACTCTGTTAAGAACTTAACACCAAGTTCCTATACATTAAATTATTTAGAAAATATCATCTATCTATTTACATCCATGTACCTAAAATTATTCACAAACTATGATCAGACCACATTTCATAGAAGAAACCAAAATACCTTGTGCTACAAGCCGTTCTCTAGTAAGTCTGTCAAACAAGAAAAAGAAGGTTTAGGGCTATTGGAGCAATTAAACATTTTATTACTTCAGATAAAATATTTCATTCGTTTTTCACAGGGATTTCTCGAAAAAATTAACAGATGAAATTGTGTATATGTTTAATGAATCCTAGTTTTATCGAAACTAGGGTTTTTTCGGTGATAGATATACACTTATCGGTCCATTAAAATAACTTGTTTTTCTGACATCTAAAAAACCCTAGACTGTACATAAAGTAATAAACCGTGTGAATAACTTTGGGTGTTTGATACCTTAGAAGTCTTCAGTACATTTGTTTCAGTAGACTTAGCACCATAAACGTAACAAGACAGTATGGATTTATGTGACGTTAGGTAGTTTGTAATTTTATCGTTTTCCATAGGCAAAATAGATTGAAATTGGTCATTCGGAATTTTCTATATGAAGAATTTTCCATGTATTGGAATTGACGTTTAAACTCATCAATAGACATTTAAACTCCTCAATGAACATCTCCTGACTTTCATTAGATAGCAATATTGATTTGGATTGTATACATAGATTTGGATTTTGCTACATAACTTGTTTTTCAACAATATTCAGCTGTATTCACGCAAATAATAACAAAAATAGTTTAGTAATATTTTGGTCTATGCTAATTTTATTCTTTCTGTATAATCCGCATAGCCTAAGGCGAAGCGTGTATAAACCGCAACTCCATCAACTCACTTCTTCTTTTTTCTACTCGATGAAATCATTGCATTCAGCTGTGTCGAATGTAGTAAAACTATTGATTTGAAAGGTAATTCAAAGGCAAGAACAAAAATTATTTTGTTAGTTGGCACATCGATTTATGTTCGCACACAAGAAGTTCAGACTGCTAAAGAAGTCTGGGATAGCACATGCCTTCGACGATGGAGGCCTTTTAGACTACGTCAGGTTGCTCAGAGGTCTATGAAAGACAATTCTTTGGAAATATAAAGATAAAGTTAACACAATATTGGCCATGGTGCACGATCTTCGAAATATCAAATTCTCAATCGACAACGAGTGGCTCGAAATAATGCTACTATTCGGTCTACCAGAATTATACCAGCCATGATCATTGATCATAGCGATCCTCTCGATTGCTGTACAACCTGACTAATCTAATTTTTCTATACCTTTAAATTATAAACTCAGGTAAAATCATAAATGTCTCCATGTAAGCATAGAATAAGTATTGTTGTGTTACGTTAAAAAGTAAATTGTATAATGAAGAGAGAAAAATGTGAAGTACAAAATATAAAGTGCAAAAAGTAGACTGCAAAAATAGAAGTGTAAAATAAAAAAAAAATAAAATGTAAAGTGAAAATCTTATGTGCAAAGATTAAACTTCTATAAAATTAATCTTACATATTTTGTAATTTGAGATGGGATTCACTGCATAGTTGTATTTTTTGTACATATTTTAAATTAATATAATTATGTCAATCGATGGTCAGTGACATGAAAAACACATGAAGTGAAATACCAGTTAAAACAAAATAAAATTGATATTTGTAAACTCAGAATCAGGCACACATGGAAACTAGTGCAGATTTATTTTTCACATATCAGGAAGGGTCTAATTCAGGTGAAGTATTGATTGTTTTGATCTCTGGTAATGTCGGCCATTCCCGTATTATCTATATAGCCTATATGGTTAGATAAATCGCAACTCTATCACGGCAATTCCAATTTCCTCTACTCGGTGGCATGTGAGTATATTACGCTGGCTATTTGTCCGGATTTTTATCAAAGAATATCTTATAAATCTTCCACGTGGTTCATCGGTCCAACAAAGATTAAACAAAAATAAATATGTAGTTTGTAGGTACTATTGTCAGAACTGCCATCTTCACCTCATTTTCAAATTAATGTTACCGTATGTTAGTCCGCTACATTTTTATCGTAACCCATAAATTACTTAAAGTCTATAGTAGCTATATATAATAGCGAAAGTTCATCAACCATGATACTTTCGGCTCTAGAAAAACATATTTTCTTTACATTTTCTAAAGTTTACACCGACGGTTATGTCGAGAACTCTCTAGAACTTGCTTGTTTCCACCAAATTTTGTAGCTGTATCTAGTTAAAATTGTGTCAAGAATAAATTGAGAGTTCCCTTGTCCATAAACTGTTTCTATTCCGAATTCATGAACTACCGCTTAACCTCATAGTAGCATTATCAAAAAAGTCTGTTAATTTGTTTACAAATATAATTGTTGCCGATTGCACATATGGTCATTTATGTGGCAAAAGTAGTTCAACAAGAGAAGGGAACTGCATTAGCTCTTGAATTTTCCTCTGTTGTATAGAATGTAAACAGTTTTCAAATGTATCTTATAGTCTCTCTGGTACAGTAATTTGTTTTTGTCAGCAGAATTGCCGTCATTACTTTGATTGAGGAAGTAATTTTTTTGCCGAGCGAAGCACCATACTTATTAAAAAACAGAACAATTAATAAATTTTATTTTATATATAGGCTAACTGTCAAAAATTTTACCTAAAACAAGTATATTATACATACATATGACTATTACGACCGCGTACTTTTCTTCGTGAGAACTAGAGAAATACAATTAACCGAATAACACTAGTGGTGAAACACCTGCCATTTTCTATACGTTTAGTTATATTGTGTTTATTATTATTATGAATGATTATGGACGTTTAAAGTGTATGAAAATGATATACCAAATGGTTAATTATGTGGTAACGCTGATCGTCATGTGAGATATCTGCTATTCCTGTGGGGTAAGCTAGTATTATATAAACATGTTAATACAGTTATCAATGTTTTGAATCAGCACAAATAAATGTTATTCTGATGATAACAAATTTATAATATAAAGCCACCATAAAAATATATTGCTCACAAAGAGCAATATATTTAATTAATCGTCAATCGTTGTGTGTAATGTATTTAATTAATTATCAACATTTAAATGTTTTAATAACAACGACGGTTCAAAAAACTCCTATTGTCACATTTATCTCTTTGTCAGTTTAACCTCCAAACTTTGAATACTAATTGCTTTAAGTACAGATCAAACAACAAGCCCTAAGTCGTAAGTCTCAGTAACAAATATTAAACATAGAGTGCTAAGGCAAAGTTTTGATTTGAAACTGTTGTATCCAGAATTTAATCGCTAGCTTCGTGCATGTCGTTCAATTCGTCAAATCCACAAAATTTACATGTACTGGCTGTAAATAATAGATCTTACACCATTGTCTACAGATCTTTGTTACAGTAATGTGCAAAACTTTTAAGTCAACATCATCATATCTGTCACAGGACGTCCACTATTGAACATAGGTTTCCACCTTTTTCCACAACCACGCGGGCAACGCCACGGGTAACAGCTAGTTAAGGAAATATAGGTTAACCAGTTCCAAGCCGACCACATAAAGAATAAGAATCAGCAAAAAGACTGTGTGCGAACATTTGAATGGAGCTGTTTCCCGCAACGAGGGGGGGAGCGTGACTAGTGGCCTCATCCAAGGAGCAAAGGTTATTGGACCGAGTATTGGCTGAGGCCACGTTGAGCGTGGCTAACATAATCGAAGATAATTTAATCAAATTATTTATTTGTTTAGTCGTTGTTTCCTATCAAAATTTATCTTATTAAAGAAACGCGAAACTCAGTTTAATTGGCTAAGCTGCATATCAGCGGAATTCATACAGAAATTATTTTCTGAGATTGACATTAGTAAATATTAATTTATGTATGGACTTTTTACTAAGTTATAAGAAGAATCAACATCAAAAATTTAAAAATATTGAGCTGATCGAGACTTATTAGAACCAAATGTTGTTAGATTTTTAATATTAATAGGTAAGTCAAAAACTGGAAAATAGTTATTCTGTTTACAAAATTAAGAAAGTATAATTTATAAGTAAATTAAATAAATTTACAGACTTTTTCAGCACGTTTTACAAAATATATGATTTAAAACTAAGTGTTTGTACTGTGTGTATTTTGTTAAAAATTTAATAAAAAAATTTCTTTGGACTTATTAGAATTGATTAGATTAGAATTAATTTATAAACCTATATTCTATTTAAAAAATTGCACCGAGGAAAATTTATAATAATATAAATTTATATATTTTTCTACATTTTTTGCAATGCCAATTAATTTCAATATATCATTGTTATATATTATTTTTATTTGGATATATATATATAAAGTAAACAAATATATTACAGATGGAACAAAACACTTTCATCTTGAAGGTAGAATGAAATTCCCGTTTCTATTTTGCTTTCCTTGATTATTCATTAGTTGAAAATATATCTAATGATATCTTGATACTTTTATTAAATTCATCTGATGATTTAAAAAATGTACTTCTTTCAATACTTTTCATGTATGTTTAATCTACAATCTGATAAAATTTTCACATAGGTTTTACAACTCATTTTCACATTTTTAAACATTAATATGCAGTTTGATATAAGGCTATTTACGATATGGAAGAGAGAATATGAAGGCTGACCCGATAGCGACCCTCTGCAATCGCGCATACCATTATATTTATTATTATTTCTACTGGCTTTCCATTATAAGCCAATCATCTGCCAGAAATTCCTAAATTATCGCACTTCAACTTTATTGGAACTATCGCATCTACCAGGCCATCATGTGTTGGCAAGAAAAAAAAATGCGTTCTTCTTACATAAGGTGAATGTGGATAAGTCATAGTAAATTATACTAACCTCATTTGTTCGAATTATCGCAGCTAACAAGCAAAAATGAGTTGGGAAGAGAAAAAATGTGTATTTCTTTGAATGTGGATACGTTATAGTTTATTTTTCCGGGGACTTTATTTTGAAGTCAATCGTCTGCCGGACAATTTTGAATCCGTTACGTATTTATTTGCCTTATAAATTATAAATTAATAAATGAAAATAAATTTGATTTAATATCTTAATTAAATAATTGATAGAATCAAAAAAATATTTTATTGATTTTTATAAACGCTTTTATTTTTTTGCTACTTGTGTAACTTCTTTTTTAACACTTCTCAGTTCAGCCTAATTCATGACTTTTTGGTCTCTCATATTTTCTTCTCTTACTCAATGTATGGAAAAACAATCCTAAGAGATATTCCTTTAATTTTAAAATCATCCGACTCACAATTTTTAAAACTCTATATTTATCATTCAGTGATCTAATTTTTTCTAGAACGATTTCTTATTGTAACAATGACTCTATTGAACCACATTAAATTTAATGTTGACCTTCTTTGTATAAGTCCTAAGTTAAAGCCTAATTGTTATTAGAGATAAATTATTATGCGCACCTAGTCACACCATTTTTAATATACTTTAATTCTTTTATAAAAACGCCATTGATTTTACCAGCTATATATAATAATCCTTTCAGGTATTCCTTTTTTATTATTCGTCATTAAATTTATTGAGAGTTAACTTATAACAATATAAATAAAAACTTTCAGCCAATTGCTCTGTTACCACATTTTTCACATAGTTTTCCACTTATTCGTTTGAAATGTAAATCCTCAACACCAACGAATATTCTAAATTTTACAAACTTTAGGGTAAGCTTAGAAAACGAATATCTACTTTTCGATAAGGAACAATTAAATTTTACTTCACATTACATGTAACGACTGTAAGAATTTAAACCATAAAAAATACATGAAATATTAAGTTTACATTTTACACATTGGAATCATAAAAAATATGTAATATTATTTTTTAATAAGGCAAATGAGCAATTAATATAACTATGCCCTAGTAGTAATATTATAAACTATTAATATATATATATATATATATATATATATATATATATATATATATATATATATATATAAACTATTAATATAACTATGCCTTTTAGAGTGAAATTATATTATAATTTATTCCTACCTACAAAATTGTTACATAGTGAGTTTAGTTTATCATGCTTTAGAATATTGAGATATGACGATACGGAATAAAATTATTAAAGCAATTTTAACCAATATTTATGTCGAATATTCGGTGTTTCATATAATTAGTAAATTACTCTAATAAATTCATTCACCATTTCACAGATCTTTCCCCATAATTTAACAAAAAATAAACATATCTTCTGAAAAAAAGAGTAAAAGTGTGTGATTAATTCTAACGGCCATCGAGGATGTTCCGAGATCAGCGATAATCCTAATTTACCTGAGGCAGGCCACAATATTAACCGGAACTTTCATTATTGTTGTATACTGTTTGAAGATTACAACCAATTTCCAATGCTTTTAATATTTGACTTTTTTATTTTTCGTATTTTGGTAACAAAATGATAAATTAATTTATTCTCGTAACTGCTTCTGTTTTCTAAACCTTAATTTTTGCCATTAGCGGAATCATATTCATGGATCGCCATAAGCATATAAGTGCATAAGTTTAAGGATAATCTTTTGGATCAGACATGTCTTTGCGCCGTCTTGAAACCCACTTTGCGTCAAAAAGAGATGCAACATTAGTTTAATGAACTTATTGCTGTTCGAAAATTAATATTTTTGGCTATTAAACATTTAAACCGGTATAAAGTTTTTACTCTGTTCTCAAGCGGAATATGCAATTAGGGTAAATAAATAATTGCTTATTGCCTAAATCCTGGCCACTCGAGTCTTTCACTGTTGATACTAGCCACGAAACCATTATAATGGACTAATAGTCGATAAACATATCAGTATAACGATATAAAGAATGCTAGTGTGAGTATATTGAACTAGTAACAGTGAGGGCTATAAGTGTATCTCTTATACACCTTCTAGGGTTTTGTTCGTTATTTTGATATACGTTTGAATACTGATTTGTGTATAATTTTTTTTTCGGTATGGATTACATTAAAAAGATATATATTAATAAACAATTACACGTATTTACATCTAGCTTTTTACACTGTTCACGTAGCCATAATTTTGTGGGAGGCTTTCTTTGTGAATCATTCTAAATTAAATTTCTGTAATACATGATCGAAAGGAATGGTACCATAGTGACATTTTTTTGCACGAATTTTACTACCAAGATACAATATGGGGAAATATTTTACGCCTATATAATGTCCCTTGTAGCCATGAAAACGTCCATTTTTTTCATTAATTTAACGCCGTAGGGCAATTGGACTGCCATTCTAACTCTCCTTTTTATATTTTTATCAAAGCCTTTTAAGAAATTTTCTTACGGCAACCGAAAATGCCGGTATGTAGAGATATAATAAAAATGTTGGCATTTTCTTTCCTTTTTTAAAATTTATATCAGAATCAAAATGTTCATTGGGCAATAAATTTCATGTCTTATTTTTAAGATATGAAAGCTTGCATCATTAAAGTACAGGTATATATAGATATTTTTGGGATAAAGAACAAACGAAAACGTATTTTTATATTCTATATAAAATATAACACGTAACAGCTGACGTATATCCAAAGTTACATTCCATAAACTCGGTCTTTGTGCATTTGCTAAGTAACTTGTGTCTTTAACAGTTTCAGCAACCTATCGAATAAATGTTTTTGTTCAAATTATCGTTTTTTCCTATGTTATATGGCCCACGAATATATTGAATAGAAAGTCAAGTAGGGCTGATCTTCGGTGCATATTCTATACTAACTTCTATCAGTTTATTTAATCTGCTGGAATTTTAATTTGCATAGATGCGTTTTATGCTTTGTCTTTGAGAGTAATCCCAATTTTCGAGGGGTTTTAATAAAGTTTTTTTCGCGGTTAATAGATTATCATTTGGAGTAGGATATTTTTCTATTATAAGACGCAGAATATCGATATGACAGTAGTAGACATTCCAGCTGTAAACCAAAATTAAGTTTGGAGTACGTTTATTAGATTTGGAATACTGGTTTCTGTAACTTTCTCCCATACATTAAACGAGTTTTTGTTCCTGTAGTTGTTGCAGTGAACAATATCACCCTCGTTTTCGTGTCAAGGTCAGGTATTTTTTGTTGAGTTATCAAGTAAATTTGTTTCCAGGTGTGAGATATTTTACGCTCTATAGTTATTTAAGAGGTTTCTAAGCCATGTTGTCCTATTGCTTCACGGTTCCTTCTGTATTTCCGTCGGAATATTATCTGGCTCCAAGAACTTGTCTGTCATCATTATGAGAGCAATTTCAATAGACTCCGCTGTTCTATGGTAGTGAACTGTTTTCGGACTGAAAAAATGTGTGACCGTTTTGTATATTCTAGATTCATTTTCTGCCTTTTCTACCCCTTTAATAAAATTATGCTTTGAGTAAAATTGTCACCAATATTTTTGTATTTCCTTCTTTATTTTCAGCATTTTTACATTATCATTCGACCACAAAGAGTTTTAATATTCAGTGAAATCCTTTAAAGACACTTAAAATTTTTCGCGCAGTCGACTGGCATTTTTGCGATTTCAACATAACATATTCCAGTTACTTTTCAAAATGTATATCTATATTTTTTAAGCCAAATTCACTAGACAATTTTGAAAATATTCTTTATGGTTTAGTATTCCATACCTATAACCTCTATACACTTTTTATGAATTTTGATTTAAACACTTACACGGCCAATCATATGATCGCCTGAATAGCTTTTCTTCTCGTATTAGGTTGTCGAAATCGTCTCAGAAAATTTGTTTCTGCTCTAGCACGGCCTACTTTGGTTGCATAACTGGATACTATATTATAGTCGATTAGTTGTGCATTGTCAATTTCACACTTCTAAGATGATCTTTCCTCCTGTCCACTTTGATGACCATTTCCTTCGTTCCCTAGCATTATAGTTCTGCCGTTCCTTTTATTAACTACTCCGTAGCACACAACTTTGTAGTATATCCAGTGTTGTGGGTTTTAGAAGCTTTTCTCCTTTATTAAATATATATATATATATATATATATATATATATATATATATACATATCGTAATATACAGATCGTAGCGTAGAAACAAGACTACTGCTTAAGACGAAACTACATCTAGTCAAGAAAAAAAGATATGTGTCCCCGTGTGTATTCTGATTGCGCTATCTGGCATTTTTTTATCTTTTGCTTCGATTTCAGGCACGCCTAGGATTGTTTGTATTCCTCGCAACTTAATTCTTTTTCTTGCTTATGTATATGACGTTCAGACTGTCCTCTTCGTAGATGTCAACACAGCTTTTGATCACAAAGTGCATCTGCTGGTATCTTTTGTATGCACATAGACACAGCATCACAAAAGAATTTGTCTCTGAACATTTTTAAGAATCTTTTCACAGAAATTTTCTAAAGGGGTATCCTACTTCAGCCTTTTGATCCGCAAGAGTTATCTTATTTGAGTACTACTCTTCCGCTTACTTCTGTAAATTGCGTTTTATAATTTTTTAAAGATTTTTAATTTCTATTTAAATCAGAAGTGAAATATTCATAATTGTGTGATATTATCTAAATTCTTCCTAATATTTATTTCATATTATTTTTCAAACTACCGCCTACTTTTTTTTTACTTCCGAAAACTTTTGATTGCTGAATGGAGTGAGACAAAAACTGCCATAACATGGTTTAAAAAAGAAAAGATGCCTTTATTGTGTAATAATGAAATTCGCATAAACCGATATAGAAAGTAATGCTATATTTTGTAACTTAAATTTATATATATATATATATATATATATATATATATATATATATATATACACCTATATACCTATAAGACGTAATTTAAAGTTGAATGGCTGTTATACAATTATATATTCAGAAGAGTTTAGTCAAATAAAAAAAAAACTATTTGATACTTCGGTATTCATCATTTGATTTATACTTGGAATAAAATTTGTATATTTATACTTGGAAAAAAATAAAATTTGTTTCATTATAACAAAGTTATAATGAAACAAATTTTAAAATACATTCTTACATGTTTTATTATTTTAATTTGTCATGTCTTTCATTTTTTTTTAAATTGCAAAATTATTACATTTTCATGAATCGTTTAATGTTTCCGTTTATTTTCCCTCGATGTCGCAAAGCACATAATTCCTTCCTCAGATGTAAATTTAATTCGATTTACAGTTATTATGAGGATTTATCAGTCTTTATAGAATACTAAACTAAAAATCTCAAAACAAAATCAAAACGAGTGTCATTCTTGCGGTCAGAAATATTTATTCACTTCAATAGAAAATAAAAATTTTCTTTCAGACAAATTATTATTTTAAAGTACTGAGTCATATATTAAATTAAAATTTGAGGATTTAATATTCGTTATAAAACATATTTCACAATACAACAGCCACTGTAAAGCACGTTACAAAGATAATTGCCAGACTGTATTTACCCACATTTCGTGACATTGAAACATAGTGGATTAGTCTAAAGTTTCACTTTTTGCGTCCTTAGAGACTTTCCTTTCAAGTTTATTCAACGTATCTTATTAAATCGTCATTTACAATGTATCTTATTAAATCATCATTATTTTAATGATTTCAATATTTTAGTAAAACATTTATTGTATATGGAATATATTAATTCCCACATTCAAGAAATACGTTTATATACAAGAGACACTTTAAACCTTTACCTTAGGATATATAAAATGCGAAAAAAATGATCGAAACGCTGTTTGTTCTCGTTTTTTATATTTGTTGTCTCTTTCTTTAAAACATATTGATTACACAGAGGAAAAAGATGAGCAGTGTGATTATTGCGTGTTTCATTTACACGTCGATAACATTACTCTAAGAATGTTAAGCAGTAGACGAACCATGACGAATGATCAGGTTAATATATAAAAAGAGCCTTTACTACTTTTTATAAAAAAATTATTGTGCTTTTTATCTAGAGAACAACTCACCAAAAGTAGGTGGTAACAAAATTATTACACAAATTTAAAAATTATATACCGTATTGCAAACCTTCTTGAATTTGTATACAAAATCATAGATGTATCTGATGAGGTTTCCAATTTAAAATATTTTCAAATAATTAAAATATATTTTCGGAAGTTCCAATACAGATTATCCAATTTCGTTTCGCGAGGTTCATATTTAATAGTCTACGTGGGGAAAATTATTTTCTGAAGCCCTTGAAGCCCTTTTCGTACTTCTCGCAGCCACGTGTTTCGGAATTAAGGTTGGTTTAAATGTATCTGATACATAAAGACGTTACAGAGTAACAGACTCAACGTACTTTTGGAAATTCGAAATGATCATGCGAGAGCATATAAATTCTTCTCTGTCTTTTACCACTGGGGAAATCATTCCACTTTGATGCTCTTGTCTCCTTTTTAATGACCTCGGGGATACGTTTTGTTTCACTATCGCTATTTTAGAAAATAAAATTTCAAAGTATCCCTTAAATGATTCTGTATATAATTCAGTGCATTTTTTCAAATAATCTGATATTTTGTTTTCAAATAATGTGACAATTTGTTAAATAAAAAGTTATTAAATAGCCAAGTTATTAAATAAAAAGTGTTTCTAAAACTAAAAGTATAGATTTTAGAATTAACGTAAGTGGTTTTTATGTAAAACCTGCTATAATAAATGCATTATCATCATCATCATATATATTAATACGCTAAGGTTTTAAGATGTTACACTCCCTTTTTAGAAAAAACCTCACAACTAATCCACATAAATTATATATCATTTTATAGATAATTGCTTGTTTTACCGGCATCCACAACTAAAAAATTTATTATTGCTATTGTTTTTGCAAATTAATTAATTATTAAAATTATATACACAAAACAGCAATGCGGCTCAACGTCAATATGATTGACGGTCGGTAACATTTTTGTTTAATTTCAAATTCACTCACGTATAAATAAAGTGGCGCTTTAGCTCAATTCTTTTGATACTTGCGCCTCTATATGTCAATTTTAGTAAAATATTTGTTTGATCTGTCATCTGAGCTTCATAATGGAATAAATAATGCGAAGACTTCGCATGGGTCACGCTAGTCTACAATTAATTCTCATGTAGAGGAGTTTTTTTTGTTTACGAACAAAAACTCTCGTTATGTAAAAATGCTTCTAATAATTCTTCTTCAATCTTATGTAAAAATGGTCAAGGGTCGTGATCACGTAAATAGGCTTTTTTCCGTTTTATCTCATTTTCTTATATCTTACATTTGTCATTTTCAGTGTCCCCTACCTAAGGATCAATGAACATCTAGACCACCTGCAACGGATAGTCTGACCTACTTCAAAAATATAAATTTAGCCTGCCGTTTCCTGTAGACCGGTGAATGCGATATAATGGTATTCAAAAACGAACCGCCCGCTGCCCATCGTCTGCTTTATTACGTATGTATAAAGGAACCCTATTATTACGATAACACTATCGGTAGACTTTACGAGATCTTTCTAATACTTTCAACTCTGGAACAAAATAAATTATTTTTATATATTTTCCAGAGTTGGAACATAATAAAAAATAAGTTAGATTATTTGGCATAGTTTTCATCTCCATAAAAAAAGAAAAGTTGCGCGCGTTTGTCTTCGGTAAGTAAAAAACTGCCTCCATGGGTCTGATGGACTTTCGTTAGTTCGTTACTTGATTTTACTTCAATTGTGTATTTTTAATTGTTTTATTTAAAAATGGCTTTAAATTATTCCAATATCAAGCGCTGGTTGGAACAAGATCTGTCAGATGACGGAAACATACCCAACGACGAGTACAGCGATGCAGAGTCTGATGTTGGCATAGATCATGTATTGAAAAAAAGTTGTGCGTCTGATTCCGAACATGAAGAGCCAACTGCAGTGGATAATGAACAAAATATTCCGTCCCACAATGATTTTTCTTCTATTGTAAGTAGAGACCATGAGTATTCGTCTGAAGATGATGTGCTTTTGTCTAAAATTAGGTCGAGATCGAGGAAGAAGAATTTGATATTTGACTAAATTTTCTTTATTTCATTAATCATAATTTCAAGGTACAAGCTGATGAAGAGTGAAAATTTTTTTTAATAATCTTAAAAATTGACCGATTTATAAAAGTTTAAATTTAACCTTTAGAGAAGGACGGAAATACTGTGTTGTGAGGTCATTTTTAATATTGCACATTATATTCTCCAAGAGGAAAAGAGACAGGGATATACCCAACTCTATCCGTATCTTCAAATTTAGAAGCCTACAACTGGCTTATTTTTCAATAAATTTTTGAATTTTTTCAAGATTGGTTTTTAATTAACTTACATTTCACATTATTATATGAAAGATATAAAAATTTAGAATGAGTCTACTACCGTATTATTTTAGAAAGACGCTTTTGTTTCTCATTTGCCCCACCATCTTTACGGTAGAGGATTTTGCAGCATAATATGGTACAGGATAGAGAAGGTATAAAACCAGTATATCGGAATGAGCTAACGTCTTTATCTTCTCCATTGGATATTTGGTAGTATTATTTTACAAACGAAATGCTTGAAAAAATAATTTTTTACACGAATGTGAAAATAAAATAAATAAGACCGAACTGTCAAAATGCGACCTGTGTTCATGACTTGGATCTTATTGAATTGGAGGCATTTATGCGTTTTCTGTTTTATATTGCGATCTTCAAAACAAATCATGAATATTATACGTTATGGTATGGCACTGATGACGAAATCGAGGCATCTGCACCTACTGCTAAATTCTTTGACTCTTTTGCTGACCACTGTCAAGTAATTTATGCAATAGGCAGTTGTGCTTATATTGATGAGATCTTGGTCTCATTTCGAGGAAGATGCAGGTTCAAAATATATATGCCAAAGAAACCGGCCAAATATGGTATAAGAATTCAAGGTCTTACAGGTGCCAGGTCAGGGTATCTACTTAATTCCCATATATACCTAAGTAATAATTCAGATGGGCGTAATATATCAGCGGACTATCAGCGATTGAAGAAGCCCTCTCAAACTGTATTACGTCTCATTCCTGCAATCAAAGATCCCCAATAATTAATGCCAGATCGTTATTGAAAGATTGATTCGACAATTTTTGGATTTAATAAAAAATTCACTATATCATCAAATGTGTCAAAACAAAATAGCGCAATCATCACAGTTTTGAGTATGCACCACATGTCAAACATCGATGAGACTACCAAAAAACCGGAGATAATATTATTTTATAATCAAAATAGAATTGGAATGGATCTATCCGTCCATAAGATATTCGAATTACTCTGCAGGTCGTTGTTGTCGACTTGACTTGATGGTCTCGATGGCCCTTGATTATTCTACCGACTACTTGCCATTTCTGCCTCAAATTGCTACGTCGTGAGCCTATCTATCCAGCCCCAAGCACAAGAGATTGAAAACACGTTCAACTTTATGAAGAAACTAGCTAAACAGATGATGAGGCCGCGCATGGAACGATGCGAAACCAAATATGAAATTGCAACGTGTTATACGAATCGGTGTTCAACGCATCCTCTATAGAACCGAGACCACTTCAGCAGTAGTTCCATGTAGCAGCAATGCTAAAGAAATGTTGGCGGTTCGTAAAAACTATTCACTTTGCACATACAAAAAGAAACGCAAAACACAATATACGTGTTTCGAATGTAAACTTCTAACTTGAATGCTCAAACGTAACTTGAATGCTCAAACGAGCTGTGTTTTCGCTGTCGTAAAAAAACTATAAAAAAGCAATTTCCTTTAACTTGTGATTTTGATGAAAATTTTATTTTTTACAACGTTAATTGTTTTTTGAAATTTAAAAAAAATGTATGAAAATATTCTTATTTTGTATGATAATTTTTAGTGATCTTATTTTCCAAATATGTTAGTTCGTAAGCCGTAAGTAAGAGACATTGACAATTATCAGCAACTAAACAAAAAAGAATGTTAATTTTTTGTACCTTTTTTATAATAAAGAGTTTTTCTTCCCTTCTTTACTAATTTTTATAATCATGAATTACTTTACTCTGAGATCCTACAGACGTATGACAGGTGGTTGAATGAAAAGAATATGCGGTAGTTAGTTAAGGGTTAAATAAAGTAAATATAATACAACATCACATTGTTTCATTTACTTGTCAATAAAAGTTAAGTGTTAAAAATAATTATTGCTTTACAGAAGAAGTTAGTCTGAATTAACTTATTTGTCTAATCTAACTTATTGTTGTCAATAATTATATATCAATTAAAAAAGATATTACTTTTATTATTTCGGCAAAATGGTTTGAAACATTGACGTGGTGAATGCTCGTTTTATATATAATAAAGTTTTAAAAAAATATTTACATTGAAAACTACAATAACTGTTCTAATATTTTATATACTGCATCTAAATCACAGTGTTATCATCCGATCAGAAAAGGAATGTTACAGTCATATGCTTTAGGGCACCTTTCCTTTTCTTTAGTTGGCAACTGTTTGGATATGGCATTCATTTTGGAGATTTTTGGTTTTTTACTTTTGGGAGTTATTATAGTGTTTAATACGATATCAGTCATTCAAAGGCTTCTAAATTGAATTGTTATATAAACAATACCAGACTGTTTCAGGTTACGCTTAAATTATATATTTATTTGCGACAAAACTTCTTTATGCTAAGCTTTTACTACTGAATTCATATTCATGGTTAACTAACTCATATTTATATATTAATGTCTTTTTTAATCACCTGTATCGTTTTAATTTTGTTTTCTATCAATGAGGCCACCGTCTAGAATATTGTCACTAAGGTCCGTTTAGACACGTTTCATTTACTAAAGTAGTATTTATTAGTTTCTTCAATAGAATCTATTGTAATTGTTTACTGGCTTACTGATTTTTTTACAGCCAAGTCAAAAATATATTTTTAAAATATTTTTTTAGGTTTAATTATACAGAGAAATAATATTATAATATAACACCACCCCTTTAAGATTCTTATACTAAGTTAGTGCACCATAAAATTAATAAAATATATATTTTGTAAAACAAAAAAGAATCTATGTATTTTTCTTTTACCTATAAAGCATATATTTGGCAAATTTTTGTGCGTTTAAAATTTACAAATATACAATATTATATATTTTATTTCATTTAAACCGAATATCCAATTAAAGGTAACATTTTGTCCACTCTCGTTCGTTGTGACCGGTTTTCATATTTCATTGTGATTGTACGTGATATTGGTACAAAAATCTTGGCTATTTAAAACTAGGAAGTATCAGAATATATGTCACTTCAAAATAAAGGGCTTATCCTTTTCATGACATATGAAATACCAAAAGTGTGAATAACAAACGGTTTACTGAAATAACCATCCTGTTAAATTTCAGTGATAAAACAGTATGGATAAATATTTTTGAAACGTAACCTTTCATTTACAAACATTTTTTCATATTTATTTAATTTTTAAATTTTTTTACACATTTTTAAAAATTAAAATCTTGATAGTGAAAAAACAAAGGTTACGATTGGAAAAAGATAGATTTCTACAAATAGCAATAGTACCAGTTACATTTTAAATGCCCTTATTTAAATTTAGAAGGAAACATTTGATTTTTGGACAACATTTATCGAAATCACAAAAAAAACATATATAATCAAAGTTACAAAAAAATATTCTAAGAAAGGAGCTAATAAGGAATCATTTGAGATATAAGAGAATAAAGATAATCAGGTATTGACGAAAAACATTGTATCTCTTTTAATATGGTTCTAATACTACGGACAATGGGAGAGAGTACCAGGAAAACCTTGTAGTGGAAATTTGTCTAATATAAAACAAATTTTTTTTGATCGTGTAATTACTGAATCTATATAAAAACGAGCTGTTGCGTCTCTCTAATTTGAAATGGAAATGATTTGAAATTTAAGTAAAAAAGACAATTCATGTTAAACACTTGTATTTAGGTAGCAATTCATTTTTGGATTAAAGGAACTTTGAGGTCCATTAAAAATATTAATTAAAAGATCTCGTGTAAATTACTTAATTGCTTATTTCTATTAAAATAATGCAATATTTACTATTGACTGATTTTTTTTTACGGCAGTTAATATGAGATGAAATCAGTTAGCAATTTCGACGATTCAGTCGATTTTTAGTCGATTCGTCGCGCTAGCCGATTTATTTTCAATTGAAATCTAAAGTTAAGGATGCTGATATTGCCTTTTAATTTTTTTTTATTTCAAACCTCGTAAAAATTTAGGGTACTAGATGCAACTAGCTTAGAGGGCAGACATACTACGCAAATGGTATTTATTCGGTCTTCAACATATGGTGGATGATGTGAGAATGGATTTCGTTGCACCGTAAAATCGGAATAAAAATGAAATTAATTCTATAGAATTGAAAAAAGTATACGAGAAATTATAAATGTCTTTATTTAACGAGTAAGTAAATGAATTTACTTATTATGCCTTCATAAATTACATTTAATATATTGATTTTTTTTCTCACAATTGTTTTTTCGGCTACAGGGCATGATCGTAAAAAATATAAATTAATTTTTTTACAACTAACATCTCATTTTATCGTTTTACAAGTAATTAAATTTTTATATCCCATAAAAGTGAAAAGTCAGAAATTTGGCCAATGAACCTAGCTTGATATTATTATTATTATTATTATGAAGATATTTTCATGGTCGTAATCAAAAGTTTTTCGATTATTGGTTTATTTAGTATGCAATTATTGTACTCTGATCATATAGATGTTAGCTACCCATTTTTTTAAATATTGTAAGTATTTATCTGACAACACTAGTCATTTAAAAAAAAAAAACATTTTATTTTAGTGTGCACTGTATCGAATTTCGTGAAATCGTGTCGATTTTTGGTAAAAGTTCAGGGCAAGTCAAGGCCCGGCCTGAAATATAATGAAAAATTCTTTATGTCGTAGAAAGTTTTTCTTCGTGTGTTTTTTTTACATGAAGTACAATTTTAAATTAAATATCGTTTGAAAGTTGTAAATTTTGCATTTTTCTGTATAGTTATTTGCAATTTTTATTCACTGTCACTTTATCTGTAAAACGCTATGTGTCACTTAGAAAAAATAAATCATACAGTTGCTTACTGTGGTACGTCCAGTCTTTTTTTAGTTATTTTTCGCTTCATGTTTTATTCGCAACTGATTATCCAGTCGGAAGGTTAAAACTCTGTGAATCATCAAATAGAAGGCTGCTAATTTACTCAATGTTGTGAATGAATATTAATTATAGAGTCGGCAGATACGTTTTATCGAAATACACTAAATTTTTGTTTTTTGTTTTTACATTCTAATGTGATATCTAAAAATTTTAGTAACCCCACTTTCGCTATTGTACTGTATAACATTTAAATGCTGTTGGAAGTTTCTATGAGTTAATCTCTTCAAATTGTCCAACTAAAGATATTATCATACAATGAAACCTAGGTCGTGGTTAAGAATTTAAATAAAGTAGATATAATACTACATCACGTAATTTTATTTATTTGTTAATAAAAAATTAAGTGATGATCAATTTCTACAAAATGTATTTAAAAATTATTTTTCACATATCACATAAACCTAAATAATTTACATACTCTGCCAAATGCACTCATCATCATTTTAACTGCGCTAAAATTATTCTCAACCAAAGCTATAAAGCTTTTGCTTGACTTTAGTCGTACTGATTGAGACTACATCAATGATTGACCATTTTCTAAACCAATATGTTATGTTGATTTAACTTAGGTACTAAAGTGCGCCATATATTTTAATTAAATTTTTTTAACCTCATTTTCGATGACCTGTGAGTGCAAAGCAACCAATTTACAATATACTATAATTATATATTTTATATGTATATATATATATATATATATATATATATATGTATGTGTGTGTGTGTGTGTGTGTATATAAACATAAACGAAAATGGCATAAAGATATATTTAAATTTTCAAAGTGTTTTTTAAAGTCAAATGTTCTGCATGCAAGATACAAATTAACAATTCAATGAACAATTCAAACGACAATATTATTCAAAATATTTATGAATTTAAAATGTTTAGCCTTAAGTAAATGTAAATGAAATATATTTGAAGAGACGAAACTTCACGATAATATTTATGCAGGTACAGCGACAAATTGCTTTTAAGTCATCGCAAGTTAAACGAAACAATTTTGTCGGCAAACAATGTAATCTCCAATTCGCTACCGAGTTTCAAAGCAACTTTATATTCATTTCACTAACGGCATAATGCTTGAACTAGTCTCCTGACTAAAGGTAGATTATTTACGTGGAGATAAATGCCGAATGATTAATTACAAATATATTGAACAATGTTGGATTTTTGAGCGAAAAACCGGTAGCGTTTATTTATTAAAAACACTTCCAGTTTTCCTATTGATCGTTTGAATATGAATCCTATAAAGTGTACTTAAATTATGTAAAATTTATGATTTTTATATTTCGTTATAAAACATATAATACACTGGTCAGTGTATCAAGTACTTTATTGTGACTGTCGTACTTTAAGCTTTTAATAACAAAATGGTAAATCTTTTTTGGTCATTTTTATAGCATTTTTATAACTATTTTATACTTAGCGTCTTACACTTTAAAATTAAATTAGTGAGAATTTGCAAAAATCCAGCCAATAAATGAAAAATATAGAATACAATTTTTAAATTAAGACAGGATATGAATTGCATTACTTTTATGTATAACTATTTAAGTTCATCAGTAATAAGTAATTTAACATTTACGTCAAACCAAATTATTTAAGTCATTCCATTGATTGCCTCTTATTGATGTAAAATTTTAGGTTATATTAATTAAATTGTAAGTAATAATATGAAATTGCTCAGCGAGCTTGAAAGGAAGTTAATCACAGCATGAACAAGAGATTGAATTTAACTACGTAATAAATTCAATAAGATTCGGAAGGTTACAGAATTTCAAAACCCGATTAAGGGTCAAATATTAAATCATAACTCTCGTCCCGTCGCTTCACGACATGTTTTTATCTATCTTTTTATTTAAATTGATAAATAATAACAATAATCTGATATGTCTGGAAATTATTAATATTAATGAACATATTAATTATCATATTGCTAAATTTTATATCTGCATAGAGTACTTAGCCATTAGAATGGTATAAGGATAAAAATGATTTCCTTATGCGTATACATGTATAATATATATTTAAACTATTGTTAAAGAAAGAGAATGTCATCAAAGTTAAGAAAAAAAGTTTAAAAAAAATTTAAATATAATTTTGATCATTTTTTCAATAAATTATATGTGAAAAACTATAAAAATTGTGTCGTTTCCGAAAACAAAAATGGGAAGGTACTAATTTTTAAAATATTAGTTCAAATACTTTTAAGTGGCAATTATGTATGGCGTTAAATCTAAATGCAATGTAACTAGAGATAGTTTATATTTAGGCTAAATAACTTATCAAATACTTATTTTAAAAGAACTTCATAATTTATCATAATTTTTGACATTTGACATCATCAATTCTTCATTCGATATATATTCGTTTGCATTACACCTTTCTCTGACACCTTGAGAAATTTTCTGTATCGTTATAATGCTCTACAAAATTTTCATCGCTCTCTGCTTACATTTTTACAATATCACTAAATAAAATTACCTGTTTTCAAGACCTCTTCAACTCACATTTTCGAGGCGTTCTCCTTTACCTTACAATAAAATATCTGTTTTTCTCTTTTAGGAAATTGGCTTATAGGAAATTTTCGTCTTTTAGGAAATTGGCACTTTTTCTTAATAACATGTGTTTTTCTGTTAGGAAGTAATGATATCGGGACACGCGGACGCAATTTTATTTGGATCATACACAATCGTTTTTGAACCACTTATAAATGAATGACACTCAAGAAAATTAATGGATAATGTATACTACTAAAATTGTTAGTCTTTGTTATAAATATAGAGAGAAAACCTGTTTATAATAATTTTTTACAGTGGTTTCGGAAATATTTTTGGTGTTTTCGAACATTTTGAAAAATTGATCCTGATAACACTCGGAATGTTGCATATACGTATACTTTTATATAAATAAATATAAAAAAAAGAAATATAAATATATATATATATATATATATATATATATATATATATATATATATTATTGTTTCTTTTGGAGACAAATAGTAGGTAATAAAAATACAGGTTTGTAATCATTTTCTTCAAGATTTTACAGCATTAGGTATTTCTGCTTGTGGTTTACCTAAAAACTTTTACGTGTTCATCTTATATTAATAACGCTGCATGTAAATGAAACCTTTTTACTACCATTTTCCTTCAACAACTTTAACGAGGCAAACAGCTACTTAAAAAACTTTTGTTCACGATGTGTACAAGTAAGGATATTTTTTGTAATCCACAAGATAAAATCCACAACCTAAACTTGTGAATAATTATTTATTAAATAATTTTGCGTTTATGAACAAAATATAGCATTACATATGACACTCTATTTGGAGTAAAAATCATTCTATTTTGCTAAATAATTATCGTGTGAAAATATTGTTATTGACGCCGCTCGGCTGCATTTTTTTTACATTTTACGATATGAATTCAAGTGTATGTTAAGAATTTAATATACTACAAGTAATACCAAAACTACAAGTGAGTAATATATAAAAGTGTACTCCAAGCTTTACAAAAAAGATATTCTTGAATTTAATCATTTAGAATTTGTAACATTAGACTCACTTCCACACAAATCAACTAAGTGTATTGAAGTTTTAATAAAAGAGCGTTTAAAACCTTTCATAACAATTTTCGTCAGTAATTTATATTAAATTGATTTGAAAAATATTTCATATCCGCTAACCACAAAATTTTTCGCCTAACACTGCCTGTTACAGTAGCAAGCTACGAAATGTCCAATATTGTGGCACTTCAAACATAATTTTCACATTAAACTACTAAACGTCTCTTATCGCGATATCAGGATAGACGTAAAAATAAATCACATGTTTGCAGGCGTTTACTCGATTTTGTAACGTACACGCGATATTTAAGATTCTGTTTATCCATTATATGATGGTTTGACGCTGAATCTGCGTCGACCATATTGCTATTTGTTATAAGGCAATTTTATTTCATAATATTCATTTAATACATTTTAATATTTTCTTTCCATTTCTTATGTCGCCAATGTTTACATTTTTTCAGGACTAAAAGCTAGTTATGCTATATATTGTAAATATGAAATAAGTAGGAGGGTGCATTAAATTTTATAGTCTTAAAGTCTGCAAATCTATATTTATTTGATGATTTACTAAATTGCTTATAGCATAATAAGTTATTATTTTTATTTAAATAAACTGTACCGAAAACTTATAAAGTTAAGTAGGCTTTAGGTTTACTTTTTTGTCAAATAATACTGCCATAATCTAATTCAACCATCAAGTCAGAACGTAATATATGATATATCAAGGCAAAAAACATATTAGGAGATTAAGAGTACAATTACAACTCGTGCTGGAAGTTTTCTCTTTATGTAGGTACATATATCAATTAAATTATGGTTTACGGTGTAAGGTACAAATTGTATCGATAATGCTACTTACGAACATTAAAATGACTCTTAACTATTTAAATATGTTTTCCAGTACATCTATCTCAGGCGCAAGACCAAAAAAATATTATATGTTGTTCGTTACATAAGCACATGAGATTTTACAGAAACTACAGCCTTTTCACCCTTTATCAAAGTTAATTAAACAAATGTTGTTTATTTGAACAATATAATATAGATGTAAAGATGATAATATTTATGTGTATTATGTAAATATTACTTTATGCGTCGTGCATAAAATTACAGACACGCTCATATTTTTTTTTCAAACGTAAAGAGAAACAGCACGTCGTTCCGCCATGCATTTACCATTGCGTATCTGACATTCTGGTGGAGTTACTATTTTGAACTTATAATGTCATATATTTATTTACATTTATTGTGGCGCGCAATACGCTAAAGGCTTTATTTTTTACAAGTTTTCTAATGGAAGAACCAAAACGTTTCTTGTGTCATTTAATTGCTCTGTTCGAATTTACATATTGTGATGTCGTCGAAAGAGCTGACTGTCGCACGTATTATATCGGTGGTCACAGATGTTTTGACATGTGCCTACCAAGAGTTAAAAAAGTTTTAGGGTACCCCTGTATGTAAAGCGGGAAGGAAGGGGGATTTTTCCACATTCATCGTTGTGTAGGTTATTATTCTAATAGGTATTCTATAGGTCTTTCAAAACGTTTACAGGTTTTTCAAAAACTTTATGTCATGAACACTTTTCGATACAGGGTCGGTTTAGGGAGTTTTAACCTTTAAAATTGTTATTTTTGATACAATTACATATCCCCACTCCCTACAAGCTAAACTTTTATTTTTGAATATTTAAAAAGTATGAAAAAATTAAAGAGTGAAGTTCGACTTTGTTTTTTTTATATAATAAAATAACGAAATTATATTAATAGTATTAGATTCATACAAACATATATAATGAATGAAAGTGATATAATATTAAAAATTTTACTACAAAATTCATTCTTTATTTTTGAAGAAATTTAGAATTTTTTTTTGTATTCGCTTTTATTTTTCAGCTTCCTTTTCTGTTATTTTAAGAGGTAAGCTCAATAATCTCAAAAACATATCTTGTTGTGTAGTTTTATTTTTAACGTATATTGAAATAAAAATCTGCGTGTTTTATATTTATTCTCCCGCCTGTCTGCCTTTCCACTTTATCCTGCTTCATCTTTTAACCACGTGATCGGCTTCAATGGAATTGCAAAGAGCCTTAGTGTGGACTGGCGAGCGTTATTAAAGGACATATTCCGTGTATCCTAGTGATTCTGACTAATATACATATAATTAATAGGCCTTAAGGGCTGTTTAAAAGTGAAAAATTAAAGTACGCTATGTTTATAATTATTTCATCAATAATAGAACATGTCACGTACATTCAATCCCACATGAAAGATAAATAATTTTGTTACGCGTTACATCAAATGGAAGTTGATAATTTTTTCAGGAATGGAATATATATATATATATATATATATATATATACATATATATATATATATATATATACATATATATATATATATATATATATATATATATCAAAGCAATTTGGGTACAGCTTTTCTTTTGTTCTTTTGAGCTTTTTTATCCTTTCATATTGATAATTTAATAATTATATTTAAATTTTATGATACACTTCCAATATTGGAAAATTTTTCACAAATCTTTCGAAATAACCATATTAATTATTTTCTTTACTGAAACTGAAGGGAATATCTAGAGACATACTAAAATTACTCTATTGTTTCGAAAAGTTATTATTGATAGTTTTTTTGGTTATAGTCGATGAACAACTGAAGTCTGTCGACTAAAAACCCTACGAAGTCTTTACTTAAATTAAATTGGCATAAAAAGTAAAGTTGTAGACCAACGGAGCTCTTTGGAACTCTTTCTATAAGAAAAAAGTTTAATGACGAAACGTTGTCCTCATTTTAAATTTATAATAAGGTATTTCTGAGAAAAATTATAAATATTTAAATGAGCGAAGTAACAACAAACCCGTCGATTCGATAAACATAAGATCTATTGTGATGGTTTAAATAAATGTGTTTAAAAAAATTTGTGTCGACTGCAGAAATTTAAAAAAGGATGAGTTTCAAATAATCATGCACTCTCGTTCAGAGAATATCGTTTAAACATGATACAAAATAAAAACAATATTTAGAAATTTTACGAAGAAATGTATCTATGTGTAATTATCTTGAATGTGATTATCACCACTCGTTCCGTGCAATTCACGATTCCAGTAACACAAATAGATCATTCCCAATAGCTTTATTTATACAGATCAAAATAGTTCTAATATACTGATACTGATACTCATGTTTTCACATAATTTTTAATGGCAGATTGTAAAAATGTCGAATTTAATTTTTATATTTGTAAGTTTCTCAAACATTGAGGAATTGCTGAAAATATACGTAAAATTAAGTTTAGATCGGCAATTATTAAAGTATTTAACAGTTTATAATTTGCGTTATTCTATAATTTCGTTTTAAAAATATATTTTATGAAATCAGAAACCGAACTTCATTGAATGTTAAATATGAAGTGAATATAATGCGATTCGATCCAAATTAAATGAAGATTTATCCCGTATACAATCCTATCTGTAAAACAATTCTCACCAGACAAAAGTAAAATAGTCCTTAATGGTAATAATTGTAATTGTTAGAGAGTTATTGCAGTTTTTCCTAAGTTTATTGACCAAACATTTTACAATAGTTATGAATTGCTAAATATTTACATAGTAAGTATGAAATGGTTTAATAGTTGCGAAAGGAGCTTATCTTCTTGAAGATTGAAAAGTTCAATTATGAATATCGTATTGTATTAGGTCGAAAAGTATTGTTACGTGTAACCTTATTAGCTATATAATTAAAATAATTATTAATACTTAAAAGAGCGCAGTTAATTTGTTATAATATTTTTTACAAAATAAATTAAAATAATTCTGAATTTTTTTTGTGTATTTAAAACAAAGACTAATTTTAATATATGTTAAAAGACAATATTTTGTATCTTTAGATTTTTTGTCGATTATTTTGTGTGTATCGGTTTGTTTCGGTTCGTGGCAAAAAATACTGTTTTCTGCTTTCAGGTTATTTTTATATAAGGGAGCATTTTTAATTATATTTAGTAAATTTTATATTTAAATAATAACAATTGCACAAGAGTCGTGGTATTCTAAATAATCGATACCCGAATTCGGTGATAAAAGTCGAATGAGAGGTATCGTAATTCTAATAATAAAAAACAAATATACGGTTTTGTCTACTTTTTACCATCCGCAAAAATTTTCCTGTATTTCGTAGGAAATCTATAGGATTTTTGTGTACTTTTACCATCCGCCATAGTTTTCCTGCGACTCGTGAGAAATTTTAAATTTTGGTTATATCTTTTGTACGGTTCTATACTTTATGGCAGCAAAAAAAGTAAATTGGTTCCCGTGTTATAGCACTTGACTCGGTACTCGCTCAAGCCAATTATCTTAATATATATGATGATGATAATGTTGTTCAAGATGACAGGAAATGTTTTAGAAACTAGGTCTTTCCGCATATCCATACACTTGGTATAAGTAAGTTTAAAACAAATATTTAAATAATATATTTTATTTCTGTGTTATAATATGACATAACAAAATTATTCCGGATGAAGCTTTTTGGTAACTCTGTCTGTTAGTTACGGAGAACGGTGATAGTTTCGAATTACGGAGTGACTTTTTTAAAGGAAATGATTTAATGAAATATTTTTTCAACGCCAAATTTTGAGTACGATGAATACTAGGAGGCTTTGTTACTAATTTTACTGAATGGTCCATTTCAGTGAGTAATAAATACGGAACAGTAAAATTACTCCTCCAGAAAAATGTAAATTCCTTAGCAGATTTCACAAGGAATTTTCTTCTAGAAGCTACAGTAATCCTTGAGATTATTTGCGGTATTGTAATATTTGGCATTATATTATTCAAGTAATTTTTAATATCCTCTTTTAATACTCTTTTATATCATCTTCTTGAACAAAAGCGTATGTGCTTGAATTTTTAAAAGACACTCTTCAGGTGAATTTGTAAACAAAATACTGTCACATTAATACCAATATCTCGTTGAATAAGACTAGGGCATATAGTATAACTTGGATTTCGGTCAATTTAGATTTTTTTATTGAAAAAAGGGACAGCAATATAAAAATGAGTGACTGCAATTTTCATACGCGACCACATAGCTACAGACATTAATTCGGTTGACAAGAAACATTTGAAATTTATTCAGTTCAATTTCAATATATTCCATCTGAACTTTTGATAGATATATTAAATGTGTATTTCAATTTAAATAGGATCATTTCCTTCATACGTTTCGTATTGTGTAGCCGCAACGACCACATATTCAACGAGTGGCTTCAGATTGGTGAAGGCTGTTTTATGAAAATATTGAATTATGAACTTGGTGGTTCGTTAAATGTCGTAAATGAATTTAAATTTCTCGTCACCATTTACATTTTTTCGTGATAACTCATATCTAGTGTAATAATATTTTTTCAAGCATACATAAAAGCGGAGGAAAGATATTTATATCAAACTACGAGATAAAAGTGTATAGACTAGAAGCATACAAAGAATTGGATCTTGGTACTAGATATAGAAATATCATATTGTACATATTTAATAAAAACAGAACTAAAAAATAATGAAATTTTAATTTTTTAGAAAAAAAGGTAAAATACACTTTTAATTTAATCAATAAAATTCATTCCAAATACCCATAATACCTCATTTATGAACAAAGAATTGTTAAACAGACATATTTAATTATACATATTTTTTATAACCTTAATGTAAAATAGACTGAACAATTGTTTAAATCATTTTAAACAATTACGGAGTGTTTTTACAGAAAATGCTTTCAAAATTAAATACAGCTAGTGATAATTGCGTCATATTACAAAATGAAAATTTCTTCACTGGAAATTTTAGCTCTGGTATAAAAATTTGAAGCGCTATATTTTTGTACTTAATGAATGTTGATTATGTTGTCTCATTAACTGTTGATTAGGATGTCGAGTAAATTATTATCATTTACTACGTCTACTAATACATATATCTCAAGCATATTTGAACAAAAAACGATATATTAATGCAAATAAATAGATTCATATAATATTTGCGTAATACTGTTAAATATATTCGAAACTAACGTAGATGAGGTTATAGAGTAATTATAGGAACTTGTATTATTAGAAAGTTTATAACAGAAAAACGTAAATATGTATTGACGGGAAACAATCAGATTACGGGACTAACGAATTAAATGACTTGTATATTGAAGTTGCGAGGAATAACCGAACAAAGCCAGTGTAGTTAAATATAATTGAAACTTGAATGATGTGAAAAAACGTGAAGATAGAAAGGATATAAATGAAATTCTAAGCCGCCTTAAGTTGAGCAAAGTATTAAAACAAATTTCCAAGTAACGCATTACAACCACTTGGTAACAAAATATAGGGTATATTGGACATAAATATATCTGAAGTTATATCCAGAATTAATAAACCTTGCCTAATTTCATTAGAAAAATTAATAAATCTTTAGGCTTTGATTTACAGATTAACTAATCATAAACCGCCTAAAAATAAAGGATTGGCAAGTAACGTCAGGACAATGTAATACTTCAATAAGATAATTTGAAGCAGACATAAATACATAGTGCTAAAATTATAAACATTTATATTTAAGCATTTTATATTGTCGTTACAGAAACGGGAAATGGTTTGCATGAATAATATTTAATAACGTATAAATCGTGGGAGAGTCTTATTTAATTACTAAAGAGATAATTGAAAACGTGTATGGTTTTCATCAAAATTTTAATTGCGTCTTTTTTCCATTAAAATTAATAATATTTTACTCAACAGAATAGATTTTTATAAATATTATTAGATAAAATAGAAACGCCGTCACATTGTATTTTTTTCATTTTCGAGAAGAAGAGATATTGACATCCAACTATTTTAGTACAATATTTACTGCATTAAAATAACATGCACATCACATCATATTTTTACAAATAAATCCATCACTCACTCGTCGTTTTGGTATAGTACAATTGTATAAATTTTAAACCTCCATGTCTAAACAGAATGTTTGGAAATCATTCCAGACATTTCTTTTTCAACCTGACCAGCTAAAGGTTTTCCAAGCCTGACAATGACAAACTACTGAACTTATCTGAAAGAAAGATTCACTTACTTTTCAAATATTTAGAATATTCTGTTTTGTACATTAAGTTGCAATGTATATTAAGGATTCAATTAGTTTATTACTTAAGTTCAAATGCACTTTTTCCGAGCTTGGCACGTGATGAAGAAAAAGTAGCTAAGATTTTAGCGAGTTAGTAACTTCCGAAGATGTTGGAAGACGCGCGCAGTCCGCTCTCTGCTAGATATGCCATGTCTGTTCAAACATCGTATCACGGAATTGTGCAAATGAATGAAATGAAAATTTAAACCGAGAAAGTATGAGTGTACATGACCTGGATTTTTAGTCACACGACCATGCGTCAGGCATTTGTGTCAGTAGGTTAAAAGTGAGTGTATTGTTTATATTATTTAGTGTGCTTGCGCCCAAATGACTCGCAAGGTTTCGTACATAAGGCATATCTAGTGAGAGTGGAATGCGCGTGTCTTCTAACATCTTTTAAACAAATTTTTGGTGGGTCAAATTAAATATTTTGATCAAACCATTAGCCTTTATGTCGATTTTTAGAGTACAGTGTGAATAAAAAGAAATAAGTACTGTTACTTTAATGAGGTTTTATGTTTAACTTTGTCTTAAATTCCAAGACTTTACCTTGTAGTAGAATTATCCCGGAAAATTTAAAATTTGCATTAGAAAATAGCCTGGATTTTACATACGGCAATCCTAGTTGTCAGTTATTTAAATTCAATAAGATATCAGACCATTGTAAAGCATAATTAAAGCAAATTAGATTAAGTTAAAATTAGTTACTTTAGATCAAATTAATCTGATCTAAATTAACTAATTTTAACTTAGCCTGACCAATCTTTCTTTCACACTTGTCACACCTGACACTTGGTGTAATAACTTCCAATTCCTTAATAAAAAAACGTTTGGATCAGTGGAAAAATATTTTCAAAAATTAACGATATTATAGCTGTAAATGCTATGGTGTGTTTTTTTGAAAACAGAGACGCTAGAGAGCAAGAGAGACCAACAAAAAATTTACCACAAAGGTAGAAACCCTTTCAAACTTTGTGATCAAAAATTTAAAATTAATTATAGATTTAATAAAAAAACATTCGGGAAGTCATAAATTAAGTTGAAAGTAATCTTGTGAAAGATAAAAAACGCGCTTTTACGCCCCCCGAACTTCAAGTCTTGTTTACCATAAGATCACAGGAACGCTGTGAAGTAAGCTTATTATATTATCTCCTATTATTCTTTTTAAATTATTACCCATGGACTTTACTTAAATAATTAGGCATGATTTTTCAAGATTTTTCAGGTTTAATGTAATCCTGGTTATCTTCGTGGTCTAAATCAACTAAGAATAAACCGACTATGCGCCAGAATGGCCGGTGGTATAGCTTATAATGCTCACTGGTTTATATAAATGCTTGTTTCTGTAGAAGAGCAAAAAACAACAATAAGTAAATTTAAGGCGATTATACTATTTCCACGAGTATTAAAGATCATTATTTGCACCCATGTAAAAATTAAAACGACTGAAAGCAAATGGGCGGAATATTATATTAAAAGATAAAGCTATTTATTCATTAAATATCCAGGTAGAATCAATTCTTTTTATTTTGGACTAATTATACACTTTTACAAGTTACGTATCATTTTAAAAAGAGTAAATATTTCTATTCAAAATTTTTCACTGTTTATACTTTGAATAATTTTCCAATATCTTAGCTCATTATTCTAATTTCAGCAATGGTTACTTTATGTTCATGAGTTAGCCAGTCAGCTCTCTTGTTTTGTAACGTTCGTTTAAATAATTCCTTTTTAATTTCAGGCTGCCTGTAACACCGATTCAGAAATCAACAATTTAGTAGCAAGAGAGATGGGAAGCACCCACAATAGCCGAATAACTGAAAACCATTTTATACAATGTTTTGGGGATAGGCATCTTAGAGGACGGTCGATTGGTGATTCTGGGTACTGTTAGAAATTCTCTTTCTTACAAATTAAATAAATCACACATCACAGATTTATTGCTGACCTAGCAGTGGTTTTACGGATTGCATAAGAAATAATTATGAAAAGGAATCTTTCACCAAACCCCTTAATATTGGTGTTAGAAGTGGGATGGTTGGTTTTGTCTATTGCTGATGATCCTATCATGTTTGTATCCTTGTGTCCGTCTCCGTGTCTCATAGATATACTAATTCTACTGCTCCTGAAATAAAAAACAGTCTTCAAGTCAATTTGATGAACTTAATAAACACAAGTAAAATTTAAAAATTGCTGCGTTCTTTTCACTGTACCTTTGGACTAAATCTTACTTAGTATCTTGATCGCTATTTTGCCACTCCTGTCATCCGCTTATTGTTTCTCGGTGAACTATCTACGCTATCGCTTTATGCCCCATATTTACTTTCGAAAAGGTTGCTACTGCCTTCGCTGGAAGAAATCCCCAAGATATCCTGCCTGTATCACTTGAACATGTGCAATAATAGTGCTCTTCCTTAAAAATCTTTACCTATTTGATGTCGCTGTTCCTGAAAATCTATATAATGATGTTGTCTCTCATCAATTCCTTTTCTTGGTTTGTAAATGCCTCTATCAAATGAAAACAAATTTTCCTCTCAAAGAGAATAACTTCCGATTCACGTCCTTTGTAAATTCGTTAACTCTTTTAAAGGAAAATGTTAAACAGCATTCCGTAATTTGCTTAAATATTATAATTTATCAATTTTTAATACTAGCTAAAATATTCACGGATTAATCGATTTATTCATCTTTATTTATTACTTTTATTTAAATATTTATATTTATTAAAATTTCTTAACATCTCGACTATTTTGAATAAGAGGTTAGAAAAATTTATATATAACGACAAGAATTCGTGATTATTTTAGTATGTTCGCCGGCACTAGCAAATTCCTCACCTGCATATGAAATTACAAACATTAAAAAATGCTTACTTCTCTTTGTTTTAGTTTTCCACTAATATTCATTTATATTTTGTGGAATTCGTTTCAGCGGCTAGGTTTATTCCTCGCTACGGCCACAATATTTATTCTTGATTCTTCAATTAAACCTGTTTTATGTAATATATATATATATATATATATATATATATATATATATATATATTTATATATATATATATATATATATATATATATATATGTGTGTATATATATATATATATATATATATATAACAAGTCATAATTATAAACTGCCATATAACTAAGAATTCCAAATTTTCAAAAATTTTAAATTTATATTTTTGAGATTCTTCTTTCTTATTGAAGTTTTTTTTCTATATTCATTTCTAAAAAAGTGAAGTTAGTTGAAAAGCAATAAAAAAACAATATGTAATTTAAGACATAAATGTTTATTACCTACATTTTCATTGGTAGTTCCCTTGCTCCACTCTCACTTTCTTTTAAATGAGTCTATAACAAAACATTGAAATATATTCAAAAGAACAAGTTCACAAATAATCACATTAATATAAAAAATGTAAATTGGTGATAGGAATCTAATCATTTATTTGTAGCTGCTTGAATGGTATTTCAGGGTCATTTGTGTTTGTGGACTGGGACATGGTTATTTAAGAAAATATTTTAAATGGTGATTACGAACGAAGCGCTTGGTATATCTAATGGTGTACTAGGTTGTTGAATTTCCATAGAAATCTGAAAAAAATGGTAAGTTGTTGATACTCGAAAATGAATTCATCATCATATGGAAATATCATTACCTACCTGTCTTCGTAATGTCATTCTGAGAATGAGACTATCTGAGTCAAACCCCTTTACATCTACTGTAAATTTGTATGGTAGCCAAGAGATTGTTTCATCAGTCTTTGCATCGGGTATTGTTGGTGGTGAACCTCCCAATGCAAATAAACTTAAATATATTATCAATAACATTGGTCAAAAATAAAAAAAACAAGATTTTATTAGTTAAACCATGTACACTAGTCTTAATCTGTCTGCCTGGTCAGAGATTTTTCTTTTTTGGCACTTATTTTAACCATACTCTAATACGTAACTTTATGATAGATCGAGGCACAACCAAACGCAATGAAATAAAATTTAATGTGATTATTTTCTTATAACTTTATTAATTATAAAACATGGAAAGAATAATAAGATATACAAACTTTAGTTGCAAATCAATTCCAGCTCTATGATATATTTTATTCGTATCAGTTTCGTTGTTTTCATTTTCAATCTCATGCAATCTTTCCTTCACTATATTTTTCATCAAATACTGTAAATTAAAACCAAAGTCAAAAATAACATGCAAAACAACCAAAGTTAATTGTTCTCTTCGTATTTTGTTCTCTTTATTACATCCCATGTCTAAAATGTTTATCAAATAAAACACTTCGACAATTATCTTCTTTACGAAAATAAGCAATTTTTCCAATTTATTTAAACTTCAGAGTCGCAGGTCAAGTTCAATAGGTTGCTATTGTCTTCTCTTTATTATCTCCTATGTCTCAAATTGTTATCACATAAAACACTTCGACGATAAACTTTTTCACAAAAATGAGCAGTATTTCCAGTTTATTTAAATGTCAGATTCGCAGTTCAAGTGTGACAGGTTGTTATTGTTTCCTCTTTATTATCTCCCATGTCAAAAATTGTTATCGTGTAAAACACTGGGACGGTAAGCTTCTTTACAAACATTAGCAATATTTCCAATTTATTTAAATTTCCGATTCGCAGTTCAAGTTTGGTAGATTGCTATTATAGGCATTTTTATTTTATTTTTCGATTTTATCTATAATCTACAGAAATGAGTTATTTAATTGTACTTAAATGCTCAATTCCTTACTAGACGTGAAAGAAATCATAAAATTTCTATCGGCGGTTTAAAACGGTTCTTCAAGCTTAATGAACGTTTTGCTGATATGGGTTTTAAATCTAAGTTATATTTTTTTATGTATGGGACCGTTAAACTATAAAGCCATGTTTCGAAAAGTTGTCTGGATTCTTATCTATTTACTAACCAAATAGTGATGACTCGTATTTTTACTAATCAAACATTAATGGCTCGCGATAGACCCCCGTTATATAATTTCTCTCAATCTAGTATCTTTATTGCTATGAAACACAGATATTTTGGAAACGAATGAGTTTGAAAAGCCATATATACATATGTATATATATATATATATATATATATATATATATATATATATATATATATATATATATAAGCTTTGGAGTTCAAAGAAATCGATCATTTTCCAAACGTTTATTTGCGTATTTGTCTGCATGTTTGTTTATACATATATGGCAGAAAAACAACTAAAATCAGAAATAACTCAAAATAACTCAACTAAATCAAAATTTATGAAATTTGAAAGAAATAATAGCCTTTAAACGACATTTATTTGCTTCAAATTACTACGAAACAACCTAATTTTTAATGTTAAGAGTTCAGTCAGTTTATATTACGAAAAAAGATGTATAGACATTTTAATATAGGTTACCGTAATTATGTTTATATATAATTTTTGACTTGATACGAAATCGATCCGTATATTAAAAGTTCATGCAATGTCGTTCATACTAATAAATATTCAAAAAATAAAAATCTAAAATAGCCATATCAGGACAATTAGGAATATATTTCTATCATGTAAAATATATGGGAATTAGTGTTTTATTTTTCTCAAAACTTCACCAATTGTATCCTAATAGAAACTGTAATTTTTACTTTATAAAGAGATTACATCTTAATTCGATAATTATTTTTCGATATAATGAATTCGTATGGAAATTCAACCCAAATAAATGTGGGCATTTGAAACCCAAATAAATGTGCGCTGTTGAAATTTAGTATCCATATTAAATGCTCACTGCTTTATTCGTTTGAACGATTGAGTGTTTAAATTGACAATAAATAAGTATAACAATGTTGGCCATTTGAAATTCACATTCACAGAAAATGCAATCAACAAGCTGGGTAAAAATTCTGCTAACTAGCTCGTCGTTAACACTTAAACTAAATGATACGAACTGGTTACGTGCGTTACGATACGTGCTGGTTTGTTTTGGGGATTTTCACCAACTTTTCTTCTATTTTGCTCTTACAATAATTTATTTTTATTTTGTATTTTGCACCTTTTATTGCAAATAGGTAATAAGTTTACATTTAATATTTGTGAACCTCACCTTTTTTAACAGGATTGTAAAACATGTAGTTTTATTTGTATCAATTTCTGTTTAATTAAGTTAATTTTACTATAGACGCGTCAGAAATTTACAAATACTCTGCAGATAATCTGTGTATGTGTGTGATATTAAAATGAATTTATTTATTTAACTAAATCAAAATGTCTCCCTTCCACTGGGCAAATTCAATGAAAATTTGATTCGACATAAAAGACAAAAAAGAAAAACAGAAACAAATAAAAATAAAACAAAAATATATTTTGTAGAACATAAAATCTCTATGTATTATGCTGTGAACTATAAATAACAAATGGTTTATAATTGGTCCGATTTGTTTTTTATGTATATATATATATATATATATATATATATATATATATATATACATATATGAAATAGAAATAAATTATTGGAATAAAATTATATATATGAACAAAATCTAACATTATCATTAAATTAATATCGATTTGTATCCATTGATTCTCACTCTACTTGCAAATCTCTTCACAGACTGATGGAACAATGAGTTTGTACGTCATATATAATTTCAAGTATACGATAGTAACTTTATGCAAAAAGATTTATCATCAGAAGCTAAAATAGATTATTTCCACACAGTTTCTATTTTCCATTCTTATTATGATTCACTTTTAATGTATAATCATTTCAAAATTTACCCATACACCACAACTTTACCTAAATTTCTTTTTTCCGAAGCCTACAAAAATTATTACGAAATGAGGTTCTGCTTTATTGAACAATTATACACATCTGCCGAGTCTATTATAAACGTATTTAAGAAAATATACTCTCTCGTTTAAATTTAATTTTTCTGAAATGTGCATGTTGTTAAGTAAATATTATGAATATAAATTGTATCTTTGATAAGTGATATATTTTAAATGCTTAACTTTCTTCAATATAAGTAAATGGAAACATTTTAGGCTCATTCGAATTTATGGTAGGAAACAATTCCTTCTACATATTCGATATATTTAAGTAAATTACATATGTATGTTGAGCCTCTTCTACACAACATTTCTTTTCTGTGTCGACAGAATATCAAAAGCCAGCTCAATGTTCTGAATTGAAGGAAAAAATAAAAGAAAAGGGAAATGAAAAAAAACGGCCATCCTTACTTACTAAACTACATTGTTTCAGTTGTTTAAAGAGAGTAAAATGTAGGCCACACCCCGAGGGCCTTACCGTTAACCGACACACTACAACATTCATCTGAAAACCTTTTTCTCTCGCCAACTGTTTCTAGCCCGCATGTCGAGTATCCCTCGTTTACTTCCGGTAACATGCCGGTAAAATTACGCATGCCATCAGGGAATTACAATATACACCAATATACACGAAACGTAATTTTTTATTTTAGAGGAAATGCTACAGCAATTATGAAACCACTTTTTATGAAAAATTACTAGGGCTAATAAATATGTTTAAGGTCTAAATTTTGGTACTTTTTTTATGCGTTGGCCTTCTAAAACATTTCTACTGTACGAAAATACAATTGATTTTAAAAATCGCAAAATGTCATATTTATGATAGGAAATCCTAAGTAATGAGCGACACTAGAAAACAATGAAAATATTTGTCGCCGTGTCTAATTTATTTACATTAAGTAAAATAAAAATACAATGTATTTTCCAAAAAATATCGGTGGTCGTAATTGTATATTTTTAAATAATTTGGCAGAATTATATTTGAGCTTTAAGATGCAGACTGCAAGGCAGCTTTTGTCTTTTTATTTTAAATGAACGTCTAAAGTCGTTAAAAATTAAATAATTTGTACCGTACATGGATATGCAAACCAATGGATATGCAAACCAAGCAACGTAACAATCAGCGGAGAAAACATGAGAGGTCGCAAGCCATTCTAAAATATTTTAAATAATTACCATAATAAAGTTACCATTTGAAACAAAAATGTTTTATTTTCAATTAAAACAAAATATACGTTTTGATCATAAGATTGATTTACACAAACGTATATTAATGTAACATATGCGTATAACTTTGGCATGTAAAATTTTAGTCCATTGAATTTTCTCAGTTAAGTGCTATAATTTTTATCTAATTTTTTTATTAATTAAGAATACATAAACATCTAATTTATATCGTGATTAATTATTAAAAACAGTTTCTTATAGCAAGAGGTTAATTTAATAATACTGAAAAAACACTAAATATTATTGGAAATAGAATATGTTGGTTTAAAAATTATTAGACATTGAAAAATTTACGAAGCGTAAAAATACTATTGTATAATTTTAAATCAAAACAGAAAATTTAGTAAATATAAAAGTTAAAGACAGCTATACCAAGAGAACATTGATGTAAATATCCGTTAGTGGCCGGTAGAACCAAATTTCAAGGGATGCTGTCGTCCGTTATATGCTGTCATCCGTTATATTTACGTCATACTATATATAAATTAATCTATAAATTTTAAGGGCAATGTCCCGATGGACACATCCACGCCCAGGCCAAACCGCTAATGACAAAAATTTTAAATTTGGAGAGGGTGTTGATTTCATAATGGAGCCATCATTTAAGAAGGAATTTTTCGAAATTCATTCGCTGAGGGGGTTAAAAGGTGTGACTAAGTTTGTATTGGAAAAAGTTTTTTTATAGTAATTTTTACTTAAAACTGAGTATTCATGCTCTTTAATAAAAATAATGTTACCCGTGTTTCAAGATTGTCCGAGATACAACCTCTAACGGGGTGAAAAGAGATGGCTAATTTTGTATGGGAAAAAAATATTAAAATGTGTAATTAAAAATTGCTATAACTGCTTTTTAATACAAATAATATAACAAGTATTCAAGCATTTTATAATATTCAAGCCACATGCAGATGAAAAAATGGTTGCTAAATTTGCAATGATAATTTTTACTTCAAAATTTATTAAAAATTGTAATGGTAATTTTTACTTAAAAATTTGTATAAATGCTTTTTAATACAAATATAGAAACAAGCATTTAACCATTTTCCGATATTCAACCTTAAGGAGGAAAAAGGTTAAATTTGTATGGGAAAAAAAATTAATGTTAATTTTACCTTAAAACTTGTATTAATACTCTTCAATACTAAAAATGAAACAATTATTTAAACATATTTCTATATTCAACACTTAGTAGGTGAAAAGGAGTGGCTAATTTGTATGTCAAGAAAATTGTTATGATAATTTTTATTTCAAAATTTTAAATTTGGAGAGGCGAAAAAGAAGCTTTGCGATACAAATCATTTAACAAGTATTAAAGATATTCAGCCCCTAAGGGGGCGAAAAGTGGTTGCTAAATTTCCACGGGAAGAAAATTGTTATGGTAACTTTTACATAAAATTTGGTATTAATATTGTCAAAATATATAATATAACAAGTATTTAACAATTATTAAAGACTTATTACATTATTTGTGTTCAAAATATTGGTTTACATCAAAATTGCCTTTTACTCGAAACTATGTTTCTAGTATTTGGCCTCCTGAATCTAATTATGGAAATAAAAATTACTGGTTTATTCTTATTATCCATTTATACCATATTTAAGGTAATAGCGGCTAGCTTGGTAGATGTGATCTTTAATTATGAGATTTCAAAATATTGAGTGATTATAAATTATTATTGATTAAATAGTGCGTAAATTTTGTTATTACGCTTTCGTTTAGTGTGTCTGTTTGATGCTGTTCGTGTTTTGTTTGCTTGTTAAAACGTGAAATTTGACAAGTTTTGTTATAATTTTTGACATATTTCTGGTGTGAAAACTACAATTTCGATTATGTCATGTAATTGTGTAAATAGTGCAGACAATTTTTTCTACCTATGTGGTAACGTAAATTTAAGAAGCCAAGGAACCCAATAACCCAGCGTTTAGAAACAGCTTACTTCCATTATTTTTTAATTAAAATTGAGATAAATGTTGGATAAACGAGATAAACTTTTTAGTTACAATACTTATTCTACTAATTTACTTAAGTGGCTTAACAAAAAGAAACGTTCACTGCCTTTTATTGTTCCGGTGATATGGAGGGAACCTACAAATTATGTAAATGAATGTTACTTTTGCTTGACACCTCCTATCCAGCACGGTATATCGAGAAAAAAAAGGGTACCCTAGTATACGCTGAGGTTGCATCGATAACGTAACCAGTACCACATGGTACTGGATTTGCCTTTTCCTCAACCTCCCGAAGACCGTCAGAAGGATACTGATGAAGAAATTACTTGAGAGAACGAGATTACAACTTAGCCAGCTTTAGCGTTTTCAGGTGGAAATATTGTTTATGACGAACCTCATAGACTTTCGCAAGATTTAATTCAGAGACCTACGTTTGCAAAAAAAAAAATAAAGCCGAATTACTGGTATCAAGATTTAAGCAATGAAATTTGCTACAACCAGTAGTTAAAATTAGTTTATATAGAAGTCGTCAGAAAGACTTGATGCCCTATTTTCAACCTAAAAACCAGCTAGTGTTTTGTTATAAGATTGAATGGACTCCTCAAAATTAAGATTAAAAGCTGTTCTCCCTCCACAACATTTATACTCAACTTTCGATTCAGTTATGTCACTCAGTTCATGCCAAAGAGACATATGAACACATGAAGCCAATTTTGAAGCTATATCATACTCAAAGCATCAATGGCAAATTTGTGGTGATCTGAAAGTCGTAGCCATGTTGTTAGGTCTGCAAATGTGCTACACCTAATACTGTTGCTTTTTGTGTGAATGCTGTAGTCGGACTAGATCATTACATTACATAAAAAAATGACTTCAAGACCATGTTTGTGTTTTCTAGGAGAAAAGAACGTCAAAGATCCTACTCTAGTCGATTCTAAAATAAATTATCTCCCACCATTCCTTATAACATTGGGACTACTGAAAAACTTTGTCAAGGCTCTCAATAAAGATCTTAATCTCAATAAAGACCAGCGTTCAAATAATTGCGAATTAAATTTCCACGTCTAAGTGACACCAAAATGAAAGAGGGAATCTTTGTCGGACCTTAAATTTGATAGGTTCTTAAAGACGTTTTGAAGTTTCTTAAAGAAGAAAACGTTGATTCAGCTTCACAGGCTCTAGAAAAAAAGACATCAGAATCTTTTAAGGCAGTTGTTTATGTTTTTTTTGGCAATAGGAGATACAAAAGGTACCCCAAGTCATTGTTCCAGATTATCATATCTTTAAACTAGATAATAAAAGCATACATATCGTTAATCGTTGGAAATATGATACAAACTGATGATGAAATTAAATGTAAATAAAATATAGGTTAATGTCTTAAAACGAATTATCAATTTTTTAACACATTTGTACGTTATTGTAGTATAAAAGCATAAAGAAATAAAAAGCATTTAGCTACATATAACATTTCAAAATAATTTTTTAATGTAAGTTGGAAAATGGCGTCTATCCTACTATGTAGCGGAGAGATGTTACCCCCTAGTACCGAGAGATGCTACAGGCCTTATACCTTCTCACTGGAGTTCTTCTCGTGTACATATTTGAACCATTTGGAAAAATCGAAAAGTTGAGTTTTCTGATGATTTCATCAGAAAACTCAGCTTTTCGATTGACCCCTTTCATTATCAGTACTGGAGGTAAAAATAGGCCTTGATCATTGCAGCAATCTACTACAGTGATTGTTTCTACTTTCTCGTACGGCGTAACAATATGAACGTCTTTAGATCCTTTTGCCGTTAGTATTTTACCTGGTATATTTATCAACTGAATTCCGCTGTCATCAATATTGCAAATATTTCCTAGCCATTAAATTATTATCAGTAATTTCTTTATTCAGTTGCTTGAAGAAGTCGCTTACTCCGTCCCTGTTCATACTTGAGCTCTTGCAGTAGAGAGTCCTTCTGCCTGTCTAAGTACGATACCCCTGTTCATCGCGGGAAAAGATTATAGTCATTGGTTTCTTGCTTTACGCTTTTCCTTCGAAAATTTATATTAAATTTCAAGTTGTTCCGCAAAATTATAAGCCTGTATTAGTATGGAATCTCTAGTAGGGGCAAATCTAGCAGCAGCGAGACATTTAACATAATTTGCAAGACGTCTTTCATAATCGACACCGAGGGACGTTACAACAAGACATATTTATTTTGTAAACATTTACCTAAAATTTTCTAGAATCCTTCCTTATTCCTTCTCTACGTCATAAAAGAACTTTTGTGCCAAATTTTCTAAATTTGGCAGTTTAGGCTCTGCCTTGATGAGTCAGTCAGTGAATGAATTTCTCTTTATATGTATAAAGATAGGCAATATTTTGACGAAAGTTACATGGGGGTCCTAATTCAGATTTATACGTATTTCCAGATTGCATTCGTCTTGGCAATGCCTGAATAGGTATTGAAAACTTTATTTTCGCTTCATACATTGAAATATAACCCTACCTTATTTTTTCTACAGCTACCCGTAAATCTTCTTCTGTCCACTTTCACCTATTCACTCCCCCCTTAAGTATTTTCTTGGTATTCTGAAATAAGTAAAAACATAAAAATTTAATCCATAGAAAACTGAATAACTATAGACGTGGCGTCTATAGTTATTCACGACGTGGCGTCATGGGAGAGATGTCATCTCTACTATTACACGCTATAAAAATAATAATCCCAAATTGTGTAAAATATGGTGTTTAGGAAGCACATAAAATAATATTAACAGCCTGTTTACTTGTTATTATTATAGAGCACACAATTATCTTAAAGAAATGAGCCTAATTTCAAAACGTTTGAGTAAACATTTATGGCAAAAAAAGTTTATGTACAGATTACGTGACGCTTGACCTTAACAGCGAAGCTGGCACTCCTGTATTTGTTTGGCGCGTGGTGGCGCTACCGAACGATGATTACGTTAGTGTTGTTTCTTTTACTTCTTCAGAGATATAAAGTATGTGGCATCTCTCCTGTTGTGGCGTCTCTTTATAGTGCACCCTATATAGTAATAATAATAATTGTTGCAGCTAAAACATTTAACCCTGAAGAGAAAATCCGAATTCGGTAACTTTTACAAATTCAGTTAGAGCAGGTATTTAGTAAAAGTATATTTTACTTATAACTTCGACCCGATTGGCTTTTTACTTTGCTGTCTCTTGTTTACAAATAAAAGATAATGAAAATAAAAGTCATATCTCACTCTGTTCATTTACATTTTTAATTGGCAGATGTAAAGTGTCATAGAACACAGAGGATATTGATGTTGTAGACAAAGATATGCTATTTAATGATTCAAGTTTATCATATGTTAATGACTTTAAAATATAAAAAACTAAAAGACCGTTGATACCCAATGAAAGCCACCATAAAATTAAATAATGTTAACCAGCTCAGTTTTGTTTTTTTATTTCGAATTATAATGGTAACAAAAAAACTTATATACTCACACAAGTGTGATAAATTCCAAAAGAGGTACCCTTAAATAATTAAGAATTATAATGCATTTTTCATAATAAACCTTTTTAAAATGAAACCCTTCCCAAAAATTATTATATTTTTGGGAATTATTAAATTACAAGTTTAAATTACAGATTTATTTTCCTCATAAAAATATCAATAATAATTACATTTACCATCCTAGCCCCTTCGGCTTCCAGCCACTCCTCTATATTGGGAGTAAACCACGAGAAATACCTATTAAAACAGATCTGTTTATTATAACAATTACAGGCACGAGAAATTGAAAGCACTGTTATTTAGCGTTGGAATATACTCCATTTAACATGCCAAATATATGGGTTAATTATTATATGGCCGCGGGGTGCCCGACTGCCCTACTACAGAAATTAAAGGTAAAGCATTTCAAATTATGTTCAAATTAACACTTATCTTGTAACTACATAAAATATCCCGATTTAAATCCATACCTCTTTATTGTACATAATTATTTTAAATATATTTATATCTATATGGTATATAAGTACTTTACTTAACCTAAATATATTTCAACATATTTATATATATATATATATATATATATATATATATATATATATATACATATGTGTGTGTGTGTGTGTGTCTGTGTGTGTATGTGTGTGTGTGTGTGTGAATATTTATATACCTAAATTGTCACTTTAAACACAAATGATTCAGATCTTGGACCTGTAAAATACATCTAATTACCAATGTATAAGGATTCGCTCTAAAACGATTACTGTGTCACAGTTTTATTATTTTGATACAAACTATGCTCTATTTTGATGGAAATTTTGTTGGCTAGGACTTTTGAAAGACCGTTCATTTAATTCCAAAAACACTTCTTCTATAAACTTATTTGTATAAACTTCAAGTTGGATGTCAGATTTTGCTCTTAAAATTGTCTATGTATGGTGCACATTTGTTAATATTACTAATAATGAAACGAAGGATATATGATCCATTTTATACTTTCACATTTTCTTTTATATATGTATTGAAGAATGAAAATAACTTAAATTGAAATATAATTTTTACGGGAATAAATAGCAAGAGCATATAATAGCAATTCAATGGTTTTCAATCATTTTAGACATGTTTCTATCAGTAAAATAATTTATTTAATATTGTTAATTGACCATCAAAATATATGATTGCCATAGCTTATTTAAACCAAGTTGAAAAATAAGGTTAGTAAGTTTAAAAATCAAAACTTTTTTCCAAGTTTTTTATATGTAACTGTAAGGAGAATCACATCTATTATTTGGTTCTGAGGCAAAATTTAAATAATCAGAGTGAAAAATAGTTTGAACGATTTCGCAACAACTACAATAGTGTTAGTTGTTATTGTTTTAGCAAGCAATTTGTACAAAACGAGCATCTGTAGTCCTTAACTTGTTCGTTCAGGTTAGAAATTATTTCTCTCATTATCTGTAACTTCTAGCCACCTTCTTTTAAGAAGGGTATAATCTCTGTGTCAATAGTTATATAAGGCCGTTTTCCATTTTCCTACATTCGGATCACATAAGCACATTTTTATTTCAGTTCACTAACCTGATATACTTCTTTGACAATACTAATTTTTAAATACGTTTTCGTACTGATCTATTTTAATTTACCTAGTTCTCAACGGGATTAAATGATATTTTTCCCAGTTAACATTTGAAACTAATTTTTACGAATAAAACTTAAACATTCATAAATTTTGTTCACTTCTCTCATAGTTTTTGATCTATGTTTCTTTAACTGTTCATCCAACAATATTGATTAATCTTCATAATTATATTGCATGTTTGGGCCAAATTTTAATTTTAAAGTTTAATTTCTCAAGGTGTTAGCGAAAAATAATTAAAACGATCGGTAGGTATAACAAAAAATTAGAAATGAATGCAAATAAGCAAAAACAAAACGTCTAAGAATTTCCGAGATATTATAAAATTTTTCTCGAAAACGTTAAATAATCTAGGAATAAGTAAAGGTGAAAAAAAGAGAAAACGTGTAATGAAGATGGAAATGAGGGACGAAGAAACGTTTTCTATATGCGTGAATTTTCGCACGCGCGCACGCATCTTCCCCTGAGTGCCTATACAAATGTAAGCATATTTACGTGTCTGCACGACTACTGCCCGTCGTAATGTAACTACATATCCTTAGACTGCATGCGGACGACGCAGTTAATTATTAAATATAACACATATTTATGTAGGGACACGGACAAAACACATTCTCCTATTGTGGATGTAGCTTTACGATCACAAATTTACGTTTCACCTAGAAGTTTTACCTTCCGCTTTACCGTCAAATAATCGTTTGTGGCTTTCCTTTGGACATATGACCAAGCTATGATATTACTGAGATCATTGTAAAAAACTGTAATATTTAGAACATTTTTTGCAGAAATTTAATATTGTATTGGTTTAAAATTAACAATTTTCACAAGTTAAATTCATTAGTTATAGCAGGCAATATATTCAAACAATTATTATTTTCTTATTTGAAAATGATTAAAAACAATTATTGTGTCCGTTTTTCCCCTGGTCGTAATCTCAATACAATGAATTGATTATTCTCTGCTTTCAATTTCGTTCACAGGAAATTCATAGTCTTCTGTGTAAATTGGCACGCTTTTTTTAATTACGCCGATTTTAATTACTTTTTTTGTAAATCTCATTTTTTCTCCGTGACCATAAAGAGCAAAAACAATCTAGATAAACAACTTTTATATGGTTCTCTTGTGCTATGTTGTGGACCTGGTTTAAATTTTGAACCTTGGGATAATGTGAAATATGTTTGTTCCTCACTAATAAAAAGAAAATATAATCAGTAATTTGTTTATTGTTATTACGACATTCCACAGTTATGAGTCAAAATTGCCCATATCCACGATTTATTGCATCAAGAAATTATATAAATTAATTTATGCAGTAGCATATTGATGTTATAGAATCCTACGTATCTTTATTTATTTCATTAAAGCCAAGTACATCACGTCACAATATGTAAACCGACTGAACAATTAATTATGTAATCAACAGAGAAAATGTACTAAATATTTGTCATTCATAACGGCTTTATTTCTAAAGCGTGTTTGATTTGTTAATAATTTTGAGTAGAATTATAAAATTAATAATATCCCAAAAAAATTACTTATATTAATATGGAAGTTTAACAGACACGAACATATATATATATATATATATATATATATATATATATATATTTATGTAATTACGTGATTAGAAAACAGTCAAGAACGAGGGTTAACATTTTAGCAGTCGGCGTAAGTATTCCTGAAACTCCTATAACGTAGTTCGTCCTCTCACGTAGCTCCTATGCTACTATCTATATTTCGATAAAGGTGGTGTCATTTTTTTAATATTAACAGTCTGCATATGATGGAATATATAACGTTACTACAAATCTAAGATGGCAGACATTAAAAGCAAATTCTTACCAAATAACAAAAAGATATGTTGATTGTATTGGGTTTCAAATGTCTTCTATATAAAAAAGTAATTTATAAACTTTTTCTTCAAAAAAAATAATATATTAATAATATATAAAATAATTGGAAATTTCGTGCTTAGTGCCAAAAATTCATAATTTCCAAAATATGATAGGTCTTTCGATAATTTGTTATAGGTTTGAAGAGTATTTTCTTATAAAGTCCAAAATAAAATGCTAAATGTTTTACACCGTTATCACTTCAACGTGTGTAAAGCAAAACGCGTCAGCAAGGCCATAATCATACAAAGCGTCGTAATATAAAGATGAGTTAAAGCCATACGCTTCTGTATATGCGACAGCCTGTCCCAGCGTTAACACGCACCGAAACACCCGTCAACTGATAAACTATATTACATGAGTATACTTTCATAGAATATTACAAGCTTTATACCTTCGTGTAAAACGTACTTTTCATCGTGAAGAATATTTTTGTCACTATTCTGGGAATAATTAAATACGTGCTTCTTACCTTGAGGTATTTCATTAGTATTTAATTAATTACTCGACATTAATAAAAACATTTTATAATAGATACGTGTATTTAAATATATCTATCGACGAATGCACCTCACTTTTTTCTTAATAATATAAACGTGCTTTGATATTAATTGGCTCTTGTTTTTCCTAATTCCATGTAATAGGTAACGTGGCAAAGTGGTGTGACTATTGTTATTGACGATACTTTGTATATTAAATACATAATACCTACCTGTTTATAATACTATATACTTTCTTCACATGGGTTTAATTTGAAATCCTACCCCTAATCTAAAATTATTTTATTTCAAGATAAAATAAAAAGGTGCTAAAACCGGACTACGACAAAAATGTTCAACCAAATGGACTTAAAATATATCTTAAAATGAAGTAAACAACACTTCAATGTTTGGCAATAATTTCGATGCTTGGATCAGTATAATTGGGACAAGTGAAATATGGGCTTCGGTGAGGCCACGCGGCCCACTAACTCTCTAAACATACGACGATAACGGCGGCGACCCGGCGTTTCATTCGCGTACTTGATTCGCTGGCGAATACGCCGGAGGCATTTAGCAAGTGAATCGAGTTTGCGGATGGAATCATGGGGATCGCAAGTGGGGCCTCAATTTTTATACAAAGAAATAAAGGATAATATAGTTTATACAACGGAGTTTAGTTTATCAACTGTTTACTAGACATCCTGTACATAAGTTAAGGCACTTCACATCGAATTGAATTACACTTGACCTTCCCTTTCAAAACTACATCTTAGAACTTGGCCTGAAGTACACATTCATTAAGAATGTGCAATAAATTAATTATGGTAATCAATTTCGCTACAATATTATTGTATAATTTACTCAATTTGACAATAGTTTATATGTTAGTCATAACATAGTCTTATAAAATACCATTCGTCTTCATTAAATTTAAATAAGATCTGCTTTATTACTCTTTAGTGGGACAGACTCTTTATCATAAACTTTTAATAGAAACTCTAATTTCGATTTCGTCGTTATAAATAGATAAATGAAAAGTATGTTGTAACAATTTATAAAACTTCTTTGAACGTCCACATAATGAGTTGAAATTTGCTGATTACGTGCGGTCAAGTATATATGATTTATTTAATTATTATGTATATTTTTAAAAATAACTAATAAGCAAAGTTATTGTCATTTCAGGATTTGTTTTAATGTATCAGGAAATATTTATTATTTTGCTCATAAGTAGGTGGAAGTTATGTAATAAGTCTAGAATATTTTTATGGTATTTTTACTGTCATTTCTTATGAAATAATGAACACAATATTATATTTTATTTATTTGAAAAATAGGGCTTAGTCACAATTAGTTTATTAAAAAAATGATTAAAAAATGTAACATTCCCAATAAATAGCTCCGTTTTTCATTGTCCAACTTTTTTTTTTATTTTAACTTAAAATATATGATTATTTACTGCACGCTCAACGAACATAGAAATCGAAAAAAAAATTAATAATGGAAAAAGTATAATTTATGATGTTTTATAAATAATAATAATAATGGCGTCTATCTAATATAATATGAACAGAAACAATCTGTTCTATCAACCTGAAAATTGAAGATTAAGTTTTAGTTTTTTTTTTTATTTTAAATTCTTATTTGTAAACTTATTTAATTTTTCGTTGCTCCGTGTATCTTATAAGAGGAACTGTACTCTTTCCCGGAAGGACTCGAAGTCAAATAGACATCCTCATAACGCAATTAAAAAAATATTAGAAGCCTTATTTTGGGTAGAAGAATACTAGATTATAGTAAATACCAAATTATAAATTTATTCATGCGATACTTTTCTAAATATTTTAAAAAAATGGTCGATTTCGTGGTTATCCATTCACTCACTGACAAATTATCAAAACATATAGGCTAGTTTTAGAAGAAGTAGATACTTGAAAGGAACCTAAAATTAGAAATCTGAAATATGTTAGCTAGAAACTAGAAATAAAGATATTTACTTATTAAATTACATACATAAATATTCAATTTCTACGGCTTTGTACTTGTATGGTAACAACATTCTCATTAGTGTTATGAGTTCGCCCAGTACTTCAATAGTTTTATAAATTTGTTATGATCTTTCTTATGTTGTTTCATATTGTTTATATAAAACAGTCCATTTACGGTTTATGGTATTTTACTTTTTATTATTACTAAATTCGTGATTTGATGTCGAAAAGCAACATTTTAGCAAGTGTTGCAAGTAATTTGATCTTTTTCCTTCTTAGGTTAATTGACATTGACAAAATTAAAACAAGAGAAGTTGATTGCTACAAGTTCCCTTGTTTTAATTTTTTTACTACAGCTATTGGACCTAATTTCGCAAAAATATTTTTAAAACCCTGAATCCTCTCCTCTAAATATATATGATCTTACCGCCGTTTATAAGAATACAAGCAAATAATAAAAAAATGTAAAAAAAGCTATTTAGTTTATTATTCTAAATAATATAAATATTTAATAAATAATCATAATTTATCATTATTTAGATAATTTAAACACGTATTTTAGTTAGTTAATTTACTTTAAACGAATAAATAAGGACGCGCGTATTTATTGGCTTTAATATATTGTGTGAATGATGACTAGATTTTAAATGGTGTTGTCGAATATTAACGAGCATACTGCACTCCGATGTAAATTTGGGCATCTGTCAATAAAATTATTCAAATTTAATAATATTTTTATAAAAAAAACTAGACTTTAAAAAAAGCTACACTTAAAAAAAAACCAAATAGAAGTATTAATAAATTAGAGATTGTAAATTGCATACAACAGTCTCCTGACCCTTAAAATCTAGTATGTTAATATAGTTTGTGAAAAAGAATATTACAAATACTTTTTTTTATAACACCTGCTTTATTTTAAACCGCCATTCATTTGAAAATCTTAGGCCGGTAGGTCAATGATTTAAAAAAAAAATTTGCCTCCATTATTACAAATCATTATATCGAGCAAGATAAATTTTTATACCTTGATGAAGATCTTGTACTTAATTGATGTGCCAAGTAACGAATGCTTTTTTCATGTTATTTTTTATTTTGTGCACGGAAGGGCATAGTATGCTTCTAGAGCCAGAAGAAACGTTACGCAGCATGTAGTAGATACTTGAAAAAAGGTCAGATGTAAACACTTGCATCAAAATTTCCTACACGGAAATTTAAACATATAAAATTTTCCTACTGTAAAACTTAAGGATTGTCATTTAAAAATGTTGAAGGTATAAGTGCTTCGCCAAAATACAATATACTGAAATACCAAAAAAAAAAAACATGAACGAAAAGAAAAATTATTATGTCCAAAAATATTGATATTATCATATCTAAGTCGGTCATCAGATTTAAAGAAAACTTATCGAAAAGGAGCAAAATCTCATCAAAAATATTACAGTGAAAAGGAACAAGTCTTTTTAAAAAGTTAGTCAAAAATTAGTAAGATAAAAGAGATAAGAGGAGTAAATAAAGGAGTAAATTTCTATAAACATGTAGATAAATAAGTTAGAGCTTGTAGATTTCTGAATGCCAGATTTCTAGATTTATACTAGTATGTCATATTCATTAAAACGTTTAACTTGGCCACGATAAATATTTATCTATATATCACTTAGATATGCTTATTGATATAAATCTATAAAATTAAAAAATATTTTAAAGTTATGTATGTGCTATTTATATATACTTTTATCAATTGTAGTTAGTTGTTATGGCAGTTTTCGCGATTTTCACTTTTGTTCGAAGATATTTTTCAACATATATTTTTAATAAACAATTGAACAAGGCGTGTTGTACAGTTTAACATTTCAAAGTTTGTTTTTTCTCCAAAAAATCTTTATCATATAGTAATACCACATAAAATTAAAATTCCAAATATTTTAGGTTGTATAAACATTTTTAACCTTATCGAAGACTAGATAGTTCAAATACCCGTTTTGTGTATGCGTAGATAGTATCTAAATGCTGTAATGAATATAACTTTACTTGCAATAATGATAATTTTTTACGAATTTAGTCCTATTAATTATGAAATATTTTTTATGTGACAATTTTGCTTGTACAAATTTCGGGAAAGTTCTCATGACGGTAATCGGTAACTTAAAATAATCACGTTATCTTTATATAAGAGAAGAAAAAATTACAGATTATTGACGTTTAGACTTAAGCAGCAAAACATTTAACATTAAGAGGATATAGGTAAAGTTTTGGTTTGAGCTTGTTCTATCTAATTTTCAGTCACAAGTTTCGTACATATAACAATACGTACATTCCCAATTAAGGAAATATTGGGTTGCCAGTTTCAATGTAGCTCTGTTAAGAATAGGAAATAGCGAAAAGCCTGATTGCGAATAAGACATTTGTATGCGGAGGAAGAGTCGCACTCCTCGTAACGAGGGTAGAGCGTTACAAGAATTTATTAGCGGCCTCATCCAGGAGGGAAGACTATTGGACGGTATGTTAATAGAAGATAAGTAGTAGGAATTAGTTATTTGCTGAACCATTATGTAGTAGGAGGAATCTACTAAAAATGATGCGTAGATTTAGTTTTATTTCATTAGAAAGTAGTGACAAGACAGGCTATATTGTATATCAGCAGTGTTCTAATAGTAATTTATTTTTTAATTTTACCATGATCAAAACTCAGTTTTTCTAAAGATTTGATACTAAGTAGTCAGACGAATATGCATAATTGAATATTTGTAAGTCGGTCGACCAAGAGCCTTATTAAAAACAATAGGACGTTCGTAGTTCATATTTTTCACTGTACATATATTTTTACATGTCGAATTATGATTGGTTGTAAGTTGTTATAAAATATGTCCATCAGCTAAGTATATGTTAATAAATAAATAACAAATAAATTTTATTTTATGTTTAAAGAACTCTGTCAATTTTGCGTAAAATTTATTGTTTTTCCATTAAATCTACATGCTTCATTTTTTAATATTTCTTATATTATTTCAACCAGTCAGTCTGGTTGTGAATCAATTCCTTTCGCGTATTACTTATGAAAAGTTCTTCATATTATTTCATTTGGTAAATAAACCTTGTCGAGATATTTATGAGTACATATCTAAAAATCTGTATAAGAAATTACCTAACTCGTAACTAAAATTAATTATATCAAGTGCACTTGAAATCGCTTTTGTATTAAATGTTAAAATAACTTAGTGTATACCGGTAACATTTATTTATGGAGAGCTAAATTATATTAAGTACGATTATCGCAATACGAAAGATAATTATTTTGATATAATGTTTAATGTTTCAGAATAGTAAATTTTTTGACTTTTCTCATTTCCTCTTCGCCAAAAGCATTTTAATATATTTCACGCGACTGGTTATATTTTCGTCACGGAATTATTGTAGTGTTTTTTGGTCAACGACAATAATGTTATGAACATTTTAACTCAAAGCTTATACGTCATTTTACGATAGCAATAAATTTGTAAATTGCTGCCGTAAGTGAATTTGAAAGGTTACATTTTATTATATTTGTTGCTCAACTTGAAAATGTTTTGTAAACGATATCGCAATATTAAGAATGTAATGAATTGCTTTCATACAAAAAATAATAAAAGTATCATGAATTATAATCACATATAAAACCAGATGAGAAAACATTTTTCTCTCAGTAATAATTAATGTACTCTCATCCCGTCCAGGTCCGCTCGGCAATATTAGACCTAAGTTTATATATAGATGTTTAAGTTTGTATACCTGACGGTTCTAAAGTAATCCCATTAAATTTTGATAATTACCTCTGTTGCTTGAAATAAAGCTTTTGCAATTCATTGAAACACGTATTCTAATCATGAGTGGATCCAAAAATACATATAATTACACCACTAAGTGCACTTTTCGGAGACCTGCAAGCTACTATGAGATATTTATTTTTTCGAATTGGTAGTTCTGTATAATGCAGTAAATTATATAATAAAGTTTGCGTAATTCAGCTTATTAACCTCATTATTTTGCATTAATACCTACTCAAATACACATTTTATCTTCCAGTGGTACAAAACTACAAGTTCCGATTATGCGAATGTGAAACAGTTTCAACATCTTACGTTTATAGGTTCTTCATCGTCATCTTCTAATCATCATCTGGTAGATTTTGACTAGATTGTTTACATAGGCCTGAAGTGTTCGACTGCAAGTTAGCACTGTTTGGTTTGAAAGAAATTAGGTGACCAGATTTTTTTTCTGACAACAGCTTTAAAGTTTAAAACGTTTGCTCCTTTTTTGTAGCAGTTGTTTTAAATAGAGAGTGATTTAAAATGTCATATATACTTAGTATTATAAAATATTACCCTCCCATTCTCACGCAATCGGGTAATGTAAAATTATTTTACCTCACGGATGAAACGAACACTCCGGGATTTGCTGAAAAGTATTGTAAAGCTAGTATTACAAAAAAATGAGTAATAATTGGGATTAAGAAACTGTTGTGAGAGTTTTAAAACTAGATAAACCCGTATTGAATATGTAGTTTGCTGAAGAAAATACTACTAATGTAAGTTTACCAAATTTACCATTGATTAATGTAAATTATTTTTTCTGCTTAATCTTTTGATTGTGTAAAAATATTTTGAATATGTTTATAAAATACCATATCTCATTTTAGATATTTATTGTTCTAGTAAACAGAATTATGTAAAGAGTAAATATTAGTGATTAGTAGGTTTTATCATATAGATAACGACAAGGAGATTGAATTTATCGCGGTCAATTTTGATTTTGTGATGGATACAATATTTAATACATTTAGATGCGCGCCTATAAATCGATTAAATTTCTTGCAACATTACAAAAATAATGTCGCTCTTCCTATTACTTTTTTCTGCTAACTTTTGAAAAAGGATCTCAGACCCATGCAATTTAAATTTTTTGACGAATTTTCTCTTCTTTTTACCAAGTTTTTGAGGTCTGGTGGCTGATAAAATGCCATGTTTTTATTTGAATTGTTACTTTTGTTCCCTTTTTCATTTTTCTCAGGCAATTTAAGATATTGAATTTAAAAATAGTAGGTTGCATTAACCATTCATTGTCTTTAATGAGACATTATATAAAAAAAAATTATATAAATAAGCAAAGGCTAAGTACTGGTGGAACAAATGATTCTAATGTTTAACACTAGGTGGCAGAACTTAATAACTGTCAAGATTTAAATTTATGTTGCTGATATTTTATTTAGAATTTCTTAAACTACTGATTTAATTCTGTAAGAATGTTTTAAAAATATTTTACTAATTTAAATAATATTTAATATACAACTCACAATTTATTATTAATTTTTCGCACTTCTGTTTCTGTTATGATTACTGTGGAATCTGAATTGTGGAAAAATACTCATTTTTCTAGCTGCCAAACTAGAAAATTTGGTCGTTTAAAAAGAATGTCCGAAAATGTAAATTTACGAAATGAAAATGTTCAAAAAGGCAAATTATTAAATACGTATTATGATTATACATATTACGTCAACGATCTGAGCTGTGGAACAAATAATTTCAAAACTCAGCAAACACTTTACGTTAGAAAAATTAAGTTACAAAAACTTTAAACAGCTCGTGAATAGTTTTTCTGTCACAAAAATATTTCTGTTTTACTAGTAATCGTCGCAAAAAAAGCGTGGCCAAAAGGTCCTGGTGTACTATATCTATCTGATTATGCACTTTTGAAACCATGTTGCAGTTTTTTATAAAAAGTCTTCGTCATCGATGTTACATGTTACATAAATTTACATAAATTTTGAGAAAGAATATAAATTTTAGTTAAATTTAGTTAAGTTATTGACGACGAGGTGGAATTGATAAGGAAAGATTTGGTTTAATGTATGTGTGTATATGTATGCATGCTTATGGAAGGTGTATACCCCCGTAATTCCTAATTCTGCAACCAGATTTTCAGATATTAGTTTTTTTGTACGAACTTGATTTGGTTAACAGCGCTGGTAATATAGCCTAGAAAACTAAGGGAAAGTTAAGAGAAGTGAAACGCATTATTTTTGGGTTGTGGTTTTTATTCTTTGAATAAAAAATAGGTAATTTAATCTGTAAATAAAAATAAATAATGAATGAATCTGTCCTACCTTTGATCACTACGGGCAACGCAGGTACAAGATATGTTGATAAAAGTTTTAAATTACAAGGTGCATTAATTGCAGTCTCAATTGGAGTAACTGCCCGGTCGTTAGTGGTTGCATTTCGATTTCTTTTTTCCTGCGAGGACACTAAAAATCACTTCATCCTTTGTCAAGGGATCGTTTACAATGAGGATAGAAAAGTTGTTAACATATGAAATATTCATGATCGTGTTTATGATTTTATGTAACATTCTCCTTCCTTTACCAAGCAACCTCTACCAAGTTACGTGCCTAATGATTCAAACAAAATTGGTAGAAGAAATAACAATCTTAAAATAAATGTGAGGTTGAGAATATTTTTTGAAAATAAATTAAATACAAGTTGCATTTGCATAAACGGTGCAATAGGTATAAACAAAAACATATAATGTAACAACTTAAGAAGCCACTAACTTAAATTAAGTAAGCTACCGACTCTCATATCTGTCAAATTTAATGGAAATATTTTTCTGAATTCTGAAGATGAAACTATTCGAAAAGAACTTTGTTCACAGAAGTCACTGAATCCTTAAACAGTAGCAAAATTTTACCTAGAGTGGTTTCTGTAACATTATGGTCAACAGTAAACTTACATAAACTTCTAGGTTGTGTAATGGAGTGGGTCACAAAACTTTTTATAATAATTATTGCTAGGCATTAAGCATATTTCAGTTTTAGAAAAAAATTTGTGTACTTTATTCATTAAGTGCTTATATAAAAAAGGCTAAATAAAAATTTGTGTACTTTATGCATTAAGGGTTTTGAAACTTACAATTAATCGGCATGACCACCAATCGTTTGTAAAATTAGAAAGCCTTTAAAATATTTAATTATTAAGACTAAAATTTCTCGTTGACTACTCAAGAGTTACAAATAAAATTAAAATTGGAAAACTTAATTTTTGTGTATCGACCATACTAAAAGAAAATAATAAGTTAAATCATGAAAAACCAGCAATAGAAATAGATAATGTTTTTCAAATAATTATTAATATTTAATATTATAGCAACTTGTTTAACGATACATTTCATGTTAGAATTGGTCGTATGTAAGTAGTATACAAACCGTGCCCACATGAGCTTGCAAAATTTAAACACACTTAGTATTATTACCAGTAAGAAGCTGTATGAGAAGTGAAGAGAATATATTATTAGGTATTTAAAATGAGACTAATCGCGAAATGGGAAAACGTCAGGGAGAAAAGAAAACTCCATTACGTAGAAAGAATTAAATTTTACTAAAACCACCAAAATACTTTTAAACAATAACAAAAAATCCTACGTCGATATATTTAAATTTATTACTTGTAAATGGCTTCCGCCCACGCCTCACTTTTTTTTCAATAATTTTTTTTAATAATTTATTTGACGAATATTAATTTCTTATTTGTGAATATTCCTAATTTTAATATTCTTCATTTTAAATAATGAAATATTGCTTAGTTCCAAATGTTTTCCAATATTATATCATTGAATAGGTAAAAATAGTTATGCGAAGCTTGGCTTTGCATAGAATATTCCATTGTTTCCTGTTGAATTTGTTTCCGAATTGCTAAAGTCCGCCGTTCCACATTCTAGGCATATTGCAAATACTTGTCGTTTTGCCCGACCGGCGACAAGCTTAATATCAGGTATGTCTGAATCAATGTACCTACTGTATAACTTTATTCGTATTTTTCAGACAATATTGTAGTAATCGGTACAATTGCAACACAGCCGCCTATTTCTGCTGTTGTTATGAAATTCTTTTGTGTAGACGATCATCCAGTAATTTATTATATTTAGAAAACATTTCTTTTATATAAACCCTAATTTTTGAGGAATGTATAAACTATACTTACTTCTTTATTATAAAATTATTTCGTAATATTACAAGAATGATTCTAATTGTTACAGAAATTTTATTAATTTTTTTGATTATTGTTGCATAATATATTTACTACTTCAATTATTGTTCACTGTTTATATAATTTCAAAGTTGTATTGAATTTACCAGTGAGGGGAATTTAAACATCCATGTACAAAACATAAATATTATTTTCTTTCATATTTTATATATATATATATATATATATATATATATATATATATATATATTAATTAGAAAGAGATAAGTATTGCTATATCTCAAAAATATTTATAATACTAAATCCGACACGTACATTTAAAATACACGTAAATTTTTTTTTAAATTATAAAAAAAAATTTACGTGTGGTCAAACATATAGCTCACTTACAAACAAAATTATTCTGTTACCGAGTTATAATAATTCAATATTCCCATATTTTTCTTTTTATTTTAAGTAATAGAATTTTGCTAACAAGTTTAATAACAGGTATGTTATTTTTATTATCTTTTTTAAACCATTAGGATTTAAAGTAGTATTGAATTTACCAGTTAGATTTCTTTATATTATTACTTGCGAATTCATTTCCTTTAAAGGAAAAATTCTAAATATTTGCCCAGCTTTCTTTTTAATCCTTTTACTAATTTCTTAATTTTTTCCTTCAACCATGTGCCAACTTCCGCCGTACGCTTTTGTTGCGGACAATCTGGTTTTTGCCTAAATTACGATATATTAATAGGAAAAACATCGAGTGTAAAGAAAGCAAAACGCCTTAATAAGATCAATTTAGAATAAATAGTACACTTATTACAAATTGTAAGTCGGTTTTCATTCTGAATAAAACTCGAAGTGATTTATTTTAATTTTTTTTTATTAAATTAAAACAACCCATCATTTTTACAATTTTATTTCCTTTCACAACGCCGAATTGAGTTTTATCAGGGGAACAAACTTGTAATTTTAATAAGAATTTCTTAAATGTTACATTTGGTTGCAGTTTTAACATTTAATTGATTATTAAGATTTTATCCTTGATGTATATCAATGATATATTTTTAGCCTCTATCAGGTTTTCCTTGAGTGCCTTCGTGATTGTAAAGGAAATTAGACTATATAACCAGTTATTTACATAAAGTACATAAATGTGTGCTGCTCAAGAATTATAATGTACATTTATTATATTTCTCGGCATATGTAAATAAGAAATTCAAGAAATATGATTATTGTTGAATATGAATCCTTGATGTTTTGTAATAGATGGGCGAATGCGAGGGTTCAACTAGTTTCGCCACTATTATTGCCACACGTTGTACGGAAAATATTAGGTAATTCTGTTAATTTTAACATTATTAAAGTATTTATAACATCTCTTTTTATTACATTAACCATATTGTAACTAATTCTTTTTATTTCATGCGTGCAACTTCTCAACAGGCTTTTCCTTACAACTGACGACTATGTAATTTATTTGCCTTGAAATATTTACATTTTAAAATATTCATTCTTGTAAAAATCATTTACGTGAGTAGCAAGTTGTAGGCTTAAAGTTGCGTCTTTTATCATCTTCGCTTCCGGTTTTCAAGCGCGCTTCAAAATCGCTTCTTATATAATGAAAATACAAATAATACTGAGAAAGCAATCTAAGAAACATAGGTGTATCGTATATTGCATTTTGCATATATTTTATCTCCCTCGGTTGATAAATTATTTTTAGACGTTTTCCCGTTTTTTTGTTAAACCTTCATATTGTGTTCAGGTCGTTTCAGTTATATTGCAAATTTATTGTTTTATTTTTCTAGTCGCATACAGATATAATATAATTCTGTTTTCTGGTAATAATTTAAAATGAGTAGCTAATGAACTACTGTATTAAATTGTTTGATAAATTTTAATTCAATAATGTATATTGAATAATATTATATTGAATAATGCTATATAATTCATTTTAAATAAAAACGTCTAGGATTGAAAACAATAAACTTGCAATTCAGGAAATGTGTCAACGCACGACTCTTTATGGTTAGATGCTTATATCAGTGAAGAAAAATCGTTACCAAGAAATTTATGTGGGCATGCCTAATATAAATATACACCTATGTATACATACACATTTAAATATATGTACGTATATCTTGCATAAATTGGCTATGGCATCTATTTTAAGTACGTGTATTCATGCTTATTTTTATAAATGTAGTAACATAAATTTTGTTTTAATTGAAAAGTGTATATCGATTATTTCATATTTTACTAATGAACGTAGTTCTTTGTGTTAACGCCTAAATTTTTGTGGTTATTTAGCAGAAGCAACGAAACAGTAATTCAGGCAGTTGGTTTTTATTCCATAACTTCATTTTCGATGTGCTTGTTCAATTAATTTATTATACATGATCTTGTCGCAAAGTAAGTTAAAAATCAGCTCTGTTATTTGGAGCCCACATGATACTAATTACAAGTTTATGATCGAACGCATAAATTTTTTTTCTTTCATATTTGGCCATGAAATTATATGTTTGCGTTCCTTTTCTATTTCCTTTCTCTTGGATCTACTGAGTTACCATGAATTGTATCACAAAATTGTTTGCCTTAATTTACGTGTAATATACTTTATTTTCCTTGGGAAAATACATGTCATTTAATTTAGAATATTTTAATTGGACATGTACGAATATTTATTTTCATGTGGAATAAGAATTTACTATCATTAGAAATTTAATGGCAAAAGATGAAAATGATAAGTTATATGAGAAAAAATATATGAATATAATATCAATTAAAAAATTACACACCGTATTGACAGTTAACTTGATTAAACCGTACGGATATATTATCATATTGTCACAAACACGTTATAGTTTGATGCTGGTAAAAATAAATTATTCGACCTAATGTCTATGGCAAATTATTAAAAACCGATTATTGAGAAACGGACCTTTCGCTTGAAAAAGTTGTTTATATTTGTATTTAATGTTGGTGCATGAATAATTCATTTACCGAAAGCAATACTGTTAGTTTACGTTCTTGTATAATCATGTAAAATGTATTATTATTATATGAATAGATGATATTTTTATTATAAACTTCTATACGTGCTTATATTAAAAACACTCTTGGTTTATTTCCGTGATTAGGGGGTAACTAGTTCATTTTCAAAAATGTACCATAACTAATTAACATCCGCCTTGAAATTTATTTCATTTTATATGTTTATTTTACAAAATGTAAATTCAACACATATATATTTACAAAACTAAAATAGTATAAATTTACCTAATTTTGTTTTGATTTAGTTCTTTCGTTATTAAAGTGAAACTTTTATTGTATCGCCTCAGAATATTTCGTTTACCTATCGCATGTCGCATTACAGTCGGCCGCGGAGTGGGGGTAAAGAAACCAATATGGCGGTACCTATAGCTCTCATTAGCTGTGCAGCGTTAGTATGGTACTACGATCGATGCAGTTTTTACCAGACACATTGAAAAAATAGAATGCATGTCAATGTTTACTTATTTTAGTTACCACAAAATATTATTTACATTTATAAACTGTGAGACTCAAAGCGAAGATGAAGTTAGTGATCAAATAATCGAAATTTAAAATAATTCAACGATTTATATAAATATTGATCTACGTTTTTAATATGTATATATATATCATACCGAACATTGAATATTGATCTACGTTTTTAATATGTATATATATATCATACCGAACATTGTATTTATTTATGTATTCTGTACTTTAGTACGCAGAGTAAAATAAACATTCATAGTTATATATCTTGTCTACTATTATCATTTCCTTTTTCACGTCTTAAGTTAATATTACTTTTAAAATCCTAAATCAAGTAGCTTTCGAAAAATTCTCAATTAAATGCCTACAATCTGAAAAAAAGTTTCACTTTCATCGTGGTTTCCTAAAACCACACAACTTGTTTGTCTAACATTGTTAAATATTTTTTTTGCCACAATTTTACTGCCTTTCTTTTTCAAATATATAGTTGCTTTAGATCATATTTTTTACATATATAATACGTCTAGGATAACTCGAATGAACCGATTTCCGGAATGTACCAATATGAAAGGAATATGAAAAGCGACGTTTTAAAGATGCTTAATGAACTATAATATCTATATGGCTTAAGTTTAATGATTATTATAAAAAATGCTTTAAGAATTACCATTCACAGAACCTAACAGTATTTAAAAGTATACGTATTCATAAAACGTGAAATGGTTACTAAAATCCTTATTACATTTCGACCAAAAAACTTTTATTTCCCTCACTGAAATACTTAGACCATTACTAACTTCCTTATTTTCTGAATGAAAGAGTTTTATCGCCTTCATATCATTGTGTACGTGGCCTTATATTTAACATTGAAATTTCAAAAAAGACGAATTAAATATATCCCAAAAACATACGTCATTTTAGAACTAGCCGCAAACATTGAATGAAAAATCATATTTCCTGCCACCTAAAAGGAACAAAACTGCCACATTTTCCAACTTCTCTCTTCGTACTTTACAGTTGCAAGCAAAAAGCTCAGTCCTTGTGGGAAACATTTTCGACAAAAGTAAAAATCGTCGTTTTCTAAACAATGTTATTCATTATCGTATCTGATTTATGAGAATAATTTTTTTCAAGCGAATATAAATTTAAATAAAGTGCAAACTAAATCTTAAAATAGTTTTACAGTCAAATGGCACTTGAATATTGAAATGGTTTTAATACCACATTTTTGCTTTAAATACATGCAAGTTAATATGATTTTTCACCTACAATTTTCATTGGGTGGAAAAGAATAAAAATGACGGTCTTAGATTACATGGCTTAAATGTACTTGGTTATTTATGTGATTAAGGCGATATTTTTATTTATTATTTTATTGATTTTTCTAATTGAAATTATTATTTATCTGAATACTATTTGATATGATATATTCATTTACAAGATACTGGCAAAAGTATTCAATTTTTTTTGTAATCTGACAACAGTTTAGTCATAAATTTGGAGAGAAATCCGTAAACTAACGAACTCATTTTTGCATTTATAACATTGGTTAAGCAGTGAAAATTATTTACATTTAACGAAGTGACCAAATTTAAAACATTCTAATATCTATCAAGGATGTAGTTTTTAGGTAAAAATTTTTAGTTTTATATATGAGTGCTCTTAAATAAAATTACCATTTCACTGAGTGATACTGCATACCACTTATGAAAAAAATCTTTAATGAATATTTTCGTTTATTCAATTGATTTTGGCGGGAACTAAGTCATTTTAAATTGTCACTACATTCGTACAATATTTAACAGCCTATGAAAAAAAATTATCATTAAAAATAATATAAGTTTCAAAAAAAAAACAAATTTTTTATAAAAATATCTTAATTTAATATTTAGTATCAAAAATAATATCATTATAATATATCTAATATTATTAGGGAATATTTGTCATATAAATACGAATAGTTTGCATTTAATTTTATTCTGAGTTTTTTTACTTTATATAAATTTTCTTTAATATAAAATATTACATTAATACAACTACATGACTGTATAAAAGCGAGCGAACTATTATAAAATTTAAAAAATTAAATGAAACACAATAATAACTTTAAGACAATGGGTATTGATGGAACAATAGATAATTAAAACTGCATTTATTTATTTAGGACACAGGAATTATTGAGGAGTTAGGTATATCGCGCATGTAGATAACTTATAACTATATGTGAATTTGCTCTTAACGAAAATTGTAGTCACGGTGGACCTCGAGGTACATCTATAAATATGTTTATATTTCTAATCCATTAGAATACATAAAACACTAATATAATTTCTACGTTACATAGTCTAATGAAAAAAAAACACTAAAACTAGAGCCTTACCAGGTAGTAGAAATAATAGCTTAATATTTAAAGGCAACCAAATTATTTGAAAATCGTTTACTTATTTGCTCGTCAATGGCTAAAACTTAACGTATATATACTAAGTTGCAAGTTGTAATATGAAATTGTTTCGAGCGTGCGAGAGGAATTTAATCGCGGCATGTGTAAGAAATTATTAAGTATAACCACGTACCAAATTAAACAAGCTTGGGAAATATATAGCATTACAAAACTTGTTTAGGTTAATAAATCACATTTCCCTTACTTTACTTGCCTTCATAAGCAGCGAGCTTCTTTCCAAATTTTAAAAATAAATAGTGAATTAGGGTGGAATATAATTAAACACGTACATAAACAACAACTTTTACTAAAGTTTCATGTCTTGTTAAGAATACGTTATCCTTTGAAGTAATTTTCAAATTCATATTTTAGCAAATATATCCTATGTATTTTTATTATTTTTCAAAATTCCGAGCAATATCATCAGCTAATTATGTAATTCATGTTCGTCTGCAGCAGATTTTTTTGCGACACCTTTCGAAGTTCATATGTCAATACAATGCTTCACAAAGCTTTTTCATCCATATGCGTTATATATTTATGCTAAACGGGAATATAAAGCTAATAAGTTTCCACGACGTTTAAATTAATACTTTTAATTTAAATGAAGAATTGCCTTTTTTTAAACTTTCATGTGAAATATTTTAAATATTCTTCTTCACCCATGATTAAATATCCTGCCATTCCGTCTCCATCTCAAATACATGAACCTTTTTATTAATAATACCTTCTTGTGCTAGGTATTCGTGTCTTTCATTGTTTGCATGATGACGTAAAATCGTTTTTATTTAAATCTCATATTCAGTATTGAACGGGTTATGATAAAAACATGACACAATATGATACCATTTTTTAAAATTTTTATTATAAAAAAGAATTTGCTTTTCTATCAAAAAATATTTCTGAATTTTTCCGGTCACCTGTGTCACAAATAGTTTCAATACAAAAATGCGTTCTGAATATTGCCAAGACCAATAAATTTTAAGAAAATTATGATTTTGCATACTAGATGAGCTATTTTGACTGGTATTGAATCCAAGACCAAATTAGATTGATTGGCTGCTTAGGAAAATTGTTTGGGAATCGAAAGTATGCACACAGATATAGCTTAACCTAATATGATTTACGGTCTCTCGTGTCAGTAGAATCGTCGATTATAAAGCATAAGGATTCTTGAAATCTGTCGTATTAGTTAAAACCCGTAATATGCAAAGGAGACGCATATTACGGCTAACCGTAATTAATTTTGCTTCTTTTGCTGGAGATGTTTTGGCTTGCATTGCGTGATAATAAGATAGGTTAAATGAATTTTTTTTATTTTAAGCATAAAAGTTAGCCACATAAGAAAAAATGTTATGGAATGTCTTTCTCAATAAATTTGTCCACACATTTAATACCATTTAATACTGCATTTAATATATTTTCTCATTTGTTCAAAAGTTTTTAACTTTTTGATGCTCAAGTATGTAACTACACAATTCCATACATATAGTTTAACTAAACCCCTAATTTAATTTATGCAGTCATATCTGAAACTAACACAGCCGAATTATTTTCTGCGAAAATATTTTCCTTTCATGTATCGCAATCAATATGAGCCGGAGGACATCGCTCTCCCCGGCAATATAATCATTATCGAAATCGTGAAGCGATCTTCGGTTTTTGTTTGAATTGGTTACCGAGGCACTTTTCTGGCCAGTATATTAATATTTAACAATTTTAGCTTTCGTATTTTTTAAATTACCTACATTTTTTACTGCTGTGTAGTTATACAACAGGCAATATATTTATATAAAGAAAAACAAGATACATATTTGTAAACAGTTGAATAGACATACCACTTACTACTATTATTTTTAACTTCGATACTTGTGCATAGTAAATTATAATGAAGATTGATTACTATGAACTTCACATTTTTGCGAAACTCAAGTATTTTGCCTGTAAAATTTAAAATGTACCATTACTATCAGTAAATATTTGAATAAAAATACTCTATACATCCCTAAAAGTTTAAATTTTTTTTACACATCTTTATATAAACATCGAGGTCTACTCAGACTGAGTGAGTGAATTTTCTTCGTTGTTTCTCAAAGAAATTTTTTTTAGTTACCGCGCATATATCCAAGTCAAATTCATTATACAGTGTATTATTTTATTACAAGGGTTAACCTTATTATAAGGATACTTTTATTTTTAAGGTTATATGTATTTGAATTATTTTCCTGATATATAGCGATTAAATATTTCATTGAATTCGACAATACATGTTCTAATACGCTACAGCACACACACAAAAAGAATAATGAAAATATTTGTTTAGTAATTAATATGTCTAAAACAAAATTGGTAGCGGAGATCCACAAAATTGGTAGTAAAGAGCCAAGATGTTTTATTAACTGAAACTCACAGAACTTCCTCGAATCTTCATTGCTTTTCTATTATACTTTCGTCTGAATTAAATATAATCTCTTCACACCAAACTGCTACACCCACCGTCATGACCAGTATATTTAACTTCTTCTTCAATCACGTACCCCAAATATTTTTTCTGCATTTTATTTGTATTCGAAATTACTTTTTGTTTATTTTGACCTACATCTATAGCACACGTTGAGAGTCTTCGTTCTGAGTCAGAATATCGTGATTTAATTAGGTACAGATTTTCCCTACGAGTATAAATATTCACTAATGATATAGTTTTTGAAATACCATGTGTCCGTTTTCTTTTCATTGCTCATCTGTTACAATTTTTATAGACGTTGGTTCTTTTTATAATATTCAACCGCACTGATTTTGTAAAAACGGGGCTGGGAATTTGGTGCCGTATTTCTCTAGGGATTCGATAATATTTTGTTTCCTTCACGATATTTTTGGAATCCGAACCAATAAAAATGAATGACGATGAGCATTACAATTTTTGGTCGAATGTTTGGATTTTGAGTCAACTTTTGTACATATCACAATAATAATTTCTATTTCTTTTACTGCAAAATAGCATATTTATAACCCATTAATTTATTGAGATAGCATGAAATATAACTGTACGCTTGTCGTATAACGAGGGAAAATTTAGTTTGAAAAAACTATTTTGGTCAGTCTGTTTTATTTCATCATGTGATAATAGTTGAATTTAAGTTAAAAAATAAAATACTACAGGATGTAACAAAACTTTAAGAAAATACGTATAACAATCGGTGCGTGGCGACCGCTGTACTTTAACACAAATGGCAATAACCATGTATGTTTACAAAATTTAAAACCAGTCATTTGACTAACTATTATAAAAGTTAGAGAAAGGGCCAGTATTAAAAATCGTGTTTCTCATTTTGAACACAAAAAAAAGATTTTAGAAAATATTTTGCCTTTTTTGTCTATTTAAAAATTTTAATTTATTTCATTTAATTCGGTTTGTGCGCCCTAATTATATGAATCACCGAGATACGGCCGGAGCATCGGCGTTTTTTCGGCGCGTGGCTGTCGTTGCTCGGTGTTTTGTTTTGAGCGCCCTCATTCTGAGAACTGATAAGATATCTACGTAGTTGATACCTTAGTAGAAAGATCAATAATTAAACACGTTTTGATTTGAAGGACTAAAGCTATTTTATTTATTTTTTTTAAACGCTACAATCCAAAGCGTTCAATGGAATTTTTAAAGCTTTCGTAAATTTGAAATGTTTCTAATATTTTTCTGATAACCTAGATACTTGAAATATATTTCATTATATTTGCCACACGTCACGCAAATAAAAAATGTTCAATATATTTCCATATCAGTTTTTACTGGTGTTATATTATCAATTAAATCTGAAATTTTGGATGTTTTTAAAGAAAACCTAAAAGAGTAATAAAAAATATATTCACACTTCGGCTAAAACAGGTATGGCTCAAAATATTTTAAATCGTCTAAACTATTAGCCTTTTTCAACTTTGCATTGAGCTTTTAAATACCTGTATACACATTTGAAATTTATTCTTTTTGAATGAAAATTCTCTTTCACAGACCAAAACGTATTTTTGGCGGTAAATGAAATCCAACTCTTGCTAAGTTCTTTTTCATTTGTTCCGTTTTTTATTTTAACGAATAAATTTTAATTAAATTTCTGCTGTTTGCTGCATTAGTTTACTTCTGTTTGCTGTTCTCAGTTTACTTCTGTTTGCTGTTCTCAGCAGTATAATGCGAGCCGTTCCACCGTCCAAAGGCACTGGCAACGATCCAAAGAACGGGCTCCGTCAGTAGAAGGCCCGGTTCTAGAAGAAAACGGTGCACTGAGCCACGGGACGACCGCTTCATAGTCAGTCAAGCGCTACGAAATCGTCAAGTTACGTACGTGGATCTCAGAACAACCACAGAGTGGACAATCAGAAGGAGACTTCACACCGTCAATTTATGGAGCTTTCGTCCAGCTCGGGGCCCTGCATTGCTCCGTGAGCGTCGAGTTGCCAGATTGTGATTCACTCAAAATTTTTCGTCGTTGACTTAACGAGACTGAATTAGTGTTTTATTTTTCGATGAAATTCGTATATCTATTAGTGGTGAGGATCGACATCGGCGAATCTTACGAAGACCTGGAGAAATCGTGGCAGAAGTGTGCTTTGAGGAAATCACCCCTTGCGGGGGAGGCTCCGTAATGTTATGGGCTGGTATTAGCTCAGATGACCATACCGAGTTAGTTTTTATTGAAAATGGCATACTTAATGCGCAAAGATACATAAAAGAAGTTCTTATTCCTCATGCGCAACCTGCATTAAGAGCAGTTGGAGCTAGTCCATTATTATGGACGACAACGCTCGCGCCCACCGCTCTAGAGAAGTTGATGCGTTTATGCAGAAGGCCGGTATTCGTCGATTAGACTGGCCAGCTAGAAGTCCCGACCTCAATCCGACAGAACATATATGGGATAATCTCAAACGACGCGTCAGAGCCGTTAAACCAGCTCCAGAAAACATTCAGGTCCTTAAAAATGAGATCGTCGCTGAATGGGAACGTATTCCTCAGGAAATGATAAAAAAAGTCGTCGAAAGCATGCCTAGCAGATTAATCGCATTGATTTTAGCTAGAGGAGGCCACACTCGTTACAAAATTTTATGTTAAATTAATAAAACATATCAAAAAATAAACTTTAGCCATTTTTAATGTACCAGTATGAAAACGCTCGTCTGTGGACTTTACATCGTTTTTTTTATTTATTCACATTTTTAATGACTGAAGTAGGTAAAATAATAAATAGCAACATTCTCATCATATCGCCATATAAAATGCATCAAATAATAATAAAATAACTCTGATTTGGTTTATTCCTATAAGTGCCCGTTGCAAAAGAGTTTATATATATATATATATATATATATGTGTATATGTGTATATATATGTATATAAATATATATATATATATATATATATATATATATATATACATATAAATTTTTTTTCCAATCTATTTTCGACAAAGATATATTTTTAAAGTATTTAGTACTACAGACAAAAATTATAGCAAATGTAATTTTTACCTAATTTTAAATAAAATGCCTGGTTTTAGACAAAACACTGATTATCATGTGTAAATTTGTTGTATATTACTCTGACAGAAAGGGGGAGTGTTGCGATGTTATAATGATAGTGTTTCTCTCGAGTCATTTGTGTTACGAACCTTGAATACGTGGTCTAGGTAAGCAATATAACCAAGTCGCAAAAAGGTGATTCGATTTGAATCTGGGTCAGAAGTATGATGGAGGGCGAGAATTGGTGAGAGTGTTGAATAAAAAAGCACAGTAAATAGAATGCAGTCATAAGTTTTCACCTCAATAATATTTAGAATATTATCACAAAGTAGGTTATTTCCAATATATAATATTAGTTTTTAGTTACACTTTTGCTGTGCTTTGTTTAAATTTGTTTAACCTAATTAAATAAAAATATTTTACAGGTCTTATTTCACAATTTATACCTGGGGTGTATGTATGTGTTAGTATATACAAGGACATGAAGCAATTATAATATTAGTAGGTAAATAGGTGGGTAACTAAGGTGTGTACAAAACATACCCAAAAAATTACAAAAAAAAAAGTGTAGAAGGGGACTTATTTACAAAAGAAAAAAAGTTGTAATTGTTTCACTATCAACACTTTAAATAATTAATATATACGAGGAATATATTAAATAATATATTGCCAATCGTTTCTAGAATTAAATTCTTCGTTCTTTAGATTTCATTTCATCCTTTTCAATTTAATTAGCTGTAATTAAATTGGGAAAAGCTGCAAATCTCAATAAAATATCTCGTTTTGGATCTTTGTTTCTACAGAAGATAAACGCAACCAAAATGATAAGTAGAAATACTTAATACGATTATTAGTATAGTTTTACCCAATAAAGGTGAAGTAAGAGTAAAGTAATGATGTGCCCGCATTTATGTAAATATGTAGATCTATCTAAAAATATTTATAACCTAAAATGCCTATTTTGTTTTCAATAAATAAGATATAAATTGTAATAACATGTAATAACACATAATAAGATATAATTGTATATATATATATATATTTATATATATAAACATACATATATATATATACATATATATATATAAATATATATATATATATATATGTATATTGTACTTCAAAATATCTACAATTTTGGAAAGCAAACATCGCTAAGCATCGCTAATGCCATTATTCATCGAAGAAAATAATAGTCGATGACGTAAAAACACGACATGAATGTTTCTCTACGAAAGACAATTAGTTTTCCTCAAATCAATCGAACTATTTAAAAATAGGTTTCGTCACATACATTGAAAAAAATGTAGTATGAAACAATCGTATCGAGTCATCTGGAGAGGGTAAAATTAAAATTTTAATACTGGGTTATGACGGGTTTTTATGATTTAGTTTGAGCCTCATTTTGCATCAGAAAGACACTGAAAAAAACGTTTTGATTGTTTTATCGAAAATGAGATAATTTCAAATACATATACAGCAAAAAAACATAATTTCGCGACTTCTAGGTGAGTGAGCAGCAGATAATCCAAAATAATTGAAATTTTCACCTATATTAAAATAATATATTTCACAAACAAAAAATATACTCTCTATTAATATTTATTTCAAACTGTTATACTGGTTGACTTCGGAACATTTCCTAATTCAGTCATTTTAATAGTTTTTTCGTAAATTTATTATACCTGGGGTAATAAAAAAGAACTGGCCAAGTGCGGACGAGAGTACATACCTACTATAACACTTCACATTTTTCTACATGTCTTAAAATTGTCGATGAAAATACTTTAATCGAAGGATATAATCAGATTTGCCTACAACTTTTTTTTTCAAATCACTGAAGTGCCAGGTCGAAATATCAAAGGGGTGGATATATTGTACGACAATCTGAAGCTTGATATTTTGTTAACGGAATCTAAAATTAGGAAAATATAAATGAACATACAACTTGAATAGAATTTAATAAACTATTCAATTGAATATGCGTAAACAAATTTTGACGATTTTATGAAGGTACTATTGATATAATAGTCCCTGTATACAAAGTGATACGTTTAGTTAAAACTCACAGAACAACTCTTTGGAAGACTCAAAATTCTTATGAATTTATTATCAGTGGAATATAAGGAGTTCTTATTCTCTTTGCATAAGGAAGTGTTTGGAGAGTTCAAAATTATATCGAAGTATCGAATTTGCTATTATTTTATTTTCAACAAAAAATCTGGCTAGTGATTTATAATTTTATTCAGAAGAGTCAAAAAAGTTAAATGATATTTGTCCTTTATACTTTGGAGGAAATTGCAAGGAATAAAACAATTGAAAAAAAAAATTATATGACTTTTGCACAACGTATTTCAAAATTATTTAAGTATTTAATTATTTAATAAGCTAAATTAGATACTAAACTTTGTATACTCGTATGGCAATCCGAACGAGATTTATTTGTTATGTTGAGACATAAAATTTTGTGGGCAGCAGACCATTTATTTTATTTTTTATTTAATTTTAACTTCCATCGCGTGGACATAAGTACACACCAGTGTTTCCTTTTTTTTAATATGTGCCTGTAAAATAAATAGTTGGCAATATTTCTATATTTTTACCTTACTCGCAAATAATAAACACTTGTAGGGTACTTCCGGACCACATACAATATTGAAAGTTGGCATGACGTGAGGTTTTAAAGAATAAGTAAAAATGAAAATTGAAAAAGTTATGATTTATAACTGTATAAAGAATTATATATGTTTTGTTCAAATATGCACAAGAATTATAAAATGCTAAACATAACAGGCAATATATTTAAGTTCGGAAAATTTAAATTAGTAAATCATTTACTTAGATATACTATGTACACTTGATAAGTAGTGCTCGATAACTTAAATGTTGATAAGTGCTTAAACGTATACGAATTTTCGTAACGCAAGTTCTACTAGAGCTTGACAAGTTTTATCATCAGATTTATTACTGGTCGTTAATATGATAACACGATCATGATAGTTAGAACATAAATTAATAATTATCTATAACCCTTATTGCACTATACAGATTTAACATTCCTGTCAATGGAAAATAAAAATTAAATAAAATTATCCTAATGGAGGGACTATCTTTTCTAACTCTATTTTTCTGAAGGTCTATTTTCACATATTTTGCTAGCCTGCAAATACATAAAAAAAATATTTTTACCATTTAAGCTCGAACAGTCATTCGGCTAAAATAGGAAATCCTTCACATCCAGTTTAACTTTTCCTATAAAGAAAAATAAAGTGCTTGCCACTTCACTGGCGCTTCTTTGCCTGTTGTCTCCCCCACATAAAACAAGTTATTTCTTTTATCCCTGCATTGAATTCACAAAACTGAAAATGGGTCGTTTCTTTTTTAGTGTAACACATGCCATACGTCAGGTTCGCATTCGAAAGGTTTGGAGCAAACTTCAAATTAATCACAACTATTTATTCGTTCAGCAATTTACTTGTTATTAATATAGGTCCTTATATTTTTGTGAGATTGTAATGTGTTGTCATTTGAGACTTAAATATGACGCAATGAACTTCTTTGGTACATAGGAAGCGATACTAAATTTAGAATAACAAATGTAGGAGTATTCTTATTAAATCGGTCGATAATGTATTCGTGCTCGAGAAGCACCGCAAATTCGTCATATTTTGTCGAAGATCATACCTCTTCCATTGCACAAAATAGTGTAAAAGAACTGTGTTTTAAACCCAATTTTCACATTATCGTAATTCGATAGCCTGAATTAGTACGGAACTAAATCGCATGTGCGCAGTTCAATTTATTTTCAGTATTATTTTTCAGCATTTAGGAACAAGCTTTTCTATGTCCAGTAAATGTTATTTTATTTACTGCTATTCTGTTTTAGCGAACGTCTGATGTTAGTTTACTTTGATATTAATTAACACAGACGGAGAAAAATATGAGAGCAAAAGCGAAGAGGCCACTGGTATATACTTGGAATGTTATCTTATTGAAATAATATAATTACTTATATAGAGACTATGTCGTCATTGTCACAATTTTTATTTAGCTTCACCTCTTCTTCCATACGTAATGAAATCTTAATAGTCGATTTCGACCCACTTTCCAACATTATATTAAACTGAAATTTAAGATACATGAGTAAATCAATATTATGATAACACAGAAATGATCTAAGGATGAAACAAGAAGTTGGCTGTAGGAAAGCCCATATTAGCAGCTCTGTCGAAAAGGCCATCAAAAGATGTCGTCTGCTCAAACGCCTAACAGCAACGAAATGGGGTGCTACCCAAGACGTACTCCTAACGACGTACAAAACCTACATTCGTCCTGTCCTTGAGTATGGAGGCGAAGCTACCATAACAGCAAGTGAAAGTACTGTCTCCCCCCTGGAACTCGCACAAAATACAGCACTGAGAATCATAACCGGAGCCCCGAAATCAACACCTATCGCCGCTATGGAAACTCGAACTAACATTGAGCGTATACAGTGCCGGCGAGACAGATCTGCACTTCTTTTCTGGGAAAGACAAAGACGAATACTTCCATGTAAATGAAACAATACAAACAAGCTTTCTCCCGACTGAAAACACAGAAAACGCCTCTCACGATAACTGACTCTATCAGAGAAAAATATAATATACCACTACCAGAGCCAGCACCTTTTCCTCAGAGGTCAGATACTGTGTCCTGCTTGCCCCTTGTGGAGCTTCGACTCATGAACCACAACTTGCCGAAACACTAATCAAATGATGTTGCCCTGAGAATGGCTGCCCTGGAGACTATCCACACCAGGTATCCCTCCCAGGACTGGTTGCATATTTACTGTGACTGCTCGTCGATGCCAAACACAGGGAATACCGGAGCAGGCTTCACATCTACAGTATTTGAGGGCTCTGTTGCCATCGGTTCCCCTCTTACCAACTACGATGGAGAGATTGCAGCGATATACGAGGCCACCGGGGAACTGGAGCGTCTTACAACATCACAAAGCGTGGTTTTTCTCATCGACTGCCAGGCAGCTATTCTGGCACTCTCCACCAACCGCTACACAGATTGTTCCAAAACCCAACTCTGTCGTACCAGACTGTCCAACCTGGTGAATTCTAGCTTTCGACTTACTCTGCAGTGGATTTCGAGCCACGTCGGGATAGAGAGGAACGAAAAAGCCGACGTACTTGCAAAACACGGAACGACTCTACAGCAGCCCATCTGCTCTGCGTCATTTTCATCCTCTAAGTCGGCCGTCTGCAGAGCGATACATGCCTGGATCAAGCCTCGGCACACACAGTCCGCCGTCGGAAAGAACTGGGCTTGTCAAATTGATTCGCCTATTCGACGCGACCTACCCAGAGCTGTCAGTGTCGCAGCTTTCCGGTGTGCCACGGGCCATGACTACCTGGCGTGCCACCTGAAACGTATTGGTGTCCTGAGGAGCGATGCCTCCCTGCTCTGTGGACATCCAGGAATGTCTTTTGACCATCTCCACGTTTGCCCAAAGATGAAGCCCTACCTTGATGATTGGGAGAGGAGGGCGCCCCCTGATGATCACCCTGCCTACAAAACAACTTTTCTCTACTAGTTGGCGCGCCACCTAATGGCAGACATGCCAAGGGTGGGCGTTGGCTAGTAGTAGTAGTAGTAGTTGTAAAATTAAAAAAAATAATTCAGAATCTCAAAGTTTTATATTTTTCAATCGTGTAATGTGCAATAAATAATTATAAGGGACCTATAAATAGGACTAGCTTTTTATAAAGTTGCCTTTAAAACCTAAACTTGAACACTTATTATTTAAATGTTGTAACTAAACGTCTCTAAATTATTTTAAGATAGCTTGCATCGCCACAATTACATGATTACATCTGGAAAAAGTCAAATTAAATTGATGAATGTTGAAAGTTTCAATATATTCTGATCAATAAAATATTTCAGTACTTTCATTATAATGGAACTTGTGGTAAATTTTAGATTCCACAGTTGACATAAATATCTATTGTCTTAGGGTGGATAATAAGTTCTCATTTATATTTTATATCTATAAAATCAACATTCAAATATGCCTACCAACATAGTTTATTTTAATTATTATGCAATGTATTTGCACATGGCATACTAATTAATATAAACTATGTTGGTAAATGCACGCCATGATATTTTGACTGAATCCGTTAAGTTTATTTACGACTTAATAATTTCATCTTATTGTTCCGTGGAGATATTTCGGTAAAATTGTTTTTTTCCCGATGTTAAAGTTATTCTGTTAATATCTGTAAATATTGCTTGTTTACTATGGAATCCTAAAAATTGGGAACTTTGTAACTCACTCCAGATACAATATTAAACCTAGACAATTATAAAAATCCACATGTAACATATATTATAATGAGTGTCAGATGATTGGGAAAGTGGCCTAAATTGAAATAGCTCCAAGTCATTTATAAACATAGCAGCTTTTACTCGTGGCTTCAACTGCCTAAATTTTCAATTAAAATGGCAGTATTCACATGCTTTCGGGCTTCTAACAGACTTGACCGATAAATTTAATATATACTTTATGCCATCTACTTATGCATTATAATAATATATACCTATCATTATGTAAAATGCTTTAGTTTCACTTGAGTTTCATCCTATGTGCGATGTAATTTATCATATTAAAAAATAATCTATACGGTGATACAGGTCATGAAATCCATCTATAACCACTTTCATGAAAACCCCTCAAGCTCGCTTCATGATGGAGTAAAACCATCCAAATATTTTTGTGGCATTATTATTCCACACAGGCGAAGCCACAAAAACTCCTGGTGTTATTCCACCACATGTGAACTATATGTATGCCATATTCAGTTGTTATCTCCTGCTTAATTAGAGAGGTAATAATCGACAAACTGACAAAAAAACAAACTTTCAGATTCATAATATTTATGTGGGAATATATCATCCGTTTAAAAATGTTGTTCGACCTTGTTAATTTTGGATTATTAAAGTTACACTTTTTTGTGAAGACTTCGTAGCGTACATGTAATCAATCAAAATGACTTATAGCACCTAAATATGACACATGTATGTAACACCATCAGCATATAAACACCTATAGAAACTCAAGGAAGCAAGGTAAACCTTTATGTTTTTATAGATACATATTAGAACATTTGTTTTGCAATTTACATAATTTTTAATAGTTTTGCTTTGACGCTTAATTTCGACAAGATGTTTATCTTATCTTCTATTCCATGGTATTTTCTCTCCATAGAGAACTTTGGCCTGTAACAAGGTGGCAACACTGACCAAATCATTCCCTTGGATATCTGTCGATGTTGCTAGGTAACAAAAAAAAATAAGCTTTGGAGCAAAAGAAAAATTAAATAAGAAGTAAAATAAAATTAATTATATAAAGAACGAGTATGAGGAGCACGTCAGTAGAAACATAGGCCACTAATTACATATCGTCTAAGTATATACACACACACATATATATATATATATATATAGATATATATATATATATATATATACAATTTTAACAATTTTTTCACAGTTCTCATTGGTCATACTGTCGGATAGTTTTTTTCCCCATGTGATCGAATTATAAAAGGGTATGTATTTTAAAATTTTATCGTTTTGTTCTTGTTTGTGGAACGTGATTTTTGCAGTTTGCTTATTTTTGCTTATTTGCTGCATTAAGGGTTTTTTCAATCCTATTCAATGCACCAAACAATTAATTTACTATATGGACAAAATAATCAATGTCATCGATTTATAAAATTTTCATATTTTAAGTTATTTTAATCAAAATTCAGAGCATCACATAAAGTATTGCTTAAGAGGTGATTTGACAACATACTTTAAGTTTTAATTTTATTATTTTATTTTTAGTTTAACTTGTTTAATATCCTAAATGTAGGACTTTCTGCGTCTCAATACACAATTATGTTTTTTACCCTCATTCGACGTGCTTCTTTAAAATCTCATTTACTATAAATTTTGTGAAGATTCATTTAGGGAAAAGTCTAATTATTTCCGTTGGTCCAGAAAATGTCACTGACCCATTTTCTTTAAAATTACACTTTTCTTGATCTCAGTACGACAATATATTTGGCAGTACGTCACATTGAAATATAATAGGCACATCTTATATTGTCTGATATAATAGGTACATGAGGTGATGACGGCGTGACTAACCGCGAGGTTTCGAATTCAATCTCTGGCTGCTCATCAAGCGGGGCCGGAGTTATAATATTGTAACTAAAATGCCATACACCAAGAACGGGTTGCAGAATTTCTGGTGCGAATTGCAATGAATTGCGTTTACCAACTCGCCCGCTCAGCGTGGCGATTATAATTATGATAGGTGCATTCGAGATGCATGTCTTCAGCAGTGAATTGAGATAGGTTGACGAGGATGCGATATTAAAATTGACAAATATATTTCAAATAAATGTAAACAATGTCGCGAGCAAGTAGATAACATTAAATTGTTCCAAAGTATATTATCAAAGAAAGTAAAACATATCATTATTAAGAAAAGGAGTATATATGACTAATAAAATAAATGACTTATTGATAGAAGGTGTAAGGCTAATTGCTAGTAGTGAAGCAAAAAGTAAATGAAATGAAGCTTGCGAATCTGTAGACAATAATACATTCCCGTAAAAATCATGGTGTTGTGAGCAAGGTAAACGATTTACCAATCAATAATGGCTACAAAATTAAGCATAGAATTAAGAAAAGTCAATTTAAGTAGATACTGTCAATGTGCTATAACTTCGAGATAATAATTTGAAACTTAAAGTTGATGCAAAAATGCACGGAATTGTAAAAACTTATCTTCAAGCATTTGAAATTGGAATTGCGCTGGAAACAACTTGCAAAATATTATTATTTAATAACACAAGAGTAATAGAAAGATCTCACTTAATAACGTGATAGATTATTTAAAAAAAAATGTCTTAGTTTTTATTGGAAGTTTCATTTAATATTCCATCTTATAAAATGGCGAATATAAATATAGTCGTTAACATAATCCATTACTACATAAAATGGAAACGATGTCATATTTTTACATATTTATTTTGGATGGCAAGAAATATTAGTACGAATACCAACATTTCATGCTTTCCACAAAACTGTTTTATATCAGTGAAAATCTTCGCAAATAACTACATTACTAACGCGTTGCTTTGGTTTTATGGTATTTTATAACTTAAATTTTTAACTTTTAGAGTGGAATGGAGCAATATAAAGCACTTGCTGACCATCCTACAAATTAATCCTACTGATTGCCGATATATATTTGAAATATAGAAATGTCAAGATTTCAATTTTATTAAAATATGCATACATTTGTGACAAAATGTGACAAACAATTTGATTTTTCTTTATTAACTCTTAATGCTAATGCTAGATAAACTAAAACATCAAGTCTTTATTGATACTATCATAAGTATGTCAAACTCTTTTTGTTAATCTATAACTTTAGAAGGAATTTTGGCAAAAACTTAAGATTACGTATTCTGATTTAAAATACGAAGTCGTTTCATTTAATACTTAGAGTCAATGACTTAATATCTCTGTATTAAATAACAGCAAGGATGGTTGCAGTTTTTAAAGTAATAATGGTTGCTTCGCTAAATGTATGTGTTTCAATGAATGCATTTTCAGAAATGAGCTTGATTTTCTGGCCGTTTTATTTAATTTTATACTTCGTCACTCTGAGATACGTTTTACATAGCAACTTTAGTTATAGCATAAATAATACCCGATGATAATATGGAACTATTATGAATTATGATATATGATATATGCAAAATACCTGGCAGTTCAAAATACAAATATTTCTTCAAAATAATTTTTCAAAAAAGGTAATTAAATTTAAAAGGAATTTTAAAGCAATGTAACTTTCATTCTTTAGTTTTTTTCTAACATATATTGGAAAAATAAAAATGCCATAAACTGTATTTAAATCACGATACTTACGGTATCTCTATACATATACAACTTTATGTAGACACTTACACACACACAAATATGCATGTATATGTGTGTATATATATATATATATATATATATATACATACATACATGTATATATATATATATACATGTATATATATATATATACATATATATATATATATATATATATATATATATATATATATATAACATATAATGTATATAGGAAAATTATAAGCAAAATTTCGCATCACTCTTATTTATTTACACTCTAATTTGAAACTATATTTTATGTCGATAAAATGTATAATGCACTCTAAGAAACAAGGCAGAATATAACAGAAACCTCGCTATTTGATACTAAAAGGATAATAAATATGAAATGCTCATACATATATACTAAATAAATATATAGTATGTGTGCATGGCCATAGCCATGTATACTAAATAAATATTTTTCCTTAAATATATATCGAAGATCGATATAAAAATAATTTAAATAATAGCATACATCTTCAAAAAGTTCATAAGAATTTTTTAAATTTTCCGACTCATCAATTTTCTTAGTTTATAGTTCAAATGGCTATAATTACGTTTTGCCATTATGCAGTACTGCTTAATTTGTACTGTCTTTATACAGTTAGATACAGTCAGGTAATGTGTGTGTGTTACATTAATAAAGTATTGAGACGGTTGCCAAAGTTCAATGCGTTACTGAGTCATGAACCTTCGGCGTGAAGCCAGATCACTGCCAGCTGCCGATTTACGATGGCATAAAATTGTTTACGACTGCTGCTGCTCAGTTTGCCTATTTTTTTTTATCATCACAGTTTCAGCGTTTTTGATTGCTTGTATTTGTACTGCTAGTGGCACTAGCTAGACGAATTTTTAGAATGTATGAAGGGAAAATTAAATTGCGGTGAAAAAAAAACTGTTTAAAATCCGAAACAATGTCAAATTCATAAATAATTATCCATACATTAAAATTACAATAATTTAAATTTTAGTTCATATCACGTTCTAAAATTAGAACATTATCAAATATGAATATTGTACGTTCTGGTTTTTATAATCTATATAATAGGTCTGTTGTTTATATTCATATTTTTAATATAATTCCGTACAGTAGGGAAACCTGCAAAGTTCATACTTGATAGTGTTTTAATTTAAAATTATGACATAAATAATTTATGAATACATTTATTGTTGGTGTATGACGAAAAAGTTTTGAATTTGGTTTTTTTGATTTAAAAATTTTTTTTTGACTTATTTCTTAAATAAATATAACCTATATTATATAGTATATTTTTCTTTTATACATTGTTTTCAATATTAAGTTCAAAATTAAGTTCATATATAATATTAATCTCTCAACTAATTGAAATTGTTAGTAGTATCTAGTGCAAAGAACAAATATATGGTAAAGAATCTGAAATTTTATGGAAATTCCTTCAGTTAATCATTTATGTCCATTAAATCAAGATAATTTTAATTGGAATATAAATTACATAGCTAACCATATTATTTCTACACTCAATCTATACACTCAATACATATATATAAAGTTGTTTCACTTTACAATTGTTCGAAAAAAGGTGGAGTAGCAACCATTTCGAAATATCTCTTCAAACTGAGATTAAATACAAAAGTTTCAACATAAGATATGAGAAGCGCGGATCATCTTTTCGATTTTATAGTACAAAAAATTGGTTTCCTCAAAACAGCTCGGTAATGGTTAATTCTGCAAGAAAAACATTGAAGAAACTGTATGTTATGCACTCACAATGTTAACTCTTTTTAGTAGAAAGGTTCATTAAACTCCACGCTTATATGTAAATTATATTATTTACACGAATTGTCCTCTGCAAATATTAATACGACGTAATTGCTCGAAATATCTGCTTGTATTCTTCATGATACATTGGTTGATCGAAGATCGGTTGATGAAGTTAATTTTTTCCAAGTTATTTATGATAATCTAAATTTCAATGTAAACACATGTAGATTTTCTAATGGCGAATTACTTAAAAATACACTAAACAAATCATTTTGAAAGCCAGAGCAAAGACGGAGACCAAAATTATTCAATATACTGGAACTAAAAAACACGGATAAATTTGAAGACATTAAAGATATAAAGGTTGATCGTCCAGGACCATCAAAAAATTAAACTATATTAAAAAAAATAATAATAGTTCATTTCATATGCATTAAATTTGTATAAAAACTATTTTTGTCCTAAAAATTTTGTCCGAAATTCTATTTCCTTCAATGTGTTTGGAAATTTATTTTCTTAAAATTAACTTTTGGGGAAATTTCAATAAAATTATTTTATTGCACCTAAAAGAAATAAAAAATATAAACCTGGGTTACAAAGCTAAAGACTGCACCTTATAATGTTAGCTCAGCCTCATTTCAGCCTTTGTGAGGCGGTAAAAATTCAAACTCCTTTCAATGATCTTACATATGGACAGTACCCCTAACCACGATCAGCTAGGCGCATCCTAAGACAGCCATTAAATTGAAAAGTGCGTTTTGTATTCCTATCTCGCTAAATAGAAATCATATACTTCATTAGAATCTGATGTTCATTTCGTCGAAAAATGTAGGTTAACCATTTTTCGACGAAATGAACATCGCATTCTTTTTATTTAAGTTATTTAATATTCGTAGTTTATCATAATTTATATTTAAACTTTATAACCTACTGGTTAAATATATAATTGAATTGTCTACACTTTACTGCAACTGCAATTTATATATATATATATATATATATATATACATACATATACATATATATATATATATATATATATATATATATACATATATATATATATATATATATATATATATATATATATATATATACAAATATATAAATATTGTTTGGATAGAATAAATAATGTTTATTAAGCTGCCTCAAAAGATAAGCGTAGATAAAAAGTTATCTACGCTTGGGTTACACGATCTCTCTTAAAGCTAATTACAACATAGCTAGGTAAGGCTCTGGCAGCTGCCGGATACCGTTTCTTCTCTTAATGATACTAATGCCTACCCATATGAGTTATTTGTTGCACTCATATGAACTCTAATTTCACTTCCGGCAATTATATAAACCTAATGTTTTATTGGCATGTTTATAAATATGTTTAGTAAGATTTAATAAAGATCCCGTACAAATTAATCTTACCTCAAATATGCTTTCGCTCTTCTCATTCGTGGTATTTTGGACATATTTGATATTCCTTAATTTTTTTCATATTTTATCGAGTCTAAAGTAAAATATATTAGAATTTTACATATTTTAATTTTAAAAAGTGATATATATATATATATATATATATATATATATATATGTGTGTGTGTGTGTGTATATATATATATATATATATATATATATATATATATATGAGGGTCTTGCTAAGAACACATACATAACAATTAGGCAGGTTCTGATTCCAAGTACCAGTATTTCAAAAATTTATAAGAAACAAGAAGCTTATTTCAGTTATGAAATAATGCATTAGTAAAGTAACGATATATATTAACATCTTTTCTAAGATTAACCTCTGATGATATGCCATCAAATTAGAGTTTTGACTTCAAATTGGTATTGCCATTTATTTACAATATATATTTGGCTTAAAATATATTGCGCACTGTTTTACAAATAAAAAGAAAGTAGGTTATACATATATCTCACAAAAATTATAACTTCCTTCTAGTAGTTTATTTCCTTTATGTCCTTTCTTTTCTTATGTTAAAATGTTCAATAAATACCTAATCATAAATTTACTTACTGGCTGCCCATTAAATACCAAATGAGGCATACACGATAGAACTTATTTTAACCTAAAGAAGACATGTAACTGTTTTAAGTTTTTATAAATACACCTTGATAAATTGAATTCAACAATGTTAAAGTGACTGCTTAACTCATTTAATTTTCTAAATCTGTCCCTTCCCTATTAGCTAAAAGGAGGCTAAAGAGGCTGATGAAAATTAAAAATCACATAATAATTTACATATTTTTACATCCACTCAGTAAAATAGAAAATGGTAATAAACATTCGCTATGTTCCATAGTATTTTCTTAGGTTATAAGGGAGAGTAGGGAACAAAAGAAAATGTAAGTATAGTAAATGTAAGCTTTCACTCTAAAAAGGAAAGTTTTGAATTCTTCCAAGTATTCTTAAGAGTTTGTGGCAGATATTGAATTAGAATTATTAATTCCTTAAATATACATCAGAATATGTGTATAATTGTATACTGAAATTTAAACAGTCAATGAATCGTAATATTTCTTTACGGAAAGCCATGTGCAGCCACCCTATTCGTTACAGTAGACGGGCAGAGGTACCGAGCATCTTATTGTCCAACTACATCATATACAAATTGGTCAAACTTTTTTATTTTTTATAATTTTTTGACTCAAAATACATAACGTGTGAAATCCTAAAATTTTCGACACATATTTTTAATATTTGTTGAGTATGTTTATTCGAAAGAATTCATTGAGAAAGAACATATTAAATTTGTGTTCTGAAAAGTCGACCGTCTTATTGTAACAGTATTACGCAAACTGCGTGTTATTTGATTTTCTCGAATTAACTTGTATGGTCTCATGAAATACTTACCAAATGCGCGTGAAATACGTGCTAAATGCGTATGATGTAGTTATATGTTAGTTATATATATGTATGTGTACATGCACACACACACACATATATATATATATATATATATATATATATATATATGTATGTATGTATGTATGTATATGTATATATTTATTTTTTAAATTTTTTTTGAAGTAATGTTAATAATTTACATGTTTTTTTCTTCACACCATCAGTGTCGATTAGTATTATTATATTAAAATTATTATGTTTGTTACTCCTTCCAGGTATACTTCTTTCAGTTTTTTTCTATTTACTTTTGCCCTTAGCGATGTCTATTCAATTTTTTCCTACCGTCTTGACTGACCTCTACCCAACGTAGGCGCTTTCTACCCAAACTCCTTAATGCACTTGCTCCAGGTCTTGTTGTGTTGTTAATTTTTCATTAATGGACTAGCATTCTAGTTACATGGTTGACGGATTTTTCCATTTTAATTTTCTTCGAAGTTGGAGGCCGCCAATAACTTTAGAGTTTTAAATAAAACGTGACTGATTTTTTTCACTAAAATTCTATAGCTGACCTTGCTCTATCTTTCCTTTTTTTCCCTGTATAGATCCATGTCTGAATTTCTTTTGAGGCCGCAAGTCAATATACCTATTAATATTTATTAGTGACCCAAGAATTAAGTCCACGCCAAGACGATTAATCTACCAAAATATTCCTCTGTATATTTATTTTTGTATGATAAGTACTAGCTTCCCTAGTTAGGCATATATCCGCCAAATCTGTGCTGTTAAAATAGATATTTTCTCTGAAAGTATTTATTGTAACATTGGTTTTATTGGCGTTCTTTAATACGCCTGCTTTTTGGCTCTTTCTGTCTAGAGAATCTGATATTCATGAGCTTTTACTGCTTTGTGCATATGGTAGCATGTCAAATTCGAATCTGATTTGAATGTTATGTGTTGAACTGATTTAATTGCCTTCTTTTGCCTATAATTTACAATAACATTCTGAAATTAAAAGAAAAAATTAGAAAAAAGTTTTGGAATAATTTCAGAAAATAGTTGTTAATTAACATACATCGAAATATTGCAAAATTCATACGTAATTTTAAATATAGAAATACTTACATCTAAAAATATATTTAAATATCATAAATTGAAAAATTTACTTTTAATGAAGAATGAAATGTTCTCTGATTCAATTTTTTGAAACAAATTCAAAACTATTTTCTACTATATTTAGAAAAGATTTTCTTCTTCGTCTCAAGTCCTATTTCTTGAATTGTTTCTACCACAATAAAGCTCCTTCGCTCAAGTCCCGATAAACAGCCACGCTGAAAGCAGTTAGAGAGGAAACCGGTCGCTTCGGGCTATATTCTCTCAGTCGAGAGTAGTTTGTTTTCAACGGAAATTATTTTCTTTTCAATCGAAAGTTTTATTTCAAAGTGTTTTGAAGAAAAATAAATGCATTTTACAGCGTTGACTGACTGAAGAATTTCATAAGATTATAAACATATCTTGTTTTATGGTACTTCATAAATGATTTATGTTTACACCGAATTAAATTTTACAATATGCAGATAAAATAAGTTTGATTCGTTTGAAGTTAGATTCCATTATTATCTCTGCTTTACTTAAAGTCGACAAAACTTTCAAAATTAAAAAAAAAGAAAATAAATATACATATATATATATATATATATATATATATATATATATATATATATATATATATGTATAGTTTATTTATTATTTTAGTTTTTTATATTATATAATCTTATTATGGGACCTAATGTCACAGAAATGTTTTTTTATAAAAACGCAGTATTTACTAAACTCTTAAGATTTTTCACCGCTAAGGGCTCTATTGAAACCTTAAGTAAAGTATACCAATTAAGATAACCGAGACGGGAGATGCGTAGATAGTATGGATAATAGTTGCATTAAAGTAATGTACGCTGGATATTAATGAGTTTGTCTCCAGGCGTAAAAGAGGGCAAATATTTACTCATAAAATGGAGGAACGGTGTACACTGGCATTCAATAAAAAACTAGGAGAGTGTTCATTGAAATATTGAATACTGAGCTAAATTTCTATAATATATATTTCCATTTTCAGAGATATTAATAAAAACTCTTTAGATAAATGTTTTCATACTTAGTGTTTCTATTGAAAAGTCTTAAAAAATCATTTAAAACGCCTACAGGCCTATAAATTGAAATATGATTTATAAGCACATGCAAAATATATATGTTAACATTGTGACAAAAGAACATCGACAAACCTTTTTTTAAGAAAGCTAAACTGACTTCATCATTTCATCATCAACAATTAAAAAAAATCACCCCAATTGAACCTTTTATCATCTAAACTCGATGACAGCCTTTGTGCTGTTTAATGTTATAAGTTAAATAACCAATTGTATACATTATTAGATATATTATACTCAACACTAACGTCATATCTCTGGAGAATTTTTTTCGATGCTATTCTCAACTATATATGCTATTTAAACCATAGTATTAACGGTATCTTATCGCTTTCTTATAAAAATATAATTGCAAAAAAATTATTGAACCAAATAAAAGACAACTCTATACCAGTAAAGCAATTACGAGAACAAAAATTTTGCAAGAGATGTCAACTACAGAATAACCTTCTTACATTTGTTTTACAATTTTACAACCGTTTAATTCGCATATTGTTAAAATATAATAACTCGCTTAAACACCAATAGTTAATTTTTTGAAAAAGTAATATAAATTTTGAAAGAAAATACAATATTTGAAAAAAAACTCTTTTGTAGAACTGATATTATGGGAAGATAGCATTACTAGACGTTTGTCTAATTTTTTTAAAATGTTATGCCAGTGATTCGATTTTCTTACGATTACGATATTCTTACAGCAGTGAAAGTTATGTTAGATCCTTCAAAGATAAGACACAGTTATGATAAATTTAATTGCAAATATGTCAATTTGCAAATAAATGAATCAACAAGTAATTATTACCCATTGTAAATAAATTGATAGTATTACTAATTACCCTTAAAGCTTTTCATTCGCCTAAGTGTGTACGATACTCTCTAACAACGACATCTGCTTGTACCTAACTGATTTTATTTGTGTCTTCAATAATGTGACGCCAATTTTTCGTTCCTTTATTGACTGTAAAACAGTTTTAGATTTTAATGAAAATTAATGATTTTTTATGTAC
>JAYKKI010000123.1:3720000-3732500 GCA_039881145.1 Druceiella hillmani
GTTTGAATTAGAACAAATTTGATCATAAATGGGCCGAATGTAGATAAAGAAAAAAGAAGAGATATTAAATAACTAGAATACAAGCCACGCTATTGCCTTCAACGCTTCCACCAATTATACCGAGGCATGGTATATAGAATTGGAATTAACCATATACATGACAATGCAGGATTACCTTTTTAATGCGGAAATGAATAGCCATCGCAACTCAGCAACAGGGATGGTATTGCCAGTCAAGATGATAAAATTGATGGACGACAAGCCACTTTAAGTGAAAGGACAAGTCAAGTGAATACTGACATCCGTAACGATAAAAAACAGTAAAACAAAACTACATTAAATAATTCGTTACATGTTCCTTATTTGGCAACAAACCTACTGTTGCTTAGCCAAGTGAATAAAAACGGTAGTCGAGTAAAATTAAACAATGACGATGGCTTTTAAAAAAAAATAATAATTACAAAATGCATGTGCTAAAGAGAAAAGAGATATATGTGTGTACATTATCTAAATGTGTATATACCTATGTACATACACACACGCACAGACACACATATAAATATATATATATATATATATATATATATATAATTATATACATATATACACATAGGTATAAACTGAGTCCACGCCCTTATCTACAATTCGCATAAAAGTTACTCGAGGTAAAGTCGAGGTAAACAATGAACAGGTAATTAAGAATAGTAGAGTAGTCCATGTCCATGTGCGTAATTTGTCATTTTCTTCGCATCTTCTTGAAAGCGTCTAGTTATGAAGATTAACAATAATCTTAATTTAGTTATAAGGAAAATATTATGATCAATGCGGATAAACGATTTCGGTAAATTAATTATCCATTTAATAAATAAACTCAAGAGAGGTATGTATATGCACACAGCTTAATATCTAAGTAATATCACTTTATTATATCGAAATTATTAGAAGACAATGAAAGAAAATCACTTATTAACTGTTACTCTATTTATTATAAACTTAAACTTAACCAATTAGTAGAAAATTGGATGTACGACACTTCTCTTTCTCTCTTACGTAGGTTCGTACCTAAATAAACCAATGAGTATTACATTTTACTTCGCACCGATTCCAAAATCTCTAACAGGCGCAGCATTTTTGTAATTTAATTATGTTCAGAAACTTTATCGCAATGCAAAAATTAAAACTAAATATCCACATTTTCATTATTTTATATTTTTCAGCGCACTTCCTGTTCGGTGATCATTTGAAGTGGGTTTATTTTCTTTTGAAAAGAGACCTATTTTTTATTTCTTGTGGTTGTATCTTATTGTATCTAGAATCTCACATACTTACGAAGATATGTCATTTTTTATTGCTATTTAAACGTTCTTTTGCGGCTTTTAATGAAATTAGGTATATCCACATACACACACACACACACTACACACACAAACACACATACCCACACACACACACACACACACACACACATACACATACATACACATGATAATATTGAAATATATTTTTGAAAGAGAGCATAACTTCGGTAACTGTCAAGAATCACACTGGTGTACGGACATTAAAGTGTGTTCTTTCTTTTCCTATTTAATTTTTACACATAATGTGTTACTAAAACCTCATGGTCTCTATTGCTTTAAATAAATAGGACAATGATATTTTCACATAGGGTCACACAATATCTAACCTATTAAAATCTAATAAGGAAATTCCTCTTGTCAAAGCAGAAAAAAGATATTATACCTTTTCCCCAAGCCTTTGTATCAGCCACCATCAAATATGGCCTTACTAATGATTAACATACGCTAAAGTTATGATATTGACAGAGATGAATACAATCAATAGGATGTATTGGCTAGAGTAAATTGCAAAGTTGTCCAGATTTAATTCATCTTGATTTTCGTGATTTTTATCAGTAGCGTATTAAAAGAAGTAAATAAATAATGACATAGCTAGGGGGTTGCAGACTCTTAAATATCCGAAGAAAAAGCAGAGTAACCAAAGACACAATGGTAGAACTTCACAATAAAAAATTCTCTTGTTGAACATGCAAGTACTATTTATTAAATTCTTTGATCACATTACACGCAAAGAGGATTACTTGAAGCGATATGTAGTTAGGGATCAGACAGAAGGCAATGAAATAATCAAAACGACGGAAATATGAAAGCTCTTAAAATCGTTGACTCACAAAAGCAATGCAACCAGACCATCGAGAAAACAATTACATTTTGGAACCGTTAAAATCCATGACCTCACCCACTTTGAGGAGAGTATACGACTGAGAAGGGGAATATTTATACAATTACTTAAATATGATCTTATGATCTCATGATCTATATGACTTAGTATGATCATGTTATAATAAGGTTTTGCTGTATACGAATATTTTGATTATCTCCAGAATCAAAATCATTGTAAGATCAAAATATATGCGCAATATTATATGCGTAATATTTTTGCTTTAAATTTAATTATTCTCGGAAAGGATAATTTTCTATTAATGTAATATAAAAGTACGTCTATATTTATTTTCAATATTTATTATGAATTCGTAGTGGAACGATCTCATATATTCGTGATACTGAATTGCATATCACACCTTTGAAATGAAAGGATAGGTTACTTTAAGGGGTGATTTGTGAGAAGTAAACAAAAAGACCTGAAAAGAATTTTTTTTAAAGAAAACCTAAGGAGACCTCAAATTAAGAAGTGGTATTTAGTGACTCTAATTTTTCCTCGTAAAAATATTTTCCAAACCCAAATTTAGTTGGATTTTTCTTTCATTTTTTCTATATTGCTATAAAAAGGTTTAATTAATGTGTTCTTTTATCAATACCAATGTAAAAAATGAACAAAATTTATGAGTTTTTTAGTCGATATAATTTCAAAAATCACCCATTTGATTTTAAAACTTCTCATTAATATGTCGATGACATCTTACATTCTAGCACAAGCTATAGAATTTTTTGTGGGTTTATGAAATAAAGTTCTTCAAAAAAAAGTGAAATAATACTGGAATCTGTAATATCTTTTTCGGTAATTTTTATAGATAACTTGAACCTAAAAATAAAACGAAGCATAATTATTTATAATTTTGGGGCAACTTTAAGAGAGAGGACAAAGAGCTAGTGCAATACGACATTCTCTGATGTAATTATACATATAAAAGTCTCAGAAATAGCTTTGCCGGGTATAGCTTTTAATAATCCTATTACGAGGTGATATAATAATTTACCCCGTCCCCCGAATTGCAGTGAGCACAATCGAATGTGCAAGCCTTGCTGAAGCATATATTAGGCGTTTCCCAATTATTTTCATCAATTCATTTTCTTTCTCAGGCGGCTGCCTTTCCTAATGATTTGCTTTTAAAATAAGTTGATCATGGGACGAACTTAAAGAAATTTTAGCAAAAAATATACTCCCATTAATAATATTGCTAAAATATATAAAAGAGTTCTCAACGATAATTGAAATGAATATTGGAAAATAATAAAATATATACAAGTGTACTGAAAGACTCTACGAATTAAAACTAAGTAGAAAAATGAGAGAAGACTATGGAAAACAAATCTATTAATCCATTTCCATTACCAACCCCAAAAAAAATTGTGAATAAAAGTAAAGTTATACTAAAAAATAAGGAGTAAATGATAAAACCGATATCGACAATATTAAGATTGGTTAATTTTTTCTATATATGAATGATCAGCTACAATATGTGACGTACTTTGGGTTTCTAAGCAATTAATTTAAATTTAAAGAAAAAAATCGTTTTTCCTTTTAAATTATTATTAAAATATAAATATAAGTAAGATATAGTGATAGAAATATATTATAAAAATTCATTATTTTCATCATTATTCTTATAGTTTATTGATGCAGACCTGGGTAGTCGGTGTCTTTGGTTTATGGAGACTAAATTAGATGACTTTTCATCTCACCTACGTGGATAGTGAGAGATAGACAATTGTATTAAACTCTATAATACGGTGTATCTTATTCAGCCAGATAAACGCCCTTTTACGTTAAGTGACTGATTTAGTGATACATACATTTTCACGCAGGATTGTATGTTTTATTACGGTTAACATAGCCAGAAAAGTAGCCAAACCTGCAAATTTTGACTTTCTCAATGGAAATGCACGAAATCTTTCGTGTTATATTAAGGAATATCATGAAAATCAGAATAAGAATAATTTGTGTTAACGCTGATGATCTTTAGGATTCCTTACATCGAAAGAAAAACCGAACTCCCATAAGATTTATTATATATTGTTCTGTCTATTTTGCGGAAAACTTCTGTCATGCAAACTGGAATTTGGCAAAGTAAAACACATTAAATTGCGCACATGTCTCAATAGCTAATATATGTACATATTCATATATGAATATATATATATATATATATATATATATATATATATATATATATATATATATATATATATGTGTATATATATATGTGCATGTATTTGTGCGTGTGTGTGTATATTTTTTATATAATCGTTGTGAAAGTTAATATTTATAAATAGTTCAATAGAAGTATTATGCTTGTTTTACCAAGGAGGTTACCCTATAGTCTAAAGGGAAAAATTCCCATGTTCGTTTACTAGAAATTAAAATTGCCATTTTTGGTTTTTAACGCGGTTAATGTTGCTTTGCTGATAATTTCACACAATTATTTCTATATTGTTCGCTTTTTTCAAAATGTGACCTTTATCTAAACTACGCCATATACCCGAACTATTCTGTGAGTTCCGATGTAAAAAAACTTGTGGATGCATGCTTACCTGTTATTTTGATTACTATTTTCGTAATACTACAGTAAACTGTCGAAAATAACGAAACCACCTGCTACTCACCCCCTTAAAAATTCACCCCTTCTACATTTAAGACTATTCATTACTCGCAGAGAAAGTAAACATTTTCTTGATGTAAAAATTGACAATTACTCATAATGGTATGCAGGTATTCGAGATTAACTACAGAGAATGTCAAATTAAATAAAAAAAATTCTTGAAATCTGAAAAATGAGTTCCTTAAGCCAAAATAAATATACGAGTACTTACTGTTTCAACAATTTTTATTTATTCCATATTTATTAATTTTAAGAAATATTCTGAGGACAGTTTTTTACACATATACCACAATTTGAAGAGAAGAATAAATATGTTTCTCTTTAATGGCATTTAGCGTTACAATCGGTCATATAGAATCGGTTAACTTTCTATTTTTATCAATACCAAATTAATCTTGTTGAATTTCTGGTCCCAATGCTGTACTAAACTATTGGTTTCAATTTCAGTATATCCCAACTTTATTATATAGTCTGTGTTATACACTAATAATAAGGACTTCAATATATTTCTAAAAATAAGTATGATTTTTAGCTTTTATTTCCTTCATTTTTTAACTTTAATTAGATTTCATTTTAAAGAATATTGAAGGAGAGCGATAGATGGGCTATTAAATAGCGACGATTCCAGAACTCTTTGCCGAAAAGAAAGAAAGTTAAAACCAAACTAATAATTACGAAATTTTATTTTTCACAGATAATTTTTTCTTGGAATACCTCTTGTTCCGATATATTCCAAAATTAATCTTTGCTTTTACTAAAATAAAAAAAAATTAATAATTAAAAATTAATATTGAAAATAATAGTTTTATATCAAAAAAGTTGTACATAAAAAGATTTTCTATATGCGTGGAACTGTGATGCGAGAAGTAATTTTCATCTCTTCTTAAGTCTAAGAAACGGGGGTCGAACTATTTTTCGCTTTTATTATAATATATCAAGTATAAAAAAGTAAACTATTCAAATGAAATGTTGACGGATTAGAAAAAGTGCGCCACGTAGTTTTGTGTAAAATTCTATTTTTTCCATTATTTCGAGAGGAAAGGAGGATGTTTCTTTTCTAGCAAACCTGGCACCACTTTTCGCTGCTCATGTTTCATTGAATATGTGTCCCATTAAATTAAATGTGGAAGTCTTAAAAGCTGCAAGTTTGAATAACAATATATCAGCCTTATTGCTTGTATTAGGTAACTTTGTCGAATTTGATGCTTATTTAGATTGTTTTTTCTTTACCACTATTAAATTAAATGTGGAAGTCTCAAAAGCTGCAAGTTTTGAAAACAATATACCAGCCTTATTGCTTATATTAGATAAGTTTGTCGATTTTGATGCTTATTTAGATTGTTTTTTCTTTACCATTTAGAATGAGCAATACACAACACCTCCGGTATCACGTCACCTACAAGTCTTTCTTTCATTCTGTGCTATTGATAGCACGGCAAAAATAGTTTCATATAAAATAATACTAAATTAAAGCAATCAAAATTGGGTGGTAAATAGGTCCATTTACTTTATTATTTTTGAAACTTGTAGAAATTTTATTAGTTTCTTTTAAACAATTCTTCAATTTTTTCCAAGACAAATTATATAGTTATATTGACGCAAATATCGATGTTAAAATTGATTAAGAATGCCGTAAATAGACCTATATTTAATCCTTCAAACTATCTATTTGTTAAACTAATATTAAAACGGCAAGTTAAAAATATTCATATTTACAAATATTTTGCCTGATCAGTGCTTAAGAGTGATAATAATTATGACAAAAAATCTATAGTATTCTTTAAACGGATGAAGTCGTTTCATTTTCATATGAAGTAGCTTATATACTATAATTATAGAAAATATTTAAGAAAGTTGAAAATAGTTTTATATTACAAAAGGTACTATTAGTAATCTTATTTCTTTTCTTTAAATTTTGTGTCTTTAAATGTTTAATTCTAACATAGATAGCTTCTTTTTCCAAATTTGTAAAATAATAAATTTAGTAATCCTTTGTTCCTATGTTTATCGGAGTTTTATTCTTCCAGCTTTATAATATCCAGGAGGGTATAAATGCATATATATTTACCTACCTAAAGCGAGCACGCATAATTGCAAGACCCTTGGTCTCTGTCTAAAAAATTAGGAGACGTAATCCTTTGAAACTGTCTTCACAAATTTGGAAGTTTCCTTCAAGTTCTTGGGTTGAATTAAGTATCAATAATAATGAAAAATACATCAGTCCATTTCGCTGATCACACAACTGTTATAACAAAGTAGTTATACGACATTGATATATTGCTTAAGGAACTAACTAGGATTTCCCAACAGATACGTCTTAAAAATCAAAATGTGTAAAATAAAGTTTGTGCGTACAATCAATGTCGCTCCTATATGTACTGGTATATATTGTAAATACTTCGAGTTGTTTATTGTGTTAGCAAATCTAATTTCAAGAAATAGATCAATCGGAAAATCCAAGTCGGCCAGGCAGCATTTGAGAGACCTCTCCAACCGTCTTGAAAAAATGTGTTTTTCTGAAGGTTACATATAGAAGTGAGACATGGCTCCTTCCTATTGACATCGTAGAAAGACTCCAAGTCATTCAGGAAACTATGAAAAGAGCTATACTCAAAGCTTCTCTTCAAAATATGATTCGAGATGAGGAAATTTGATTTATTGTAAATTTCATAGGTTGCCAACAATTGCAACCAACAGATATCGATCTTCATTGAAATCTGTGGGGAAAAGTTCAACAGTGGACATCTTTTACGACTGATGATAATGAAATTCAGTAGCACTCAAAAGGCAAAGTCAAAAATATACGGGATATCTCTTTGGAATTTCAGGCATTTTATATATCTAAAAATTATTGCACGTAACAGGCTTAAATAAAATATTTTGGACACTATTTTTATACAATACAATTTCATTGGATAAAGCATATATTATTGTAACCCCATACGTCATTAAAAAGGATAAAATTAAGATTCAAATTGTACCACAACCCTAAGTATACGTCTTATTACAAATCATCCACAAATATAAACGTCGCTAACATGGTAATTGAAATCGATAGATAATATAGGTTGATGGGATGTATATGTGAAATGGTAGCTACTGTTACTAAAATGTTTTGAAAATATAATTTTTTTTGTTTCATGGATCTGCAGAATAATAAAATCATTAGTCAAATTAAGTATCTTTATGAATTATCTAAGTGGTTTTTAAAGACAGGAAAAAAATATTGTGTATTGTCCATTACATAATTTATGGTTCCCCAATCATATATTTCACGACATCGTCTTCTTCAAACGTTATTCAATTAAGGAGTCTCCTCCTGAATTGAGTAACGTTTTAAGAGGAGGATATCGCGAAATATATGAAATAAAAATTAAAAAAAAGAAAAGATTCACTTTACAAATTATCTGGCATTCCAAGCGATACAGGTTGGAATAATATACAAAGGATGAAAGGTACGCTATAAGAAGATTAGAAAGAAAACATATTGAGAGATCAAAAAAATATCTATCTAATTATTGCATAAAGTTATACGTAATTCTGTAACATCAATAACTATGAATATTGCAAGATACGATAAATATAAAATTTATTAAGTTTTTGAATAAATGTATCTTGGGCTGGGGAAAATTTTATTCTTCGTCACTAAAAGCAGTAAAGGAAATAAATAAAGTACTGTATTAATTTTGTTTCTTCTCGTCCACAATTCTATTTTATGGAAATTAATTATCGCATCGATCTAAGATGAAACAATTTTAATTCTTTATATTTTAGTCGTAGTTTGTACCTAATTTCCGTCATTTTATTATCAGCTGTTTCTTGATAATATTCCGATTTTGATCTTAGAAATATTGTCATTAGTTAGAAACAAACTTATTGCACCCGGAAGAAACACCATGACTATAATCTAATCAGATGAGAAAAAATTTGCCTCTCTAATATTTTCCTTCTCTTTCATCACAGAATTGTAAATTCATTAATATTCACTTTAAATTTATTTTATGTGACACACATATTTCTGTATCTCATTGTTTTTATGAGAGTGACTTCCCAGCTTTCTTTTTCATATTCTTATTAAAGTATGATAATACGTAAATTATCCACTTTGAAACGATGTTCCGTTCTAAAGTTCGCTGGTTATATTCCGCCCTCTCTCAATTGTAAAGGGTTTGTTACGTGACCTGGAAGTAAATCGTATACTGCTGTGTTGCTTTTTATTGTTAATTTCTCCTCTGTCCATTACCTAGTTTTTTGTTATAACGAAATTATTCTTATATTTAGACTTTACATATCAACGGGACGGAGATATGATGTTGCCTATCTAAATTGAAATTACCTTATGGATGAGGATATTACTAAACATTTTTGGAACTGACCCTTTGTAATAATAATATTGGAAGAAATCATATTCCTAAAACCAAATTCATGGCAATCTGTTGAAGTATTTTATGTTGGTAAATTAATAATTGTGTGCCTCACGTCAAGGTGAACTTAGAGGAGAAAATGTTCTTTCGATACTTTTTATATCTTAAATGATTACGATTTTAAAAAATATAAGGATAGTTACAGTAGGCTGATACGATAGGAATAATTGATTTGTTGTTTTGGCAAATGTTCAATATCAATATCCTTGTAATAGAATCCTCCTTCCCCACGACAATGCATTCATACAGTCAGTCAGATGAGCAACCAAATATTTGACTATAATGAGTGTAAAAAGTATGAATTATCCACTATACAGCCTTGACCTAATGCCATGCGATTTCCACTTATTGCCAAAAATAAAAGAGAAATTGAAAAAAATACTATTCTAAAGGTTCTGCATTCAAAAACCATGGAAGAGAAATAGGGGTCGATGCTTCTTCCAGTTGTTCCATTTATTGAAGCGGTTCATAGAATGTCATTGAAACTAAATGCAAAAAATAAAAGATAATATACTAACTTGCTAGTTGGTTATGTTTTTGTTATCCTAAAAACTGCCAGTGATATTAATCTGTGATTTAAAAAGAAATTGTTTTTAAATCATATTATTTATAATTTCGTATTATAGCAATTATATTCTGCATTGCAGACTATTATTAATATTTTTTTACACTTCACACTTATCAAAGATTATTTTTTTTCTTTCAAAGACAATAAAAATTTAATATAAAAATACAGGAAAATATATATGTCAGTTATATAAGCAGATACAAAATATTAAATATTAATTTCCATTTTAACTTAATCCAAAAGGGTTCAACCCGCCCTTTTCTAGTTTGTCTTTTCTTTTACTAGTATTTATTCAACCAACATCATCAATTGTGTCATATCAGCACGTATATAAGTATGTTAAACTAAATTAATTAATACATTTTAAATAATGTAATTTATTAAATTTTCAGCATTAACCGTTTCCAAATCATTTAAATGTTTCAATAAAATTTTGGTAAGTAATTAATTATTTTGACTTGCTTTTTCTTAGTAGATCTTTTTATAATACAGAGAATATAAAATTGCATATTTTATTTTTACTTGCTTTTATATAATTCTTCAATTAATACTACTTTAATCTGAACGTTTTTCATAGTATTGTTATGAATTTGTACGCAAGCTGCACTTTACGCAGTAACATTGATTGTAAAAATATCATAAAGGAACATGTAAAACATTTTAAGGTAAGTACCTGCAGTAAAATGATTAGCTATTTCTAAAATTTGCAAGTTTTTAAATAAGAACATGCTCGATAGTGTAACACAGTATCAAAACTCAAAACTATTTGTGATAATAAAACAGATTGCATTTTTCAGATATGTTTTCAACTCGAATATGTTATTTACATACAATGACTTAAAAGTTACAATATATTTTTTTTGTACGTAAATTGGTAACACCTGATGAACAGTAAGGAGCGTAAATAAAAAATGATAATTATTGGGAACAAAAATATTTTGAAAATCCATAAAAAAGATCAAATACAAAACCAAATATTACGGTAGAAGGATGATTTGAAAAAAAAACAATAGTTTTATAGAGGAGCCCACAGCAATGATTATGAAAGTATAAAGCGAGCTTTCAATCGATATCTTTAAAAAATAAGACTATTGAAATAAACTTTACATGATCCTTTTACTCTTATATTATTGAACTTCAAAGCATTTATGATCGAGCCTTTGTCATAGAGTATCGTTTATTTGTGATCTTAAAAATCATAAATAAATAATAAAATTAAATTAAACTCGTATACCGTTCTGCCTCAAGAACCTAAAGAATCCTAAAGAATCCTGTTGTCGTAAATTGGAAGTAATACTATAATTTATACATTAATTACATAATTGGTATAAAGTAATTTAAAAAACACGTATCAAAATAAATCAAATATGGTGAAGATAAATCCATTAGTGCTGTAAAATGAATTTAATTACGACTCAAAACATAGCCCGTAGCGACGTGTTTCCGCCTCCGAACGAAGCTTTTAGCGTACCGAGAAAGATTTATAATTGTGTAACATTTCGCTAGATAGAAAGCGAGATGTAGGTCGTCTCGGCACAACTGTAGGAAGGAGTTTCAGTGTACTTTTCATTACGTATTTTCAGAAAGGTTGCCGCGAACTCGGTAAATAAGTTACCATAAATTCAATGATACTACGTTAATATAAAAAAATAATATTCAGGGCCACACCTACACAAATATATTATAAATGAGCCGAAATCAAATCCCTAAATTATGTCAGAGAAAAATTAGCCTCTTCTTTTCTAATATTTTTAATGATCTAAGTATGAATTCTTCTTCAGTAATATTTAAAGTTTAATTTAAAATGACAATATTTATACGTTTACTGTTTAATATCTGTTTATGTTTACAAAAACTAAAGGCAAAAAATCGCCTTGACATAAAACGAGTAATAGATTACAAAATATTACATAAGTAATATCCAAAATATTATTTCCTTTCAAATGAGCTAGCCCGTTTAAATTTTTTTAATTATTAATATATAATTCTGGTTCAGTATCCACGAAATATGTTTTTGTCATAAGGAAAATTAGAAGCAATTAAACAATCAAATTTTAAAATTATTTTAAATAACAAAATAAAGATGAAAAGTTTTATTCCAATTAATTTTTCTTGAACCAGTCAACTAACAAAATTTCTGCATTTTTTAATATAATTATAATTGAGAAATGTTGTATTATAACCAAAGGTTTTTATCAAAGTAATGCACATTAAATAAAATCTTAATGTGCATTACTTTGATAAAAACGTTAATTTGAATCATGTTTCCTAAAAAGTTTTATTTTTACGAAGATACTTTTACGATTCGAAGATATTTATAATAAGGATAAAAAATATTTAGGGTCTTCAATGAAAACAACATAATTTATTATAAAAATAAATTGAGTAAATTATAAAAATAAATTAAATAAATTTTAATGTGTTAAAGCGCATGGTTTTAATTGGTAACTAGTGTATATTTTCATTTTAAAAATTGGTCACTTTAATGAATATTAAATCGTATATTATGATGTGAATAAATTACGGTCCAATATAATTTTCTACAATATAATTTTCTTATAATTCACGGATTTTGTGTATTATAAGAAAATTATATGAATATATCAGTTTATTGTGGTAACAGTTGCGGTGTGTGAATGTTGGTCGTTAA